>OY744515.1:234702937-234860437 GCA_963556195.1 Sepiola atlantica | reverse complement strand
ATCCACCATGTCAAGTTCAAATCTCATAGAATTTATTGCAATTATTTATGGACGAATACTCTTGGGAAAAATATAAACCCACATTCTACTCAGTATTTTAAGTATATATATATATATATATATATATATATATATATATATATATATATATATATATATATATATATATATATATATATTAGTATTTCATGTATCCACATAAAATTTATATATATATATATATATAGGTATGTATATATATATATATATATATATATATATATATATATATATATATATATATATATATATATATACGAGGCCTGTTTAAAAAGTATCCGACCTTAGACCTGAAAAAATATTTCAAATAGATAACAGGGTTGGGACCCTAATCCCGTTTCAAAGTAGGCCCTTTGTGCTTGTACACACTTAGCCCACCAATCCATTCACTGTCGGAAACATCTCTGGAAGTCCTCTTTTGGAATGATGTTCATCTCTGCCATCACGTTAGATTCAGCAGGTGTTTGGAGAGGATGCAATGTGTAACACAAATTAAGGAGTGGTTCAACCGATTTAAAAATGGACGCATATCAGCAAAGAGTGACCAGTGTCTTGGCAGGCCTTAAACTGCTCGTAGTGCAGCTGCTGTGGAGAGGGTGCGAAAAAAGATATAATGCGTTATTCGACGGCAGAGATAAACACCATTCTAAAAGAAGACTTCCAGACGTGTTTCCGGCAGTGGATGGATCGGTGGGCTAAGTGTGTGCAAGTACAAGGGGACTACTTTGAAGGGGATCAGGCTCCCAAACACATCACGTATTTGAAATATTTTATTGGCCTACGGTCGGATACGTTTTAGACAGGCCTCGTATGCATGTTTGATTAAACAAAAGGACAATTCCCGCTTGTTTTTTTTTATCTATCTTTTTAGGTTGGCCGACTAACGATCTAATTTTCTGTTCAAGTTTGAACAGAAACTCATCAAAACTGCAAACGTGTTCGACTCCCACGAATCTTCATCAGACAGGCGAATGGTTACACAAAAAAATTGATTAAAGTATTTTTTTTATTTTATCTATATTAGTATACCCTTTCTCCCCCCTCAGATTAAGCTTGGTTGATGGCAGGTGTGTTTGCTTGAATGAGTAAGGCTTCGATTATGGGGAAGTGCAAGTTGCAATTTGAGAATGCGAGGATGGCAGCGTTTTTACTAATATGTTTCTGCAATCTTTTTGGCGGTTGTCATGTTCTACCAGATGTTGGTAAATGGAGCTATGGGGAGAGGAGAGGTGACATGTAAGGTGGCGAAAGATACTGGTTCTAGCAATACCGATGTATGCATTGTTTTTGGAGATACATTCTCCCATTGCGCATTTGAATACATACACAGTATTACTAGTTTTTAGTAAACTGTTATCTAACATTGAGTTATTTCTTATTAATGAATTAGTTGTTTTAAATTTTTTATAGTAAATAGTGAACCAGAGCTTATGTTTTTTGTCAGTATGGGAAATATGTTTATTGTATGATATTTTTTATTATTTTTTCATACTTGATAATTAGGGTGAATCTGGTTGCAGTAATATAGATTGATTTTTTTCTTGGGTCGCTGTTGTTCTGACAGGTTGAGGGTACAGGTTAGACAGCTTGTCTGGCTGCTGTTTCCGACTGGTAGTACAGGAGACCTAACTCTTAGGTAGCGCTAAGAGGGGCTGCTCTATCAACAGTTGAATAATATCGTGGGTAACTGTACGTACCATGTTGCACATTGAAAGGGACACTACAGTAATCCCCGGTAGGCTTACCCAAGGCCACAATCCCCATATATCAAGTCTCAGCTAATAGTCTGGTTGTGTGAGCTTATTGACACCAAACAAGCACCCACTTTGCCCTCACCCCTCTATCTCAAACCAAAATGGTAGTACAAAGAAGAAAAAAAACCTAAACCAGACACCTACCAAAAAACATCTTCGCCTCCGCCCTTGAGGCTAGCATTCACAAATATCTAGGGTCTAAGAACCAACATAAATGATGTAGAAACCTTTCTACTAGAAAACTACCTGGATATCCTAGCACTAAGTGAAACAAAGCTACAATCCTCAATCTTATCACAACATTTTGATATACCTCCCACTCTACTGGAAAGACTGTGACAAACATATGCACTAACTAGGAGTTGATGTTCAAATACCCTCCCCTTGACTACAGAACATAGGCTAGAATCAGATGATCAAGCCTACATGTGCTTTAGATTAACTTTACTCATATTTCATATACCGTTTTCCGTCGACCAAAGACTGTACCCTTTTTAACTTGATATTTGGAAGAATAAATACAGCAATCTCATTTGACTCGAGTACCCAAATACATGTATTTGAGGATTTTAATGCACATCACCGTGACTGGCTTGGATTCTCCAGCTATACAGACGCAACTGGTAATTATACATATAGTTTCTCCATAGTACACTCTCTCTAACAGACTGTAACTTTCCTGACCCGTCTCCCTGGACCAGCAAGCCTCACTTCTCAACCTGCTCTTGACCTCACTGCCGGAGGCTTGTGCGACGAATGCCCATAGCTTGCTCGGGAACGATGATCACCTTGTGGTAATGATTGATATCACCCTAGTATCTCGGCCCAAAGCTGATTAGCTGTTGCTCAAAATGACGAAATACTACAAGCAGGCTGATTGGGAATCCATCAGTGATCACATCAGAGACGCCCCATGGAGTGAAACTTTTTATCTCCCTGCTGATCAGTGTGCAAATGAGGTAACTGAATGGGTCAAAGCATGCATTGAAGTACATGTCCCCATGCAAAAATTCTACAGCAATGGTAAGTGGAGCAATTCAGGGAAAGAAGTTGCACCTTCTAATACATCTTGGTGTAGAAAGTAAGGAAGTCCTTTGGTCGCCATCGACTACAGTCGATCTATATACTCAATATACCACATGAGAAAATGAATTGGGTGTGTGAATGGGGAGTGTAAGTCGCATTCACATCGTCTCTGATCTATTGTGTTCAATTAAAGACTCATCAGTTTGCCATTCGAGTAATCACGTACAGTTTTGGCATCATAGATTGCCCCCAACAAACCTTCAACAGGCTGGTTGTAAAAACAAGAAAAGAATTAACACTCCACTGAGTCATATACAGGAATCAATGTTTGCCAAGACTGTACTTACCTAGAGGAGAAGGAGAACTGGGACTTTTAGAGATCAACCACCAACATAGAGCCACTATTGTCAGTATTGGCCAATATCTGAGAAGCTCCATAAACCCGAACCTCACAATGGTACAGAACATCAAGAAAAAAAAGCTAGTCAAACAACTTCCATAACATGTCTAGCCAAGCATTTCTGACAGGGCTTTTTAACAGATGAGGTTGAAACACCAACAAAACCCGCAACAGAGATAGCAAAAAAGAGTCATAAAAAGTACACTGAAACATTCAAAAATAGAGCAGAACAAAAACGCGCGTTCTTGATGAGATATCTAAGGAGTATATCTACAAAGAAGGTTCCTTGGACTTGCTTAAAAGAGGAGCCCTCCACTATGATAAGAAAAGGTTTATAATGACGGCCCAAGTCCAAGGCCTTATGACTAATGCATTTAAAAAGATGGCAGGACTTAGTAATTATAGCAAGTGCAGGTTTTGCCACACAGAAGTGGAGAGTGTGAATCACTTGATATCAAGCTGCAAAATTATGTTAGCAGATGGCAGCTATACAACACGCCACGATGGTGTGTGCAAATACATACACTGGAACATCTGTAAAAATCTAAACATCCAATGTAGCACTAAGTCCTGGGAACATCTACTGGAGAGGACTGTGGGAAACGATGAGTATACTATACATTATAATTATGTGGTTCCTACATCTACCTACCTGGAAAATGCAGCAGTAAAACCGGACATAGTCATATTAAATAAGGCAAAAATAGCGGCAACACTGATTGAGGTGAGTGTTTCAAATGACAGTGGCTTAAACGGAGCAGAGAGGGAGAAGGTGACAAAATACCAAGGCCTAATGATGATATGAAGAGAAACTGAAGTCTCAAAATCATCAACATTATCCCAATTATAATAGGAGCTAAAGGCCTCATGAAGAAAAATTTCAGAAAGTATCTGGAAAGTATTCCCGGAAAACCAAGTACAAAAGAAATTCAAATAATTGTACTTAAAGGAATGGCCAAAATCCTTAAAAGATCACTCGGGTGGAGCCTCTAAATAGCAGATGATAGTCTGGCATTTGGAAGAATGCGCCGTCCCTATGCTAAAGAAAACAGAAACAAGAAAATTTTTAAAAAGATTGAAAAAGTTATGAACCCTTAATTTCCCCTCAGATATTGGTGAAATATTAATTTGTATTTAACTAATCCTATACAATGAATTTTTGAAAGAAGTTTTTTGTTTCTACATAAAAAAACAAAAAGGGTTGATATGCCGTAAAACAAACAAACCAAAAAGAGGTTGCAATTATCTAATAACATTAAATAAATTTTAAATTACTTTCATTCTCATATGTATAATAAGAAGGGATGTTATTAGATTAAAATGCAATGGACAGACAAAGCTCTTTTGAATGATGCTCTATCGAAATTAAGACCAATCGACAGAGCCTCTTACTTACCATTCCAATATTGTTGCAAGATAAGTCTATGTTAGTTAAAGTTTTATTGATAAGAAAAACCTGCGCCAAGGCATCAGCAGTAAGTGCTCCCACATCATTAGCCGCAATGTTCAGTTCTTTAAGTGATGAGTTCCTGGTAAGAGCTTTGCAAATGTTTAAACCGCCTTCATCTCCGATCCTGTTCAATCTGAGATTTAAACTTTTCAAAACATTTGTCTTTACAATAGCATGAGCCAATGCCTGCCCCCCAATGACGCGTATCATATTGTTGCACAGGTTGAGGATTTTTATCTTGTCATGGGTCGTAATTAGTTTGCAGATGGCTTTTGAGCCACGATCTCCGATTAAATTATGAGAAAGATTCAGCTCCTCAACACTCGGATGTTCCATCAGGCAATTGACGATGATGCGTATGTTCTCGTCGCTCAGTTTACTCCTGTGCAGGTGCAGTACGTTCAGGCTGTGGCATGCCATGAGCGCCTCACATAGGCGCTGACAGTCCTTCTTGGTAAAGTAAAACATATTCCATTCAAAGTTCATGCCACAATCCTTAACACTGTACGTAAGATGCAGTTCTCGCAGATGTTTCAATTTCTTCAGCACCGGTGCCATGTTGAAGTGATCGCATTCATGTTCCACTTCACTACCTGTGTCCGAACCGTTTTCCAGAAAGTCAATACATTTATCTTTATCGTTGACGGGTGGCAGAAACTGACGTATGTCAAGTTTTATGACAAAATTCGATGACAGTTCTAGGGTGTCATTCAGTTCGATTGGGTCGGTTTTCTCGGGCACAAATTCCTCGATGATGTGTTCAAGATTGCGTTCGAAGTACATACGTTTCCAACTGCTTCCGTAACTTTTTACATTGCAGACCTTCCATCGATTTTGGCAGCACCGTTTCCAATAACCTTCATCCTTTATTAGCAAAGCGGTCACTTTCAAGGGTAGAGTCATGGGTAATTTCTCTAAAACCTTTGCTTGATGATCCGCTGAAAGACTGTTCAGAATCGCCGAATTGGCTGGAATAAGAAAAAAATATTTTGAAAAATCGTTAAGACATAGTTAAGTAAATAAACGTATAAACATTTTTAAATAAATGTATCACTGTTAAAATAAATATAGACATTAATGTCGAACAAGTTCACAGCGGTAAAATAAAACGTAGACACGAATTTCTAATTTTTTATTTATAATAAGACACCACTTATCATGGCCAAAATTTACTCGAGGATAAATATTAATGAGATGGATGGATTGTCAGTTTAATGATGAAGATTATTATAAGATGATTGAATTTTATGAATGGAATTAACAGAGTTTGATGACATAAAAACAGTTTATGACTAGTATTTGTTGACATTTGATTTGAAGACGACCATGTTGTAGTCTTCAGGGAAACAATCCTGTGGAAATGTGTTCCACAGATGGTAAGATTTTGAAAGAAACTTTGTTCATGAGAATTCCGCCTGACGTTAGGCACAGGGAGAGAAGAAAGAAAAGTTATTTTCAGTTGTGGTAGCTCGACGCGTTCATGCTGTGAAGGTTTTACAAGAAGGAACGAGAGATTGTAGCTTTGGTGAGCATTTTACATGGAAATAACGATGGAGTAGAGAAAGACTAGTAACATCTCTTCTGTGAGAAGAGGGCTGTAAAGAAGAGAAGAGGTCATCCCCCATTAAATTGCAAAGTCAATGTTTTGTACTATGTCAAAGCAAGAAAGTCCGCTCTGAGTGGCACCTCTCTAGATATAACAGCAGTACTAAATTGCAGACGTAGTTAACTCTGATATAGATAGAAGATTGCCTCAGGAGTCAATACTTTCGGAAGCGGAAGAAGGATCTAACCATTTTTCTTAGAACTTAGCAATAGATTAAGTATGAGTCTCCTATTTCTGATCTGGAGTGAAAGTCAGTTCTAGAAATTATGAAAACAAGAGGTCGAATTTTTTTTTTTTTTTAAATGGAAATCGCTCTAGACAATGCATGAAGCCACTCGTTTTAAGGGGCTTACAAGAACTAGCGATGATTATCGCAGAGATAGGAAATGCCTCTTGGTCTTAGTCTTGAAAAAAACCAAGGCTATAGGTAGGAAGAAAATAGTCAGCAGAAAGAGAGTTCTTGGCTCGGCCTTTTGGTTGAGATCAAAGTGTAGTATCTGTTCCGATGGATACTGCACCCCATAGACTGGTATTGTCTTGGCCTTCGGGGCTTGATTTACGCCGGTCTATGGGTCTGTCCTGTGCAGTTCTAGGAGGTCCACCATCCCAGGCTTCGCCTCCCTTCTTTAGGGAGGAGTAAGTTTATTGCTTACTGCCTGAGGCGCCCCTACCGGGGAATGCCGACGGGGCTGCCCAGGCAATTTTTAAACCCCACTTTCCCGACCCGACCTTGGGTCACATCTTACTTGTGGGAGTAAGATAAAAACTGGCCTTGTGCCTAACTCCTGGAGAGGAGTAAATCAATACAAGCCTGCAGTTCTTGGAAAGAAGCTACTGGCATAAGAAGCTGTATTATAATGAAGTATCAAAACAGCAAATTGATAGAGACCACTAGACCAACGAGTCAAACGAGCTAGAACAAAGAATGCAGCGAATAGATCAGACAATTCTGGATAGAACTATTTATTTCAACTGAGGCAAAACATATCTTAATAACTGTAGGAAAATGTAGGCACTAACTTTTAATAAGTTAGAAACTGTAAAAATAAAAGTATACACAAATTTGTAATACTTCAATTACTGTAGGGAAATGTAGACAGTATTTTTAACAAGTTAACAAATAGAAAAATAAATGCGAATACAAATTTTTAATAAGTTAATAACTGTAAACATAGATGTGGACACTAATAACTGTAAGACGATGAAAACATGATTTTTAATAAGTTAATGCTTATTAAAAAAAATGGGGGATACTTATTATAAATAAGTTAATAAGTGTAAAACAATGTACATACTAATGTAATACTATTTTAAAACAGAGAAAGTATACTAATAATTAGTTATTAATGATTAACAATTTATTAATATATGTATTTATTAATATACTTTCATCCGCTATTGCTAACATGTTGATATGTTGTAAAAATACTAATGCAAACAGAAATAAGTATATTTTCAATTGATATGAAATTAATATAAAACTACAATAGTTTAAAAGTGAAACTTAACTCTCTTATTTATTTGTTTATAAAGTCAGGGACTAGCGTTTTGATTGAAATTTTCCTGGGTTTACTGTGGGGTATCCTGTATATAAAAAGGCTATTCAAAGGATATCTAAAGCATTTTAAATAGTTCAATGAGTATATGCTGTTGATAGAAAAATATAATAAAATGTGAGAATTAAAAAGAATCTAGAAAAGAAAAGACATTCACAGCAAGAACTCATCTTGTTACCACATCTGAAAAGAACTTTCTTTTCTTCAACTGTATAGCTTGTTCGAACTGGAATTTCCATGAACAAAGTTTCTTTCCAAGAACTTACCATATGTGGAACACATTGCCATAAAACTGTTTCCTTGCAGACTACACTACGGTCGTCTTCAAGTAAAATGTTAATAAATACTTGTCGAGCTGTCCTCTTAACTAATCAAATTGTATCCATTCCATTCATCGTTTTAAATCGTATCATAATATTGTTCATGATTCAACTGAAAATCCAGCCATCTTATTAACCATTATCCTCGAATAGTTTTTAGCCCTAGTAAGTGGTGACTTTTTAGTAAAAAAAATACTGGATAGCAGAAATGTTATTGGAGAAAAGTAATGAGAAATGTCGATGATAGCAATGAACATGCACGGGTTCTAATGGGGTTACAACATGCACTCCGACCAAAAATGATTTGGCTTTACTTTTGTATATACCAGAAACCTTTTGAGTGTCACAATACAAAAGAGTAATGGTAACACAAGGAAGTGTTTTTATAAACGAATAGGGTACTTTGCCGGGACCGGCAGAATAACGACCCCCTAGTTATTTTGCCGGTCCCGGCAGAATAACGATGGGGCTGTTATTTTGCCGGTTCATGTTTATTTAACCTAACCGTTACAGTTACAGTGAAGATTTCACGAGTCAACTTAACTGCCGATTTATTTTTATTCCAACATTTTTCCAATAAAAAAAGAAATAATTAAAACTTCTGACTATTTTTAAAAATTAAATAAATAAGTCATACAGCGATTTTCGCTACGACTTACAAAAAAAAAGTTTTATTTCACCATAGACTAAGTAACTACGATGTATTTCTATGTCCATTTAAATGCAGTTACGTATTGTTTTTATTGTAAAAAAAAATACAAATTATGTTTCTAAGTACAAATAATTCGCTTTTAACCTCGTTTATGTCTACTTTTTTTAATATAACTCTCTACCGGATTACCTCACAATGTTTGTTTGTAAAAACAATTCAACTTTGCATTAAAATTCGTCGTTACATGAAGCAGTTGAAATTATTGACAGTTGAAATTATTGACAATTACTACTGTTGTTATTTTATCGCAAGAAAAACATTCAATTTAATGGTTAATTTAGTGAAATGATGAGAAATAATCCTAACATTTATCTTAAAAGATAGTGAAAAATCAGTTTTTAAATTGCTGTTTAGACTGTTTATAAAACTAACTAAAACATTTTTTATCCGACGCAAATTACTTCTAAATCCGATTAAAGAATCTAATTGTAATATTTTCGTTCATTTAATTATTTTTTACTTTTAATGTTTCTTTGTATTAAAAGCAGATGTTTCTTTTCGATTACAAAAGATTAAAATAACCGACAGAATAACAACTGATGATGACGATGAAAATAAATTGTTATTAAATATTTGTCCTTATTTATTTCATTGCCCTTTCTTTCACAAGGCCATAACAGTTAGGTTGTTATTCTACCGGGGCCGACAAAATAGCCTCTTCCTTTTATAAAACACGTGATTTTTATGTTATCTTAGGTAAGCTGTACCTGAGACGATTTTGGCTTAATCGTCGAAAGGCATCTTTTTCAGTTCAGATGGCTGCACCGTGAAACAGCCTTCTAGAAGTCGTGGTCAGCAGACACCCATACAGTTCAAGGCAGCGTTAGATGCACCATGATTGCCAATCTTTTTATAATTACATTTCACTTGAGCAGCAGAGGATGCGGGGAGATGCGATTCTGGTGTAAAACATCAACCAGTGCCAAGTCGTGGTCTACACGGCACCTAACAAAAGATGTACCACAGTCACTTTCCTCTCATTAGAAGAAAGGCAGCATTCTCTGTCCGTGTTTCTGCTCCGTGTAAAAGCCTACCAGAGGTAGTGACGATGTCTATAATATCTAGATTTAAAGTCGCCTTGGACAAACATACAGATGGTATATAGGTGTACACATCTTCTAATTGTCTTTTTACATAGCTTATTGCATCTTTCTATTTTTGCCAATAAATTTGATTTGATAAAATTACTTTATATGCCTCTTTCTTGAACAACTTTTGCTTTTTTTTTATAGAAGTCGCTCCAGACGAGGCATGAAGCCACTTTATGTAAGGAGCAAAAAAAGAAAAATACTACTTCAAGGTCAAAAACTAGCCAAAGATAAGAGTTAGATGGATAGATTACAACCAAGAAAACAGCAATCCCCCCCCTTTGTCAAAAACATCGCTCATGGAATGTGAGGACTAAAGGACAAAATAATGGAAGCTAGAGTTACCAGGCTGATAAAAGTAAACTCAAGGTCAACTTTCTACTCTCTCAACATACAATGATGAGCATGACACTGTCTATTCTTAAATTCTTTGTTACTTGTAAAATAATTAAATCATTGTAAATATACTTTTTAAAATTCGTATAACGTTAGCAGTACCTACCTAGCATTACCCGGGATGTAGTGACGTCATTTTAGTTTTTATTTGTTTGCAAATTTTTAACCTTAAGGTACACAACTCTTATTATAATCTTCCATATGCTGATTTTTACTTTTAGGTGATCATTTAAAAATGTATCATATTTGCAGTCGTCTGAACAGGACTAAGTAAATTGTTAAAAATAAAGTGTAGATAAGTACATTATTATATTGCAAATAACATGGTACAACAATAACAAATGAAAATTGTCTAGTCAAAAGTTAAATTTTATTTATCAGCTTAAATGCTATTCGAGTCTGATTTTGAAAATCAAACAAGATAACTTTATATGTTAGATTTTAAATTATTTTTAACCGCGCTAAACTTAGATTCAACGTTGGGAGTTAATAAGAATGGCAAGATAGTGTTCTTATTTGAATATTCTTTCTTTGAATTAAACTAATTTGAAGAGAAAATAGATATGAAAAGATAACAGTTATTTATTTTATTTGTATTTATTTTCTCATTAAATCTATGCACAAAACTATTGCTTATATGTCTCAAAATAAAAGAATACAATTTAAAATTAATAAAATTAGCCAGTTATTTATTAAAAACCTGCTTTTAGTTATGGTTATGTAAAGTAGATGACATTTACTCTGGTAAGCGCCATTTCTTTCAATGTATATAATGACTGTTGCAGATTAGTAGAAGGTATTAATGACATCTTAGTGTGGTAGCGAAGAAAGTCGTCTTCTTTCTTACGTCTAGTATACAAGTCAGGGATCCGTCCTCGTCGATCTGTCCTGCAGAGACGAGGCCATTTTAATGAGCTTCTTTCTGTCTGTCTGAGGTATCTGTTCTGTTCAACTCTAGGAGATCAACCCTCTCAGATCTTGTTTTCTCACTTTGGGAAGGGGTTATTTCATGGCGCATTCACCGGGGAATGCCGACAGGGCTGCTGAAGCAAAGGGGTCAGAGTGCACTTGTACGCTGGCTTATTCTCCCCATCTTCCAGCCTTGTGCAATTTTTTCTTGCAGTGGGAAGAAAGTAATTACTCAGAAGGAATAAATGACAGAAGGAAAACACTTTCCTCTTCATACTAGTTGAGAATATATTCTCAACAATTAATCTAGTAAAGGGGTTGGCCGCTGTAGCTTCAGCTACCCCTGCTCTGTCGGGGTGAGATATGGTTCTGTTCAGTCCTAAGGGATGCACATTCCTAGGCTTAACCTTTCTTTTTGGGGATTTTGTTTATTGCCAATCGCCTGAGACATTTTTGCTGGGGAATACCGACGTGACTGATCAGGCTATTTTTGTGGAGCCAGAGTGCATACCTCTCTGGTGTGTTGGTTGGCTGGCTTTTCTATCCTTCCACTTTCCGCCCTCGTGTAACATCTTTCTGCGATGGGAAGGAATCATACAACTAATATATTAATGATCCAAGGTGTTTTGAGGAAATTTAATTCATTTATGGGGATACTTTTTATTTATCTACCTCCCACAAGGTAAGATGTGACACAAGGTCGGGAAAGTGGGATTAGAAAAACCAGCACTCGAGAAGTTGAGCACTCTGGTCATTAAAAATTGCCTGGGCAGCCCAGTCGGCATTCCCCGGTAGGGGCGCCTCAGGCAGTAAGCAATAAACTTACTCCTCCCCAAAGAGGAGAGGCAAAGACTGGGAGGGTGGACCTCCTAGAACTGCACAGGAAAGACCCATAGACCGGCGTAAATCAAGCCCCGAAGGCCAAGACAATACCAGTCTATGGGGTGCAGTATCCATCAGAACAGATACTACACTTTGATCTTAGATGTCTGCATTAAACGTGTAATTCGATAAAAGCTTTCAATATTTAAAATTAAAATAAAACACTAAAGTTTCAGACTTTTTTAATTTACCAGCTCAAATTTTAAGCAAGCGTCATTTTCCTAGATAAGTTTAACGTAAAATATTCTCCCTGCTCGAAATTGCGAAAAGATGTTTGGAAAAAGTATTATGATGTCCAAAGACCGTTCAGAAAACCAAATAGCAGCGAAAGATATTCTATGATACTTACATAGACAGCTGAATCCCTGCTACAAATTGAACAAGTAGTTTTTAAAAGTTATTGTTTATATAATCTGAAAATCTAGTGTTTAATCGATGATAAAAAAGAATAAATAACAAACATTTTAAAGGGTTGGAGTGAATGGGTCATATATAGCCGCAGATAATTACTTGACAAGGGAAATAACTCGCCATATTTAAAATCGCAGTTATCTCACTTGAAATTTTACAACTGAAATAGTTTTAAAATGCTATTACATGAATAATAGCATTGTTTATATTGATCTCCTTCGGATTGTTGTCCTCGGCAACTCCAACTACGCTTTTGCATAAAAAATGTAAGGGAGATAACTAAGTTTGACCAAACAATTCACATTTATTGAAAAGAAAATTTGGGACCTTAAAAACGTACGCAACTTTTTAATAAAACTGCGACGATAGTTGCATAGTCTTTAGCAATTTGTTGTTATAATGAATACAAGAGATGGCTACTTATGCAGTTTACGAACCGCGTTTTTATCGGCAAATTCCGGCAAGTTAAGTAGACCTCCGGAACGTGCCAAACGAAAACTTCATTTTTTGTGTCGAAAACGCTGGTCAATGTTAAAACGTTAGAAACAGGTATCGTATGTTAATTTCAACGAAAAAGATTCAATGAAAAATTGGGGGAAAAATATGTAAATTTGTAAGAAACTTTTAAAATGTACGGAAAAAAAATTCAAATCCATGAATGTGGTTAGTTTCATCTTATTTATTTTTGTTGGTGAAGAAAATATGGTGCAACTGTAGCAGTCATAGATTTACTTTGTAATGCGTATCAGTGTCTCCGTGAGCTGGTTTGGTCAATCAGCTTGCAGGGCGCATTGATATCATTAATTCTCTAAGGGACTACTTGAGCTCCCTTAGGATGAGGCAGATGATGATCAGACGGTACACTGGCACCAGCCAGGAAGGATCGCCTCAGCCTCTCTCCTGTTTCCTCGTCCACTGGACGCTCACGGCGCCTGCTATCTTCGCAAACCTCTTTTCTCTATAGTTACCTTTTACTATTCACACCAATTGTTTTACATATCATTTTTTATTACTTGCATACGTAAAATTGTTTAATTACTATACGTTTGTTGTTTCCTTTTCTTTGAAAGCTGTTCTCCCAATTCAACTTTATGCACTTATCTATAAGTATAAATCCTTTTTTTTTTGGGGGGGGGGGGGTTGAACAAATTATCTCTCTAAACGCTTCACTATATTTTTGTTTATTGTGCAATCACTTCTATAAAATCAATGAATACAAATTTTTTTTAATTATTTTTATTTTTATTTTTTTTAACATAGTTCACCCCAAACAAGGCAGGCCGCCACTGTAGACGTAATGGGTTACTGAGAAAAAGGGTGAGAGTTTTTTTTTGTGTGTGTGGGGGGGAGGGGTCAACCTAAATTGGCAGCTGTGCAGCGAGATGTCTGTTTACATTAGTTTTAAATTTCTGCATGTCAGTACGTGAGGAAAGCAGGGAGCAGGGAGGGAGTTCCAGAGTCCAGCAGCACGAGGAAAGACGTTTCGGCATCTGGAGATCTCCATAGTGAATGGATGGGATTTGGCGGATTGTCGGGTTGGTCAAGTAAATTTACGTCGTTGGGGCATATTTCATTTACATGCTTTTGGTGTAGACATCACATCTCTATAATTGCCTATATCCGTCCATCATTGCAAATTAAACCTGGCATTTTCTGCGCTTTTTAATTGAACCTTGTTTGGTTAAACTGTTGCAGCTTGTTTTGTTTTATTTTCAGACGAGTACGATTGAATTTTGAAAAGATAATTATATTTTTTTGTTTTGGGAAGGAGATTTTCGTTTTCATCGATTTTTAATGGTACCCAGAGAAAAATAAAAATAATTTCTCATATGAACAAAAATGAAAACACTTACATGAT
Source organism: Sepiola atlantica (assembly GCA_963556195.1). Taxonomy (NCBI): domain Eukaryota; kingdom Metazoa; phylum Mollusca; class Cephalopoda; order Sepiida; family Sepiolidae; genus Sepiola; species Sepiola atlantica. The sequence goes on along the minus strand of OY744515.1, from coordinate 234,846,030 downwards.
TCAAATCAAATATTTTAATACTCTGCGAAGACTGAAAACAATTATTTTAGCGTTATCGTTTTTTGTCAGAATTTAGAGAAGAAAGATATCAGCTATCTGCTTTGTTTTTTTAATGAATGAATTTGATTTTTTTCAATGAAAATAAATACTACAAATTTTTCATTAACATTTGTAACTGAACCCATCTTAATTAGTATTATGGCTGCTTTGTTTTGTATATTCATTTGAAATCGTTTTATTTTTAATTTTATAAATTAATAAAAGACGATTTTTTTATAAAGAAACTTTGAATTATAAATTGTACAGAAACCTTTTTTTCGCATTTAGGGAATTACAAAATGTTTAACTCCAGCTATAAAAAATAACTGTCATGTTTTATTTGTTTTTAATATTTTGCATGATTTTGCTCGATATAAACAATAGTTTCATGTAAGTAAAAATAATTGAAATATGGTTACATAGCTAAAATAAGTTATAAGAGAGATAATTCAGATGACAATTAAGTTATTCAAGCATTGTATAACATATCACTAAATATGTTCTGACCTTGACACATAGATGACGCCACTAATATAAAATCCACATAATTTTATAAAGTACTAACCTTCAAATGGCACATGTCAAAATTGCAGCTTAATCGGAGTATTAGTTTACAAATTACAGTTATTTAAGTGAAACTATTATTGCAATTTTTCAAAACAATCGCAAAATCAGAATTCCGTGTGTTGATAACGCATTGCTTTCTGATGGGGAAAAATACCGTTCTAGAAAAGTAATGGCTGGATAAGTATTAGTCCGACTCTGCTTCATAAAAAAACAATTAAGAGCTTGTATGCTGACTTTAAACGTGGTTATACAGACACAAATGATGATGAACGCTCAGGTTGCATGAATTCGACAGTTGCCCTAGAAAAATTTTTAAAAAGTCTACAAACTCGTGTTAGCCAATCGTAAATTGAAATTGCAGAAGATAACAGAGAAGTTAAAGATATCAGAAAGCAGTGTATTCATTATTTTGCATGAACATAGGTCAATGAGAAAGCTGTGTTCTAAGTGGGTGCCACGGTTGCTCATAGGTGATCAAAAAAATGAAAGGAGTTTAGTGTCAATATATGACAATGGATAAAATCTGGATCCACCATTTCACTCCGGAGTCAAATCGGCAGTCAGCTGAGTGGATGGCAGCAGGTGAGTGGATGGCAGCAGGTGAAATCCATCTAAAGTTATTTGACATCGGTGGGTAATCTATTACTAGCCATGTTTTGCGGTTCTCAGACGAAATTATGAATATATGTGCCCTCCATAGAGATTCATTTGATTCAATAACTCCTTCCTCAAGCATTCTTGTTACTTCGATTTTAATAAAGTGTTTTGCATTGTGTGAAATTCGACTAAATTTTGACAGTCCAGTGTTTACTTATTAAAAAGTGAGGGCTATCGAATGCTTATTGATGCTAGTTCGCAGATTTTTGTCCTCAAACGGCATTTATTATACTAGAATTCCAACACAGGAAGCCGTGACCTAGTACTTAGGACCCTCCCCCCCCCCCCTAAAAAAATGCTACCCATAGAATCGTTAATTAAATTTACAATTCTTCATGCACTCTTACCATATTTGATACAAATAAACTGTGGTTTATATATGACTTGTCCACCAAGTTTACGTCATAAACGTCAAACAGTCTTTGCTTTATTGGTACTTAATGATAAACACACCGAGATACGATGCACAAAATTATCAATAACTTTGACATACTAAGCATTTCACTGATTTTTACTGTGATGGTCCTCTTCAATTCAAGAATAATCTGCACGTTGTTTTAATAGACATTATCTTTGAGATAACCGCAGAGATAAAATTCTGAAGGTTTAAGCTCCAGTGAAAGTGAAGTCTATTCAGAATCACACATCCTACTGATGAGACGTTAACCAAAGTGTCCTGAGATATAACTGAACAGTGATTAAAGAAAGACTGTTGCACTCGAACCACATCTTTCTTACTCTACTACATTCTCTAGTGCCCAGGTTATCCAAACACATTTGCCATATATATTTTGTGAAAGCAAGAAAAGATCCGTTACTTATTAGCTTCTACCACATTTGAATCTTTGTGGCTCTCCACGGGTCTTTGTTAACATAAATTGTCTGATGAAGCAGCAATTTTTGCTTGGGTGAAAAAATTTGGTCTCAAGAAGTCGCTGAAGAATCAGGGGAACTGTGAGTCTCCCTAGTTTTTAATGTGGGGAAAATCTAGCTCCCAAAAAAGGGCACTCTGGATTGGGACAAAAATGAAAAATGCCTCAGTCCAGAAAGATTTCTTCTTCACTGACCGAGGACAGAAAAAAATAAAATGCAGTATCAGAAAAGATGCAACACTTTGCTTTTAGCCAGAAGGCTGAACTTTGCCTCATTTGAATATTTCAAAGTCCAATTAAAAAACGTTCATAATATGTACATCTTTGAATTTCTTTTGCTTTAAAATTATTAGAATTACAGTCGTTGCTTTGTGTCCTGAAGTCAGTTAGGTCAAGTTCGCGTGACTCACAATCTTCCTGTTTCTAGTGATAAGTAGGTGTCAGGCAAAAACTTTGTTTTCACCTTTGATATTTTAGAAAGGGGAGTAGACCGAGGTGTACAGATGCAGAGTGACCATGAAAAATGCCACCCATGAAATACTTCATTCATAATCCTTTCTTCAACCGAATCATATTTTGTAAAAATTAATTTCAGTCTATGCCTGACTTGTCGACCAGGTTTCAGTCAGGAATGTCCAACAGTCTTTGTTTTACAACCGTTTAATGATATGTAGGGACACTTGATTGATCGTCTCATCAGTAGGAGATGTGATCCTGAATAGGCTTCACACTCACCGGAACTTTATCTCCTCCAGACTTTTATCTGTGGGGTTAGCTCAAAGATAATATCTATCAAAACAATCGCCAGACTATAAAGAGCAATCAAAGTCCAAATCAGGTCAGTGACAATAGAGAAGTGTAAGTTATTGACAATTTTGCACGTTGTATTCAGGTGTGCTTACCATTGAACCGCAATAAAACAAAGACTGTTGGACATTCATGACTGAAATTGGTGGGCAAGTCAGATATAGATTGAAGTTTATTAGTAACAAATATGGTTAGATTGCAAAAAGGATTATGAATTTTATTAACGATTCTATGGGTGGGTGGCACGTTATTTTAGGGGGGAGGACATCCTGTAGTAAGTTATAGCTTTGTTTGTCTATTTGTCCATGAAGGTGCTCTGCTCTTAGAGTGTTTATAAATGTCAAAATCTAATGGTCCAGTTGCTTAGCAATGTAGTTTAGTCAATGTCGAATCGTTGTAGTCTGATGCAGTGTTCTGTGTTGATTCTTAGTCAAATAAATTGTAGTGAAAAAACAGGTGAAGTAATAACTTATCTTAAGCTTTACTCGAATATGAATGGCGTTCAGGCCAGAGACGTGGTGTAGTATCTGTTCTGTCCTTGGTCGGAGGTATAGGAAGTCAACTTGACAGAGATAATTTTAATTTATTTTTATTTAATCCAGAGTGCCCTTATCTAGAGAGCTCGACATCCCCCACATAAAAAACGATTTTGTGTCTAACTTTGCCCTCATAGGAAGGCAAGTAAATAAGGACTATGAATCGTGTGTATCAGGACTGGGCTGTTTTATATAGATAGTTCTTAGCAGGGGCAATAATCCATGACAAAAATATCCCGGCAAACGACATTTTAAGAAAATACACATCATCATATTCAGTTTAACGACCGTTTTACATGCTGGCATGTGTTAAACGACTTTTAGAAAAACCAACCTATATCTGTTTAGGTCTTTATTTATCTCTCTTTCTCTCAAGTCCATTCTTGTCACTACCTCCCATATTTTCCTTGGCCTTACCCAGTAAATTGAACCTGCTGTCTCAACTGTTGCACATCTACTAACCCAAGAACTCTCATCCATCCTTTCAATGTGGCCATGCCATCGAAGTCTCCTGTTCTGCACACATCTCACTATACTGTCCAGCTTTAATCTTACTCTGAGATCATCAGATAAAAGCCCGTCTTTAAAACTCATATTACACATCAATTGTATCATTCTCATATCATTTCTCTCCTTACAATGCATGTCCTCAACCCTCACTGGCCAGGTCTCACTTCCATACATCATCAAACTATGTACACATGCCTGATAGGCTCTTTCCATTGGTCAACAATGGTAACGTGAAAATGTTCTTTTAAGGACAGATAACACCTAAGGTATTTGTCTATGTAGAATGACTATAGGTTTGTATATGCATATTTATTTATTTTTTGTTGGAGAGAGTGTTACATTGACTGGTTTTTACATAACTTTATTGTCGCGTGTCATAGAAGAACTCTCGCTGTTGATTCAAATGGGGCGATGTGTCGTAGCCACTCGATCCGCTTCTCAGTCGCTATCTTCGCTACTATTCGTACTGCCTTTTTTTTTTTGCCTGCAACTATTTGTTGTCGCAGCCTTCTGTCGTCGACTGCTATCGTTCGTCGCCCACCGCCGTCGCCATCATTGTGGTCGCCTTCTTTGTCGCGCGTTAACATTTTCGGGCTGCTATCTTCACTCTGATATCAAACCTTTGTTTCAATAAATTCACAAAGTCTTTTGATGTTTAAATTCTGAGCCTTTTATTAACTATCTAGTTATTTGACAATTGAGAGTTCGTTGGTAATTTGGAGAGAGAGGCCACACTAATTAAATCTACTAAGTTAATTTCGTAATTGCTTGCAGAGAGAGGAATATGAAAGATTCACTAAGGCTCTTATATTTTGGGACTCTTAATCCCCTACTTGTAACAGCTACATGATTGAGTACTTCTTTCGTCGCTTCCAAGTGAGAAACTGATCAAATCTTACTTAAACTTTCCCACAGCGGAAAAACTCTGATGTCAACAAAATCTCGTGATCACGCAGGTGTGACCCGAACTCTTAACCTTAAGGTTACATCACTTGTCAATATCTCTGCAACCCATGGGAAACACATCGAACCGAAACTGCGTGAGATGACTTCGTCACAAATCGCGCAAGTGAAATTCGATCCGTGACAGATGCATCCATTCTCATAGAGCCATTATTCAACAAGACGTTATTAATGTTTTCATGTGTAATTTTCTTGAAATTTCTATTTCAAAATTTTTATATACATATATTTTTGTACTCACTAGAATTTCTCACACAAGTTATTATCAGTGATCGCTCACTGGCAACTACAGGTTGTGTTCCTTAAGGTCTGAGTGACAAAAAGTCTCTCCAGGTGTCTAGTACTCTCTGCTTAATTCAATACCCATTGCAAATCACTTTGCGTTCTCACAACAGCCGTTTATCATTGATTTATCTCTGATAACGACCATTGTCCTTCTCTGGAATTTTAGTGGCAATAAGCCTCCTCGAGATTCCAATATTCTGTTTCATTCCAGTGAAAAAATTCAATAAATAATTAATAAATCCCTTATTCATCACTTGGACATTGTTTCGTTCAATATCAGGAAATCCTGATTCCTTATATATAATTGTATAACAGTCCATAGTTTTCTTCGAATGTCCGGCTGGCTTTGCCGACTGAGAGCAGACTCAAGGCGTTTACACGAATAATGGCAATAGAGAGGCGCTCGTAAATCCAAGACAATTCGCGCGTCATTAAAAGACCAAGGATGCCACGTGTGGCAGAGCCAATCACTCCACTCGCCTCCACACCGATCAGTTGAAATATAAATCTGTTGAGAAGATTGACATATTTTGATCACTTGCGGCTCTCTGCTGACGCTGCTGCATGTCAAGTGTTTGTTGCCGATTTTATCACTGACGAGGGCGCAAAAGTGTCGACACAAGTCGCATCCCATATCAGTGAATGTCTGCATAGTGCTTTTGCAGAGGGCGATTAGATGAAATCACAAAGGGAATCACCTCATCGACTAAAACATGTTGACGATATGGGGAACATCCTTTATGGCATCATGAATACTGAAGTAACAAAAAGATAAGATCATTCTTTATGAAAGAGAACATAAACATTTTTTATACTAATGAGTCACTGCTTACTAAGGCCCAAAGATCACTCGAGGATAAGGGTTAATGAGGTTGTCAATTGGATGTAGAAGCTTATTATTGATCTTACTGGACGAAATCTATATTGCTTGTCACTAAGCAAATTGCTTTTACTGAAGTGACTGACAAATTCTTGGTAACAAGCCACTAGGGTTATGTCATTGTTATTATTGTTATTATTATTTGTACTCACTAGGAGTTCTCACACAGATCATCGTCAGTGATTGCTCACCCACAACCACCAGTGGTATGTCCTGGAGTCTGAGAGACAACAAGCCTCCCCAGATTCCCAGTATTCTTCACCTCTTTTCGATAACGATGCGGTATCGCAAAAACCTCTTATCAATGATTTCTCGCTGGTAAGGACAATTGGTCTTTTCTGGGATTTGGGTGGCAATAAGCCTCCCCAAGGTCGCAGCATTCTCTGCAGTTTTCCAGTGGAGGTCTGGTTTGTGCTGTCCCTCCTCGGTCTTCTCATCCTCCTCGACCCTCTACAAATATTTTATCTGGTGTCAGCCTAGGCCGACACCATTTAAAAATTTAAAAAATTTAATAATTAATTAAATTTTTTTTATTTTTAAATGGTGCCCGCCTAGGCTGACACCAAATAAAATATTTCTTAATTTTTTAAGTTTTAAAATTTTTTTAATAATAATAATAATAATAATAATGATGATGATGATGATGATGATCATCATCATCATCATCATCATCATCATCATCATCATCATCATCATCATCATCATCATCATCATCATCATCATCATCATCATCATTTATGATACACCAATACATTATTATCCCTTGGCCATAAATATTGTGCAATTCTTTTGATAACAAAAGGTATGCATACAACCATTGTTCAGTGAATGTTTTTTTATATTAAAATCTTACATCTACAACAAAAGTGCATCACCATTAAACATTTCAGTATTTTTTCAGAATAGCACATCACAAATTTAACAGAGATTCCAGAATTTCAACAACAAATTCCAAACTTGGCTGAGATAGGTGGATGATAAATTGGTCGATACCTGTCTTCTTAATGTACACTCAAATAAACCTTGAGTACACTATTTCGCCCATGTAACAGAAAATGGAGAACAAGTGTAGCTCATGCCCGCCCCACCTTACTCGTACTAGCCTCTGCGGGCAATGGCTTCTCTCGCAAAAAAAGACTGAAAGAATAAGAAAGAAAGAATTTTTTTTAAACTTACAAAGAAAACATATTAAACTAAATCAAAATAAAATAAACAATTTTAACATTGGCCTCTGATGGTCAATCCAGAAAAACTACACAATTTTCGATGAATAAATTGTTTGCAAAAAATAAATTGTTCTGTTCAACAACCATTCAAGCATTTACGTCAAGACTCGGGAATCTCTGTTACTGAAATTCTTTGGTGTGCTATTCTGCACAAGTAGCAACATTTCTTCAGTTTTTTCAAAAAGTGTATTCAAACACTTACCCTCGAAATTCTCAACAATGTGATTGATACAGGAATAATCTAGTGTTGGCACCGTGGCAAGCGACCATTCCTGATCTTCTGCGATAATCCGTCTCAAATTACGAAAATCAGATGCCGGATTGTCAATAAATGATTTGCGATTGACTTTGCCATTTTCTGATTTGGTATCAGAATTTACCGATTCTTCATCTTGATTCATCACCACTGAATTCTCACTCTCCGCGGAAGGCATGTTCTTTGTTGGACTTTCTGCTTCCATTTTCTGGAAGGAATGCAAAGGAATTTACAAAATGTCAGTAGCAGAATTGATTTTAGGAGTTCAAATTAAGGGATTAGTGGTTCACAGATGATAACAAAGGGCCAAGAAAAGAGAACTTTGATACTTCTGTTGTTAAAGCATTATTTTTTCTAATTAGTGTAAAACCCTCCTGCGGAGATACAGACGCCTAGATATGTGCTTAAACTTAGGAAGAAGTGCATGCATATGTTTGTGCATAATCTTGCCAAAGATTTTACAATAACACCCACTTTGTCCAACCCACTCTATTTAAATACAATATTAATGACAATAAGAATAAAGAGTAATACTTTCAAACCAGATGCCCCCTTCCCCCCAAAAAAAAACCCAACCAAATCGCCTCTCCCTTAAAGCTCTTCTTCACAAATATCTGAAGGCTTAGAACTAATCTCGATGATGTAGAATCCTTCCTCCTTGTAAACTCTCCAGGTATCTTAGCACTAAGCGAAACTAATCTAAACTAACCAGACTAGAAGCAGAATCACACCCCTTCACTGTAGAGGTTCCCAGATAGCAGAAAACTTTATACTCTAATAGCTTCTTTCCTCAGACTGCTTGCCTTTGGAATCCTCTCCCTGCTCCTTGTTTTCCTAACTGTACCAACATGTAGAAATTTAAATGTAATGTGAACAAATATTTTGCTAGGGTTGTTTGGACAGGTTTCCTGGCTATAACACTTCAACTATGTAAAGAACGCGTATAAAGAAGATTTCAAGAAAGATGATCATCAAAGAGATAGGCCAACCAGATAAGGGTTGAGACTGGTATGCTGCTTCTCACAGCTAAAAGAGTGGCCCAAGACCATGATAAGTGGCAAAGCTATCTAGCGTACGCATATTTTATGGTGCGCATTAAAAATGCCACAACAAATATTTTAGATGCAGAAGAATCTTGGTCTTAATTCTCGACCATGTGTAGCACGAGAGTTCCCAAACAATCTCTGGCCTAGAATAACTCTGGCTCAGAAATAATTTCTCCTAAAAGAAGATAACTCTAGTCCCTCCACCTTTATTAATGGAAAGTTTTTCAAACAGCCTTTTGCTTTTTTGATTTTTAACAGTTTGAGATGGAATCTATTTCTCAGGAGCTTATACACAGTTTTAAAAATGTTGCTAATGTTTAATATACTTTATTTAATGTTGTATCTATAAATACTTATTTCAAAATAACGCTAATATTGGCACAATATATCTCTATCTATATAAAGTTATGTATGTACAGGATTCACTCCTAAACTAATTAAACGATCATTATGAATATTGGAATACAGCTGCTAGACATAAAGGGTTGTGATGTGAGCTATATTTAGTTTACTTTAGTTTTATGTAAAAAGGTAAAAAAGTGGTGGAGCCCTTTGTGAAAATTCAGATATCTCCGAATTTTGTGAAATTTTAACAATAGGTATTAGACATAAATTAATAAATATTCCACAAATTTCTGTTTCTTTGGAGTATTTTAAATGGCGCATCCTTCCATTTGAAAATTTAAATATATCAAATGTGCATTAAATGTGTTCTATAATCATTAGACACCAATTAAGCAAGATTGTAGCAGTTGTATACACCGCAACGGCAGCAGCAGCTGCCATAACAATGTTTGAAATATCTACTTGACTTGTAAGCTTGGTGCTGATTGGAGCAAACACTTAATTTCGATTTAAGCAATCAGAACCAATCTCTTATGAAAGCAGAGCACTGGTTCCCGAAGGTTATTTAAAGGAGTGCACCAGCATTGTTCATTCTCTTTAGCAGCAAGAAGGCTTAGCTATGTAACAAACCCACATCACTCAGTTCAATAACTAAAGTTTTCTCTTGGTGCACAAAACAAACCCGCCTTTATCCATGAGCTATCGGCGTCGACACAAAGGCTTCACTATCCAAGATGCCGACCTGTCGGCACGTTGACTTATTCTCAATACCATTTTGACACACGACTTACTTTCCAACAATAGCAATATGAACCGCGTCAACCTTAAAAAGTCTTATTCCTAACAACATACATACAGACTCTGGAATAACATTCTCCTATTATGGACTCTCAAACCATTTTTGTTGTCCAGAATTATGGACGTATCCTCTATTACTAACATCTTGTTCATTATTGCATGTTTAACAAAGACGACCAAATAAAGTTGATATAAAATGTTAGAATGGGACTTTGCCATTTATTCTTCTTAAGACATCTTAAGCTTAAACCATAAATTTTAGACATTTTCTAGAATCAAAATGATGTAATGAATTTTGATGAAAATTGAAATAAGGATTCTAGACATGAGGTTTAGTATCAGTATATCTTGATTTTAATCATTGTAAGAGGACATAAAAATGGTGCAAAACTGTTCTGTTCGGTTATTCTAGTTCGATAAAAAATATTGATATTTTACAATAACATTACATAAATTAATAAATAACTAATGAAATAAATTGATACAAAATATTTTTCTTTTCTTTTATCTTCCTCCCACAGCGGTAAGATGTGACACAAGTTCGGGAAAGTGGGATTTGAAAAGCCAGCACCCGAGAAGGTGAGTACTCTGGCCTACAAAAAATGGCTGGGCAGCCCCGTCGGCATTCAGGCAGTAAACAATAAACTTACTCCTCCCCAAAGAGGGGAGGCAAAGCTTGGGAGGGTGGACCTCCTAGAACTGCACAGAACAAACCCACAGCCCCTGGCGTCATCAAGCCCTGAAGGCCAAGATGATACCGGTCCATAGGGTGCAGTATCCATCGGAACAGATACTACACTGTGATCCCAGCCAAAATATTTTAATGAAATAAAATATCTGAAACGTTATAAATACTGTAAATATAATTTTCATTTGATATCGTGCAGAATTATTATTGTGTATAAAAGTGCAACTCAGGTTTCTGGCAACTGATAATCTGGAACCTCTCACTTAGATCCAGGATCCTTATTTCAATTTCGATCAATATCTATTTTGATTCTAGAAAATTTCTAAAATTCAAGGCTTAAGCTTAAGGGGTCTTAAGAAGAAATTTGAAATTCAAGCAATCTTTCTTCATTTGTAACTATGAATAAATATAATGCAAATCTCAAATATTTGATAGGAGACTAAAAATTTAAAAATGTTTATTAATTGATGACAAATAGTTATTGTAAAAATTTCACAAAAATTAGAGACATCTGAATTTTCACAAAGGGATTCGACCTTAAAGCTAAATTGAACAAAGTAGAGCCCATATTACCCAGCCTTACATCTAGCAGTGTTGTTCCAAAATTCATAATGATTTGTTAATTAGCTTAGGAGTGAATCTTTTACCCACAAACATATACACATACCTAATTTTATATGAATAGAGATAAATAAAACTGAAATAATACTTTAATTTTTTATTCTTGTTCTCGTCTGAAATTGTACTTTTTGTCCTGAAATGAAATTCTAATTTACTTTTTTATGTAAAATTGAATTTTTATACCACATTTTTTATCCACAAGGCTATTTTCGATTTTTAAGTTAAATTTGTTTTCAAAAAGAAAAAAGTTAGACCTTCGTAGAAGAGTCCCGCCACTATAGAAAAATAAGTTTTGCAAAAAGATAGCCCTGCCAGTCATGCACAGTGCATACACGCACCCCTGACCTACTTTTGTGAGTTATGTCCCGTCATGATTTGAGTTGGAGTTAGAGTTAGAGGTTAGGGTTAGAGAGTAGGATTAGGTTAGCGGGTTGGGTTAGGGTTAGGTTAAGGCTAGGGTTAATGGTTAGATTTAGGGTTGGGGATATGTTTGGGTGAGGCTGTATGAAATGCAGAATAAACGCCACAGTGAAACGCATTGCAGAATGGTGGATAGCTGTCTGTGAAAGTTTATGAGGAAATAAAAAGTGCAACAGAAACGATCATTTTATTTAAATACTCAATGACATGAATCGATCTTAAGCTTTTGGATAAGTAATAAAGCGTTTTTCTACTACAACCCGCATTTTATCTGTTTTTGTGGTGGCGGCGGTATTTTGTTTTGGTGGGGCTCTTTTGCAAAAAGTCCTAAAATTATTTCAGACTTTACAATGAGAGTTCACTTTACTATATAAATTTAACAAAATGATCATCCACTTTCTAACCAGATAGCGTAGAAAAGTGCAATAAATTATTTATTTGTTTGACTGGGTTCTGCTTTTTCTTCTGGTGGAGAAATACAGAGGCAGGATTTCTACTGAAAAATATTTAATTAACTTAAAACCGATGTGGCAATATGAAAATCAGTACTGAAAAATAAAATAAAATATGCTAGTAGTTTGAAAATATTTTTTTTTTAAACTTAGAATTTAAAATGGTGACCATTTAGGTAATACCAAAAATAGTTACCCGTTCTGCACTGTAGTCAAGAAGTTGACATCAAAAAGTTTTTCTTGTCAGAAAGTGGGCGATCATTTTATGTTATATTTATATAGTAAAATGAACCCCCATTCTAAAGTCTAGTTATATATATATATATATATATATATATATATATATATATATATATTTATTCATTTATTTTATACATACATAAAAGTAATCCATGGACACGTGTTTCTGGCTCACAGCCGTCATCAGCATGGCTAACTTACACAGATATATATATATATATATATATATATATATATATATATATATATGGACCGGCGGGACAGTTATAAAAGTGGGGGGGGGGTTCTCCTAAAAAGTCTGGGGGGGCGGTTAAACACATGAATATATAACTTCATTATTGATGACCGTAAAGTGGGGGGGGGGGGCAAGTAAAAAAGTGGGGGAGGCTTGGGCCCCCTGCCCCCCCCCCGGTGCTGCCGTCCATATATATATATATATATATATATATATATATATTTATATATATATTCGAGGTATTTCTAGGATGTTGACATGCAATCACACAAAATAAAACCCCCAAAAAATCTAATCTTTATTTTTCCGTTAACAGCGTGAAGGATAAGGATCTAAATTTACCGTTTATTTTGTGTAAAATATTTATTTTTTCTGTAATAAATATGTTTGATGCATGAAAAATAAATTTAAAACAACTTGGCCGCCAGCGATTAAATCATTGAATCAAATTTTCATCACTTTCAAGCATATATTAGATTTTTTTTTTCAGGGCGAGAAATACATTTTAAGATCAAGAATTTATTTCATCCAAAATTCGGGCGAAAACCAAACAAAATAGGGGATAGACGTCTCAACTGACCTTATAGTACTAATGAAAATGACAAACATTAAAAAAGATAAACAATAATAAACATTTATAGTAGTGATTGATATTTTACTCACTGTGATAAATGTAAATTAATTTTCAAAAATAAGTTCTAGTCATACAAGACAATTATTATCTCTCAGTGGTCGAAAGAAAATATCGGATATTTCTTTTCTACATCGAGTCGTCAATGCGCTTAGTTACTGCTTATGTTGACGTTTGTTGCTACGGTGTTCATGTAAATGACATTCCTTGTAACGTCAGATTGAGATGTTCAAAATGAGTTATCTCCCGTTATCTATATAACGGGAGATAACTCCACTTTTCGTTTGTTCAATCCGGACAGACGAAGAGAAGTTATCTCCCTTCATCAGTATTGGGTTGAAGACCTCAAAATGACGTTAAAAATTGGAAGAGGCTATATTGCCGATCCCGGCAAAATAACGATTCCTGCGTTATTTTGCCAGTTCATGTATATTTAACTAAATTGTTAAACATACAGTGACGCCCGGCACAATAATTATTTACTAATGTAAAGGGATCGTTATTATGCCGGTTCATTATTTTTAAAAACCTAATTGTTATGGCCTTGCGAAAGAAAAGGTAATTAAATAAATAAGGGCAAATATTTAAAAACAATTTGTTTTCATCATCAGTTGTGTCGGTTAAAGAAATAAAAAAAATCGACCTGCCCTATTGTGTCGGTTAAAGAAATATCTTCTTACTTTTCATAATAGAATTAATGTTGATGAATTTTCCCAACATTACTAAGTCTGCTCTCGATTTAAGTAATTGAAATTTTCCTTAAGTTATATATAAGTTATATATAAAGAAAAAAATAAGCAACAAATAAATGTTACCAAAGGCAACATAAATTATTATTCTACCTACCTGTATAAGTTTATTTGCTTATTTTATTATTTATTTTGATAAATGATTTTTTTATAAAAATAAATAATCAAATAAACAAATAAACTTATACAGGTAGAAGAATAATTTATGTTGCCTTTGGTAACATTTACTTGTTAAAAATGTGCTTTAATGTAAAATTCTCATTTTCTTTCTGAAGAAAAACTTCGATAATGTTAAAATATACAGAAAATCACTGGATTTAAACAGTTTCTATTTTAAAATGTTCTTTCAATGAAATCATAAAATAAGTCGTAATTTTGAAGAGTTCACTCCTAATCGAATCAACCGGAAGTAAAAATTAATTTTATCGTTATTTTAAAATATATTGTCGCTTAATAAAGTTTTAAATTATACAAAAAATCAATCAGGCAAAGATTAATTAAAAACAAACAAAAAAAATCAATCAGGCAAAGTTTTAAATGAAAAAAAAAAACAAAAAACAATCAGGCAAAGTTTTAAATTATAAATAAAATTTCGTTTGATAAAGTTTTAAATAATACAAAAAAAATAATTTAAATAATAAAAAAAAAGTAATTTATAGTTAAATAAACACGAGCCGCCAAAATAACGTAAGACTCATTATTGTGCCTGGCGTCACTGTATGTTTAACAATTTAGTTAAATATACATGAACCGGCAAAATAACGCAGGAATCGTTATATTGCCGGTCACGGCAAAATAACGCAGGATCGTTATTTTGCCGGGACCGGCAATATAGCCTATTCGTTAAAAATCCTACAGGGATAACATATCTATATTAATAAAATTATGAAACAATTTCTCGTCTGTGTCTGTGTTTCTCGCCTTTATGTGACTTACACGTTTTTATTTTTATTTTTTACAATTAATCGATTTTTTATTAAAATAAAAAATGCAATAGTGTAAAGTACTAAACGATTTATTTTTAAATAATGTAATTACAAAATTAAATCGACCAAAATGCATTTCGGCTTCTTCGTAAGCAAATCATCTATCAATCTGTTGTTAATACTAAAAAAAAAATAGAATGAATTTCTTCATGACTCTTTGAAATTTGAAAAGAATATGAAAGCATTTAAACTGTCGAATAGAAAGTCGGTTCTGGTTTTAAAATGCTTAGCAAATCCTCATATATTAAAAGATTGAAGGTTTTGGAAGCTATTAACATCAATTTTTTATAAATAGAGATTAAAACATTACCTTAATAATATTAGTTATAGTTTTATAGCAATTTGATTCAATTAATAATTTAATGGCCAAAGTACACCGTAATAATTATATTTAATTTTCAAAATCACATTAAAAATACGTATATTTGGTTTTAAAAAAACAGCAAAAAAAAACAACAGAATAACAAAAAAGTGGGGAAAAAACTGCCTGGAAATGCCGGGTATGCATAGTCAGTAACAATAGAGATATTGTGTCTGTCTGTAACCAAATCTATGCCGCAAGTCTTGTATTAAACCAAAATAATGAAATTCTAAAGTAAACAAATTTTTAAATATTATCAATGTTAATAAAAATGAATATACATTATTGTAAAAAATAATTAATAAATGTTGTTTATATATTATTTGGATTATTCAAACTACTATTCTCATCGCGGTTGTTATATTCACAACTCTTGGGTTGATGTAACCTCCGACCTTCTTCAAGTGCTTCTTTTCGAACTCTGGAACCTATGCAGAATCTTCAACATTCAGAAGAATCTCAATTTGTTAATCAACGCCTTTAATCATTACACCACGGGTCTCTTTTTAGACATGTGGCATAACAGTTTAATAAATAAATAAATAAATAAATAAATAAAAAAAAAAAATAAATAAATAAATAAAAGGTTTAGTTTAAAACTCCGTATAGGTTCTCAGAGTTCGACATGAATATTCCCAAGTTCACAAAGATGCTCCTGAAGATGGTCAGAGGTTTCATAAAATATATTGAAAAATTCAAATAGAATTGTTCCTATTTACTTGCAGAGTTACACACAATGTCGGTTTTTAATGTGGGGACAATCCAGTTCTCCAAATAGGGAAACTCTGGATTGGAACAGAAATAAAAATTGGTTCAGTTTAGAAGGATTTCTTCTTCACTAACCGAGGATAAAAAAGATAAAGTGTGGTATCAGAACAGATACTACACTTTGCTCCTAGCCAAAAGAGCAAGCCCAAAACATTTTTCTAATGATAACAATCATCTATATATTAATACGATAGCATGTGTGTTCGTGTGTCACGCTTACATCAAAAGCTCTGCGCATGCGTGCCGCACCTAGATTTGGAAAAACATTCAAGTAACCTAATTTTTGTAATATTTCCAAGTATTTCACTTTGGTGAAACGGTCAGCAACGTAGGATTTTGACGTCGCCCGACCGGTTCATAGTTCGATCCCAACCAACATCTAAAAAATTTTTTCTACATCTAAGGGGGAGGAGAGAGATAAGATAATTAGTATTGACAACATCATTTCGTGTAATTTACATGGGTTATCTATAATTACACCAGGACATAAATATACTTAATGGTTTTATATACCATCATGTTACTTTTAAATACTATTCCCATACATAAATCTCTCTGTTTATATTTCTATATATGAAACTCAATGTCTGTGTGTATGTATGTGTATCTGTGATGTTTGTGTGTATGTATGTGTATCTGTTATGTTTGTGTGTATGTATGTGTATCTGTTATGTTTGTGTGTTCTCTATAGAAAAGAAAAGTTAGAGAATCTACATAAAATCAAAAAGTGCATGTAAAATTTAGCGTGGTAAACAATTGCAAAGTGCACCCTTAAGGTGCGTACGAAGGCATAACCCCCTTAAAACTTCAAAAAATTTTAAATCCTATTTATAAAATTTTCTGGGGGTGACAATGGAAGTAGTCTCAAATCTCTAAGTGTCCTCCTAACCTAAGCGAGCTATGGGGGCTGAACCTCCGTTAATACTTCAGATATATCCTTTTTTGATAAGATTTATATCATATGTATAAAATTCTTTAGGGAAGACAATGTAAGTGGTCCTAAATATCTATGATACTCTGTATGTGCCAGATATCTACGTGCCCTCACCTCTAAGTGACCCATAGGGGCAGAATCTCCTTAAAACTTCAAATACAGATATGCGATTTTTTTAATGAGTTTTATTTTAAAAGTCCACTTAACAAATGTTTGAATTGTTTGTTAAGAAACTATCAGACTAAAAACATTGAGTGTGCGGTTTCGATTCTAACCCCTGATATTTTTAAATAAAATTATATGCAATCAAAGAATTTTTATTTTTCATATAATAAAATGAATGAAGAATTTTGGTATATTTAGTAAATAATGCTTCTCCATCTGTCTGCCTGTCTCTCTCTTTTTCTATTTGTTTCTCTCTCTTTTTATCGCTCTCTGTATACCTAGTTATATGCATATATTTTATATCTTCTATATATCTCTATATTTAAAAATAAATCTATGTGTGATGTATGTTTGTGTGTTCTCTATAGAAAGAAAGGTTACAGAATTTACATAAAATCGAAAAGTGAATTTTAATGTAGAATTTACCAGGTGAGACAATGAAAGTGTTCACAAATCCATAAGTGCACCACTAAAGGGCATATGAAGGTATAACCCTCTTAAAACTTCAAATACATCCTATTTTTATGTAATTTAAATCCTATGTATAAAATTTCCTGGGCAAGACAATGAAAGTTGTCTTAACTCTCTAAGTACATCCCTAACTTCAGGGGCGTATGAGGGGGGGGGGGGGCGAATCTCCTTTAAAACTTCAAATATATCTTATTTTGATGAAATGTATATCAGATATATAAAATTTTCCGGGTAAGACATTGTCAGTGGTTCCGAATATTTATGATACTCTACGTGTCCCCACCTCTAAGTGAACCATGGGGACAGAATCCTCTTAAAACTTCAAATACGTATATCCGATTTTTCTTATGAGTTTTATTTTAAAAGTCGACTTTACAAATGTTTTAATTGTTTCGTTGAGAAAGTCGCAGACTGAAAACACCGAATGTGCGGTTTCGATTCTACCCTTGCTTTTTAAAATAAAATTATATGAAATCAAAGACTATATCATTCCTTTTTTAATATAATAAAATGTAATTTAAGAATTTTGGTATATTAGTAGGTAACGCCTCTCCGTCTGTCTGTTTGTCTGTCTACCGCTATCTTTTTCTCTCTTTATCGTTCTCTGTATACCTAAATTTATCTCTATCTATTTATCTATCTATCTATTTATCTGTCTCTCTCTCTCTCTCTCTCTCTCTCTCTCTCTATATATATATATATATATATATATATATATATATATATATATATATATATATATATATGAGAACACCTCTGTCTGTGGGCATATATTTCCCTAAAACGAAGGCATACCAGGGAGTGTACCTTAAATATAAGTGTATTCACATGTAAACTTTGCACGTGAACATAATGGAAGTAGTTTTGTTCTCTAGCTGCCCTTTAAAGGAGCTATTGAAACTTTTCTAATATGTTAGACAATGAGATTAATCTATTGATAAGTGTTAGTTCAAGACTATTAACATATATATGAATGGCTCAGTGGGTAAGATATCTAGTTGACCACATCAAGGTTGCTGTTAACGTAAACTCTCCTTCATATGATGTTGCATATGATTTTATCCCACACCCAGGCAAAGACGGATAACACTGCTAGTACACACACACACACACATATATATATATATACATATATATATATATATATATATATATATATATATATATATATATATATATTCCATGAAAAATGCCAGTACACTGAAATCATATGCCCTTAATAGGGTTAAGATGAAAATTCATATGCACTAAATGTACAAAAGCAAGGAAATTCCCAAATTTTTACACTTTTATTGTCATTAAGGGTATGCGAGCGAGCAGTATTTTACTGGTAGGAATTTTTCTTCAGCGCACCTCACACACTTCATCCATTCATGCATAGAGATTTATACTGTAGTGATGTGATAATGAAATGGTTTGGTTGATATGTAGTCATAACCTTAATGACAATAAAAGTGTAAAAATTTGGGAATTTCCTTGCTTTTGTACATTTAGTGTATATGAATTTTCATCTTAACCCTATTAAGGGCATATGATTTCAGTATACTGGCATTTTTCATGGAATGTCACTACTTTTGTAAAGGCTATGCCTCAATACAATGTCCTCTTCATAACTGATACAGTTGGTAGTTTGACTAATCAAGGTATATGGTAAACTGAAATTAAAATGCCATCAACTAGACACTAGAACCTCTATCTTTGCTAAAAATCAGCTGAATCCATCAAATGGTCGATAAGATATAGAATAAAGTGTATGAATACTGGCCATTTTTAAGTTTTTTTTTAATTTTCTGGAAAATTAAGGTATACAGTAAACTGAAATTAAAATGCCATCAACTATACCCTAGAACCTCTATCTCTACCCAAAATCAGCTGAATCCATCAAATTGTTGATGAGATACAGGTTGGCACATACGTACGTACACACAGATAACATGATTTCATGATTGAACTTTCTGGATCTCTGGGTTGCCTTGACTAATGATGCTGAAATTCAACACACTTATAGAACCTATCAAATAAACATTTTGTGCAAAGTTTTAACTAATTTGGTTTATTGGTTTTTTAGTTATGATTGATCAAAGAAATGAGATTTCCAGCATAGGCCATTTGTGTTCTCTATTAAGAGATAGAGCGCTCTCGCACCTCCCTTGATATATATATATATATATATATATATATATATATATATATATATATATCGTAATTATTTATAAACCCTGTTTTTCTGGGCCTTTTAATGCGAGATGAGAGAGCCGCCAACTTTGGCTATAATGCAACGTTCCTTTATGATGATTCTACCAAGATGAAATGTATACGTATGTAGATAATAATTAATTTTTCTTTTAAATACATATATATATATATATATATATATGTATATATATATATATGTATATATATATATGTCAATGTGTGTGTGTTCTCTATCAGAAGAAAGGTTAGAGAATCTACGCAAAATCTAAAAGTGTCTTCTTATGTAACATTTTCGAGGATAGACAATGGAAGTAGTCCCGTCTAACTTCAAATATATCCTATTTTTATGAAATTTAAATCAATGGGGGAAGACAATGGGCGTGTTTTTTAATCTCTAAGTGCCCTCCTAAGGGAGCTTGTGGGTCTGAACCTCGTTTAAAACTTTAAAAATATTTTATTTGATGAAATTTATATCAGATGTATAGAACTCTCTGAAAAAGATAACAGAAGAAGTTCTTAATCTCTTAAGTAAGCCATAGTGGCAGAACCCCCTTAAAACTTCAAATATGTAAATCTGATTTAAATGAAATTTAAACGATATTTATAAGACACTAATTGAGAGAGTTTACCAAATTTTCAGTTTCTTTCGCCTATAATAGAAGATAAACTTGAGAGGGGGGGGCAGTAAAAAAGTAATATGGTGTGATGAGCAAAGTTAAAAAGAACATAGTAACATTTCTCATCTCATTCCGAGTCAGCTCTTCTAGCAACAAATAAAGTTTCCATTTATAATAGGATACTTTGCTTTTGGACTAAAAAGTTTGAGAACTACTATTCTAGAAGATCGCCAAAGACATTTATGTATTAAGCATACCATGTAACAAAATGTTGACCACCGAACGACAATTTTAATTAAATCTTTCCGAAAAAAAATTTTTTTTTTAATTCGTTCCCAAATTTGAAAACAATGAGGTGTTGGAGGAAATATTTTTTAAAAATGGGTAACATTTGTTTTTAAATTACCGTAAATATAAATTCATATTAATCGATAACAAATTTTTTGTGTTAAAATATGCATTTATTCTTTTAATTGATTTTTTTTTCCACTTTATTGCATTTTTTATTGTAATTTTCTTTTTACAGCATGTATCTTCTAACTCAATTTTTCTTTTTATTTCATTTTTTCTTCTTATTGATGTTTTTCTTTTGATTGTCTTTTCTTTCAATTACCTTTTTCTTTTTATTGAAATTTTTCTTTTAATTGCTTTTTAATTTCCCTGTTTGTACTGAATTTAAAATTTTTAATTGTCTTTTTCTTTTTATTGAATGTTTTTATTGATTTTCCTATTAATGGCCTTTTTCCTTTTATTAAAATTATTTTCTTTTAATTGTTTTTTTCTTTTAATTGCATTTTACATTTTTATTGACCTTTTTAATTCAAGCTGCCATTTTGTTGTAATTACTTTTTTTATTTTTACTCATTTTTTTCTTTTAATTGCTTTTTCTTTTTATTGATATTTTAAATTTTAGTTTACTTTCTGTTTTTATTGAATTTTTTCTTTTAATTGCAATTTTTTATTTTTTTTATTAGTTTTTAAAATTTTCTTTTCATTTTTGTTATATTGTATTTTTCTTTTTATTTCATTCTTTCGTTTTGACGCACTTCTTTTTATTATTCTTTCTAGTTATATTTTAAGTTACATTTTTACATTTTTTTATAGTCTGTTCATTGCATTTTTTTCTAATGCTTTTTTATTGAATTTTATTTTACTTCAATTTATTGCATTTGTATTTTTATTGTTTTCTGTATTGCTTTTTTCGACTCGTCATTTAATAATTTCAATATAATAAAACATTTGCAATTTAAAATATTAAATGTTTTTAGAATCTTTCTCAACCCCTACCAAGCCAGTTTTTACGCCACCCGATTTAAATCAACTCCACTTACTACACAAAACGTTTTTACTTTAGGCAGGCTTAGAAAAATATAACGAACATATAACGATGTGTTCATAGAGTGTCCTTCGGGGTACTGAATTCTTCACATCAAAACCGTCCTTTTGTGTCATTCTTCTATCGTGAGATTGCTAGTAAATAGGGATTTTCTCATTCAGTCGTAGTATAGGAAACGCTTTAATACATCACTTATGTCACTTCCGGTTTTGTCAATTGTTTAAAAGGTCATCGCTCTTGTTCTCCAACAGACTGATCTGCTCATAAAATGAGGATGTGTCATAGACATTTAAGGTGAGAGAAAGAGAGAAAGAGAGCCAAGCTCTGCAAACTAAGAAAGGAATAGGGTCATAGCTTCATATTCGAGGGAGAAACAGATACAGCACGAGAGCAGTTCTTATGTTAGCTGGAATTATATTTGTCATATGGAGACCTGTCACATCGCCTCTCCCAAACGTCATGAAGGAATGATTAATTTATCATAACAGAGATGTGCACTATGCACTTTATACATATGTGTTCTTTCTTCTACACTCAGCCATGGGAAAGTTATGTTCTCCCATTTCAACTATTTCTGGCAAGTCCCTTTTGGTAAGCAGATCGTAGCTAAGACCTTTTAGCTATTGGTAAGACCGGGTACTGCCCAGTTTACATGTTGATATGATCATATCGATTCTTGTGAAACTAGATATTTGTTTGTCGCTCGCCTTTTTAAAACTTACAAAACCAGTCAAATAACGTTGGTTTGCCAAAATAATAAACAATTATAACAAAATAAACAATGGGTCGCCTGAAGTGTAATATATATTTTTAAAATATCATTGTTATAAGCTATTGGTGTTTTATCCTAAATAGATTATGTTTAGAAAATTTATGTTAACTTTCATTTTTGTTTCCCTTTTCTTAACGCAATATTGTTTGCTTTTTTTACCAAATTATTATTTTTTTTTAAATAGGATTTTGAATTATTACGATATCTTTTGTTAATTAAATTATCAACTGTACCAAATTGTTATAAGACTATCATGTAATGTTGTTTTGATCTTTAATAAAATTATTGGTTCTAAATAGCTTGAAAATCTTTCAATGTGTTAATGCTACTAATTTTAAAGCCAGAAATTATTTTCTGTTCGACAGTTTAAATATCTCCAAATTCCTTTCAAACTTCGAATGGTCACAAACTAATTAATTCTTTTCTCAGCGATTAACAAAAATATTAAAATGACCGACTTATTTATGAATAAACCGAAATTAATTCTGGTGAATTAAATTTTATCATAAAATAATTTTAAAATAACACTTTTAACGTTTCCTTTTAGTACTTTATGCTTAGTACGGCATAATAACGTTGACACAATAGTCCTCGTTAGGTCACCAAAGTTAAGCAACGTTGAGACTGGTCAGTACCAGATGGGTGACAGTTTGTGAATACCAGGTTCTGCAGGAGCTGCAAAAACCAAACGTCGTCATCTCCCCTAACCGAGATATACATGCGACGCTTGTGAGTTTGATCTTTCCTAGAAACTTCCTCATTCGGAGGAAACCGGTTCAACCCACCCAGTGTGAATGCCACTTCGTTTTTTAACGTCACTACCTTTTTTTTATTTCAATAAATGTTTGATTTGTCTATATGCTATTAAAATGTTTTGTTTTGATGGGGTGTTCGTATGCAAGTAGAAACATGTTATTAATTAGTAAACAGGAATAGGCAGAGTACACATTTCGAAGGTTGTAGTTATTACAATGTCAAAGCGTTAAAAAAACTGAAAATTAAATGCAATTCTTTTTTTACACTTATCATAACCGAATTCGAATCCCAGGAAAGTCTACAACATTTTTCGGCTGGATACATGTTTAATAATTCTAAAGAAATTAACGTAACATAATTATATAAAAAAGAAAATGACATTTTTTAAAAATCTAATTGACCTTTTTATTTTGATCATTTGTATAAAAAAAAGGAGTATTAGGCATTAGTTCAAAGTGAATTAGTTTTGCTTAAAAATATAATGTATACCGCGGTAGAAATCAGGTAAAGATGGAAATTGACATACCCATGTACTGTACCAACACCGTTCAAGGAGCGGGTATAAACAAGTAGTGTGACATAGTCCCCGCTTGGGCCGTGGCAGTTCTCATTTTGTATACTCGTCCCGGAACTGGCCGTGGCAGTTCTCGTTAAAACAACTGATCATTTTTACACCAAAAAGGAATATGTTGCATACTTTTAATTTCTCTTACCTTCACTTCTTCATCGCGGAGAGACGCCGTCTCGATGTCGTCTAGTGGTTGAATTATTTCTTCTTTCTTTCTGCCGTGAACATCGCCGCTACAACAAAAAGCTTCATGACTGATTCAGGAGACAAACAATCTTTTAAACTTTTAAATTCTGTTTTATTTCAGGCGTTAGTTATCCGTCGGCTTGGAGATATCCACTAACGTCGAGGGAGATACCAAATTACTGCTTTATCGTAGTTACTTCCTAATTAAGTCCTTAGCCATTCGAGGAGGGGAAAAAGAGATCTCACGCTTGTATTTTCTTAGAGAATTTAATTCCCATAATCATGTTGAAGACTACATAGAGAAACACGTCCGTTCGGCTCGTCTCCAAAACCCAGACTTGCAAAACTCTGCTTCCCACGCTAAAGCCCGTGACGTCACAGAACCCCCATGCGCAGGTGCATTCGTCACAGCCTGATTCCCTTGAACTCCCAACCTAAAAGGTCTAATCAAAATGCTGGCCTGTCACGTCTGTGAGCTCCAACCGTGAGAACAGCCATATTCTGCACTCGACTGTACGAGTCCACCCGCACTAAATCGCACAAGCCAAACCAAACAACTTCCCACAGATACGTCCACCTCAAGATGCGTCCGTTCCCACAGGGCCATTATCCAACAGTAGTAAATAAATAAAAAAAACATGCTGATAAGCACACACAAGCATACTAGAAAATATATGTTCCCTCCGGTCGCATATTTTTGCTAGTTGTTTTATTTAATTGCTCAGTAAATATGTTTGATTTTTAGACAGAAAAAAGAAAGTAAATCACCCCATACTTTATTTTAATAAATAAAACACGGAATAATAAAACATAGTTTAAAAATATTACTCTTTACGGCTTAAAATGTAAAACAAAAAATCCTTAATTCACTTAAGGTCGTTAAAAGATGATAATATTTGAAGTCTTTTCAAATAAAAAAAGGTGTATCTAAAATAAAATCAACAATTAAAAAATAAAATATAGTGAACACGATTCTAAATTCAGTTATTTAATTGGTCAGTAAAATGTGTTTGTTTGTTTTTTTACAAAAAAATTTGTAATTTTTAAATCAATTATTTTTTAAATTAAACAATTTGATTCAATAAACTTGTGCTTTAAAACATAATTCTTAATAAGATTGAAAAGAAAAACACAAAAAAACGATAATCTTATAGCTGACGCGCCAGATGTCTGTGACTTCGCGTCGGCAACGACCGAGAAGCTCTCGGAAGCGCCAGAGAGCTGACGAAGTATTAACCAATCCGGTTTCAGGATTTATTAGCCAAACAGGCTATAGCAAGCAGCCGACAATATTTGGAAGAAAACAATAATCGCGTTCTATTGCAACAACAATTAATTATTATCAACTGCTTCAGGTCGTCGAATCTCCGGAAGGACTAATTCAAAAGCATAACATTTTAATTTCTTTCTTTGTTTTATGTTAAAAACATTGACAAAATTTTACCCCTCCCCGCCAAAAAAAACATTTTCACAAACAAATCAAAACATTTACATCTACACATTTGATTGAGAATGGTTCATTTGGCCCACCAAAAAATAAAAATATATTTATTTACAGTTCTTCAGCTACGGTTTGTTCGTTTCTTTTTCCTTTTAATCTATCTTTGAAAGTCTTCCATTAAGCGCTTGGCAGTATCAGCCTCGTTTTCGTCTCGTCTCGCCAGCTCTCGGGACCTGCCCGATCGTTGCCGACGCGAAGTCACGGAAATCTAGCGCGTCAGCTATAAGAGTACTAAAAACCCAAACCCAAAATGTTTTAATAAAAAAAATCAAAGTAAATATATCATTTTTGAGCGACTCGTAAACGTGTGTCCATCTCTCACTTCTCTCTTTCTCTCTGTGTGTTTCTCTCTCTCTTTCTGTCTCTCTCTCCCTTACTCTCTCTCTCTCTCTCTTTCTGTCTCTCCCTCTTTCTTGAAATATAACTGTCTGTGCGTTTGAAAAATGAGAGGGCGGGTAATAAAATGTTGGAATGGCCGTCGGCTGTTCCGTCATATTCCATTACTATCTAATTTAATTACGTAACTTAATTATATCGATACAAAAAATAAAATGTCTTTAATTAATTCTATCTATAATTTTTATTTAGATTATTATTATCGAGGAAAATTTTTTAAATACATCTGGAAATCTGAAAAAAAAACAATCATGAGTGTATATTTACAAATATTAATTTATTAGAAGTTTTAAAACAAATTAAGTATGTTAATTTGAAAGACGCGTGATGTTTGGGGAAGCTTTGGAATGGGTATATATAGGAGCTGATAGATATAAAAAGAGAGCGATCAAAATTAATAATATTATTTCGGTTTCATACAGGCAGATATACATACGGACAGATACATAATCTCCATTATTATAGGGATAAAATGATATCACTACTAGTCTATGTGCCTACCTACTTCATCTATTATGATATATTGATTACTATGAAAACTGTACAAGGTATAACACTGCTATTACTACTACAATGATTGATATTAATATATATGATAAATATGAAAAAAGATACATAAATCATTATCTCTAAGTAAAAATGACAAATCTAATAATACTTTGAATAGGACATGCTAATCCAAACAGATTAAGAAATGAATCCTTACAAACCTGATGTTGTTACATTTTCACTTACCGATTGGTGTACAAACCATTATACACCTGTGTCGTCGTCGGAAAGCCAGGTTCTAGGAAAGAAACTCTGCCCATGGAAGTTTCGTTTCGTCTTGGCACGAAGAGGGAGAAAGGGAAATAATTGACAGTGGTAGTAGCTAGGCGGGTTCTTATTGTGAATGTTTTACAAGGGGGGACCAGTCGAGCACCGGCCATGAAAATAATGGTAGAGCAAAGAAAGACTAGCAACATCTCTTCTGCGAGAGAGTGACTGTATGGAAGAAAAGAAGACATCCCCTACTAGATTTTGAAATCGGGTTTGTACTCTGTCAAGGCATGAAAGGGTGCTCTGAGCGGCACCTCCCCATATGTGACAGCAGTACTCCGTCTTAGGACGTATTTAACTCTTGTACAGGTAGGGGTTAGTTTATAGCTAACCGCCCGAGGCGCCCCCACTGGGCAATGCTCAGGCATTTTTTTTGCAGGACAAGAGTGCGCTAACAGGTTCTTGATTGTCTGTATATACGCTCACTCGGACGCCGATGTTAATATTTTTAATAACGGTTTATTACAAAGAGAAGAACAGCCACAGAAAACATTAGAGAGACGGGTTACTTTCGTACGTGATAGAAAGAAAGACAGACAGATAGATAGACAGATAGCTCGCCCTAGTCACATTGTGCGCACCCGCCTCCCATTGGGGACGGCGCCTTGGAAACGTCTTCCCTGCTTTGAGGTATCGCCAAGATAGATCAATGTCCGGAAGTCACGTGGTTTCGTCGATTTCCGTTCTGGGGTCACTTCTGAACCATAAGGTGTCACTCACACTTTTCTATTGAATGAACGCGTTATGTAACGATATAATAGATAAAAGAGACACATCATGTGCTCAGTGATATGTCTGCACTACACCGAAAGAAAAATGCTCTTAAAAACCATAGAAAATTTGTCCATATCTAAAGATCTACAAACACACAAGGAAAGACGTTTATGATGAATACACCAACATTACCTGTAGAAATAATAACAGGTGCTCTTTTGCTGGTCAAAAAAAGATCGCTGAAATGTTTAGTGGTGTCAAGATGTAAGAATTACAGAAAGTCGGCTTTCCTTGGTAATGCTTATACATACTGGAAATCTGGGAAAACTATTAGTCACTCAGACTCCAGGACGCACCATCTTATTTTTATTACTGGTAATGGATCGTGTGCGAACTCTTAATAAGTAAGAAATAATAATATAAAAAAATGGTTGCATCAACTCTTAAATTTTAAGTGGTGTTGGGAATGCAACACTTTGGTAAGTCACTGTGACGGCACGTGGGAGAACTGAAGCATATCGCCTTTTTTATGTCAGCCATAATACATATACAGACGTGGAAAGTAGTCACTCCTGACAAGTTATCAACCCAACACGTCCCGGTAGAAGTTTGGTATGGACAACAAATACCCCGGTTCACGTCCTATGTTTCTCTGAGCTAAGAAGAAATAATAAAAATGATCATAGCCATATATTTTCTTTTTGTGATGGTTATTTAACCCAAACATAAGATAGTAACATGGGAGACAAGGAAAAAGATCACCGACCAGCTATTGAGCAACGATAAAACATCTACGATTTGTGGCCGGTAATCTGGATCGTGAAGCTATTGCTGTTGTCGAGCAGTGTTGTTACCTTAGTGATACAATTAGAGCAACAGGTGGAGCAGGTGCTAGTTGTAAAAACATAGTCGCCATCTAAACAAGTCGAGAAAGAGGCTAGCTATGAAGCACTATAATTTAAGTTTATAAACATGTTTTTTAACTAGAAAATTATAAAAAGAACTTATCATTCTTCTTTAGTTATTATATTTCTATTTGTTAATAAATATGGCGACTATATTTTTCAGCCCAATTTTCATTTCAGCGTTTCACGTGGATAACGAAACTTGCCATTGTTTTTAATGTCAGCTAAATGAATTTGTTTTCTCTACCTAACCTAATTAAAACGGTGTATGCTTAGTGAATTCTGTGAAATATGTTTTCATTCGTCATGATACATTCCTCCCAGGCATTACCTCCTCTCTTTTTTTTTGGGGGGGGGCAGTATAGTATACGTTCGATACTCACGATACCATCATCCCAGAATTAACTTCTCCTTTTGTGTGTAGGTAGTGTACTTACTATTCTGTTGTCATGATATCATGCTCCCAGGCATGAACTCCTACTTTTTTATGGGGAGGGTCCGTTCGTCATGATATCATACTCTCAGTCATCACCTCCTCCCGGGGTACGTGCATGTAGTTTGTTCATCATAATATCATACTCTCAGCTTTTTAATTAACAAAAGCTTTATAATTACAAAAAAATTCATATTTTTTTTAAATTGTCATTAAATTTTAACTTTTAATTTTATTTTTCTATCTTTAATAATAAAAACGAAAAACATAAAGTAACCATTTAAAATTTCTCAGGAATATATCATTCTTTTCTTTGACCAATTGATTTTTCTCTTTTGGCGATTGTCAAGAATTACCAATTGAAAAAAGGATGCGCAAAAAACAAATAGTCAACAAATAACTGCTACCAAAGGCATAACATTTACTTTTCTAACTACCTGCGTAATTTGTCTGCGTTTTAAAGTAGTTTAAAGATTTTATTTTTTCAAATTTAAATTGAAAAGTTCGGTCAAATAAATTACGTTAGACTGAAAACTGAAATTCGTTCGGCGACCATCTACGAAGTCTGAGAATTGTCTTTTGTATTTTTCCCCCTTCAATTAGGTAGAAAAGTACATTTTAAAGTATTTGGGGCAGTTATTTGTTAAGAAAAACAAATTTCAAAGACATCCACTTACGCTAGCTCGCAAATAGAACTGTACCGCGATTGGAGTTGGACGAATTATTAAAATGCAATCAAAATGCTTTAAAATACTTTAAATCAGAAAAATAGTCAGGTAGGTAGAAAAGTAACTTTATTATTTTTGGTAACAGTCATTTGTTGATTATTTTTTTGTTCACCTGTTTGTTCTGTTGGTTATTCTTCAAATTCGCCCCGAATTTTCCGTTTTTTACTTTCATTTTGCGTAACTCATTTTTATACTTAAACAACATCAATCTCAACATTGGAATAGATCAAATAACACCATGACAATAACATTTCTGTTGTTTCTTTTTCAAATTACCAAAATGTGAAAATAACATTGTTTCTCTGTTTGTATGTAGATAAATGTGCAGCTAGATTAATTGCTGTCTAGGGGTGGGTAGGTTTTGGTAGTATTAAGTACAAATGTTCAGTACCCCCTTCACATATTTTCCAGGAAATAAGACAAGTTGAAGAGGTACTCTTCAATATTAGAAGTATCATACAATTGTTAAAACCGGTAGAAAGACAACCTTACACAAATGCATATAGCTTCCAAACTAAATGAATAGCTCTTATATTCAAAATTAAAGCTATACGTAGGCTAATTAAATTTCCCCTTAATTGCACCACTTATTAATTAGGTCTTAAACAAGATAGTAAATATCTATGTCGATGCAATCACTTATTTAGTATATATTGTCTTACATTTAAAAGGTTATCCCTAGATGTCATTATATGGCATGATTCTAGTGCGCACAAGTTACTTTTTTTCTGTTTGTGAGGTATATATTTACTCGCCTCACTTCAAATTAAAAGCATTTTCTTAATTAATTAAGTCCCTAACATATTTAGCTAGTGATGTGATGGATTTCTCGGAATTTGTATTACGCTTAGTATTAAAAGAGCACATATGGTTTCTATATCTTTCCTTGAAGTCTCCACCAGAGGAACCAACATAAGTGCGGGTATTGTTCCAAGTCATTACGTCACGCTTGAAACCATACACCTTCCCCAGAGGGTATTCGTTACCGATTCTACAATTGCAATTTGACTCAGATTCATAATTGGAGGTGTTACCATCGTGAGCATTCGGCTCTCTACTTACTTTTCTTATTTTTGAACTGTTATAACCCATAATGAATTAAGCTAATTTTTGGAGGTTGAAAAAGATAGTTTAACAGTATTCTTGTTTATGAATCTATCTATTCTATCTCGAGTAAAATATTTTCAATAATACTAGAAACGGTTTTCGGGATATTTGGCTATAGAGAGTATTGAACCACGTGGTACTGTGTCTTCTGTTTTTCTTATCATTGGTCCTATGAGTATCAGAAGGATGGTCTACTTAATGAGGATTATGATCGTTTTGTATTCTATTGTCATTGATAATATTACCTACTCAATTTTAACTTATTCCCATAGCTCTATTATATGAAATTAAATTACAAATTCTCCTGGTACTCCCTACACCGCGATTAGAGTGCAACGTGATATAACTAATTTAACTAAAACTTCGTTATAGTATTGTTTATTTTTATTAAATAATTGTTAATTTAGATATGGAAGTGACTATTGACTGTTTTCAGAAGTGGTGGGTGGTTAGAATGCCTATCTATATAGTACAGCATATGGTTTGCTTTACGGTAGGGTGCATAGGCATTACTGACTAAATCTAATGTAATGTCTAAAATATTAATTTGCAATTATTGATATCTCTAGATATCTCTAGATCAAAATGCTTAAAGAATTCCTGGAGCAATTATTTTTCTCTCAAGATTTCTTCAAGTCGAATTAACATAAAATAAAGCATCATCTCAATATAGCCCTGACACCAATTCCGGTATATTTCTGCGCATTCGCTTTAAAATATAAATTTTTACCAACTCAGTCACCTGTGCAGATAATGCGGCCCCATAATGATATCAAAATCCGCCTTCTTATTCTTTCTTGTCTATAATTTTTACATTAAACGAGATTTGTCAACATTTCTTATGTGTGTTTATTCATGTATTTTTAAAATGTATTTTGACTTGCTGTTTCCCTTGTCAGGACCTCATTTTGAACCTTTTATATCCCCTTTCCCCATATCTTTGCATCGATGTGTTTTCCAATTAATACTGGATGACAATATATCTGATGAATAACAGAGTTGAGATAAAGACTATATATTTCTCTTCATTTCTGCTGCGAAATGCGCATAAGATGTGAAAAATAGATTAACTTTGGATAAAAAATGAACATAATTTTTTTTTAAAATAAAAGATACAATATTAACATATTAAAAAATATATATATAGTCATCCATTAATAGCGACTTCGGCGTAAAACGGCGATTTAGTGTAAATAGATTCGAACTCCGACAAATAGTACAGTAGTCAGCGATCTTACCCTAGGCAATCTCCACATACTACGAAAGTAGGAGAAATTATACAGGGTAATTTGATAGTTTTTATTTTATATCCTTTAATTTCAGATCCATTTGAAATAGTTAATAGCAGTAAGATGCAATGGATAGCAGTTTGTATGAACTGTTGGTGAGTTTGTAAAGCTGAAGACCAGGGACGATTACATCCCACCACCACATCATCATCATCATCATCATCATCATCATCATCATCATCATCATCATCATCATCATCGATTTAACGCCCGTTTTTATGCTGGCATGTGTTAGACGGCTTTTAGAAATTGACTTCCAAGCTAACCTATCTCTACCAGGTTTTTATAAACTGCACAGCCTGAAATGTGACCAATTTTCTCTGGAAATCATTTTCTTAATTGAGACAATATATTTATACGCAGAATGCCCTTCCTGACGCCAACCCAGCAAGGTGATTGGCCAGGGTTTTTCAAGACACCATCTCTAGAAGATTCCCCACCAAGGCTAAAGGATGCTTCACCTGGCAGATGATTTCAAAAATGAAATAAAACCTAACTGAGTAATATATGAAATCCATAAACCCCACATATTACCAGGAGACCAGTAAATGGTGATGCCAGAAAACAAGCAAAAATGGCAAAGATTTGGAAAATGTTATTTGTCTCAATAACTTACGCACGGAGTAAACAATGAATCACAAGCCTATCTTAACCCATCTATTTTCATGTGACAAATGTTGATGTTAATGATTTACCTGAATATTGGAAAAGAGTGAACAGCATTATTATGGTTCGCGCCGGATTTAAGATTTCGGAAATGTTTGCTCAAGCTCACTAGTCCTAGAATATCCTGGACTGCACATCAAAATTCGTCGAGAACCCGCAGAAGTGTGTGCGGCAAGATCCTGCCAAAATAATGATGTGCGTCGTAGTGGCAGCTATAAGAAAACGCTGTAGATTAGTTTTTGTTTAGTGTAAATGAAGTAAATTCTCTATTTATATATGTGTATTTTATTTGTAGTGGTACAATACGTTCGTTTATATTGCTATGTGTATGTATCTGTTCTCCTAGCGATACTATACCAATCATTAGCAGCTAACCTGAAATGTTGGTATTGTTTGTAAACGAGACGCAACTATTTTTCTCCAAATGACTTAAATGATAAAATTTGTAAATAAGTTCGTAAGTAATGGAAACAGTATGCCGTCATTTGTTGACGATACGGACTTATAAGTTACATAATATGTCTGGTGAATGCTATCGTGCACGTTACACATCCACACGGAGACCACGCCCCTGAATCTTCAACGGAAAGAAAACCTCTGCTTCCCAAGGATATAGGCTTTCTCGTTTTCTTTCTGCAACTCCAGTCTGTCTACTTCGTAGTGAGTCTCCGAACAAACATCGGCTCCAATACGACCACTCGACAGTAAGATATGCTCCGCGCCTTTACTAACTCGAATGATGAATTGAATAAGAATGTGCGGAAGCTGAATGGGATTGCTTCAAATTGATTACGAGTTCATGCATAATTCGTTTTCCTTTCCTTATCTGCACACGCCATTTTCCATTTTTACCGCCTCGGGACAGGGAGAGGCTATCATTCTTATTTCCACCAAAATAGTTCATTTCCTTCGTACCAAAACAATCAGGCGAAAATGTCTAGAAATCCCACACAAAAATAGTTTTTTTTAAGTTTGCTTCTTTCTATGTAAATATTTATCATATATTTTTAAATTTTTTAGATGAGGATTAATAATTTGTATAATTTGGGTTATTCAGACTACTGTTCTCATCTTGAATGTTACTCTCACAACGTTTCGGCCGCTGCACCCTCCGGCCTTCTTCAGGTGTATCTTTCGAACTCGGGAATATTTCTCTCGAACTCGGGAATCGGGACGGAATTCCTAACGGAACCCTTTATCTAATCAAAGGGAGTAGCGTGCTCGCGTTCCGTCAGCCATGACTGGGAGAAGTCTTCAGTAATTCTTTGTATAGCCTGTACCGAGGATTGAACCTTCACCCTTCAGATGACTATCATTTAGAACTGAATTTTAACTGAATTTTACTTACGCTACGGGTTCTTACGGACAATACTACTATGAATTTTGGGAGCCTTAAAACTATTCTTCTTTTAATGTGTAGTCTACTACTTATTACTATATATCACTACTTTTATTACTAGATATCACTGTATATATATATATATATATATATATATATATATATATATATATATATATATATATAATTTTAACCTCATCTATTGTTTATAATTAATGATCCGCATATTGTATTTAATTCTATACTAGGTCCGCTTAGTAAGTCATTGTCGTCTAACATGTGCGCTGCTTCTTTGAGTCGTCTTACTCTCCGCCGTTCTTCTTTATCTATAATGTTTACTTCATCCCATAAGGGCAGATGGTTTCCTTTTTCCGTCAATATGTGGTCAGCCATACCCGACTTTTTTATATCTCCACGTATTACGGCTTTCCGGTGTTCTTCTAGCCTTACTTTTAGTGGGTTACATGTCTCACTTTTGTATAGTTTCCCACACTTATATGGGATCGCATACACACAGTTCTTAGTCATAGATTTTTCCGTAAAGGGTTTGATTCTCACAAAATGCTTTCGGAGAGTTCAGTCGCTTCTTAATACTATCCTGATGGCATATGGACTACATATTCTTTGGAGTTTTTCAGACAAGCCCTTCATATACGGTATGCAAACTTTAGTGTGTTTTCGGGTGGTGATCTTTGGTGTTTTGTCTAAGTTTCTTGGAGCTGATCCCATGCTCTCTGGATAGTTGTTTCGGTGGAGGGTTTCTCTCAAGCTGTTCATCTCCTTTTGATATGTATTGCTGTTACTACATATTGTCTTTGCTCGACATTGTAGGCAGTGGACGATTTCTTTCTTTACATTATATGGATGGTGAGAGTTGTAATTTAGATACAGTCCACGGAAAGTTGGCTTTCGATATACATATGTCCTAAACCCTTGATCAGTGCGAGTTATCAGCACATCTAGGAAGGATAATTTGTTATTATGTCCCTTTTCCATCGTAAACTGTATAGATGGATAGATAGTAATGTTTGAACATCTTCCTAGTGAGGCCAGAGTATAAATGTGTTATCCACATATCGTAGCCACATTGTTGGTTTTAGTGGTGTTGATCCTAACGCCATTTCTTCGAAGTATTACATGTGTACATTGGCCAGTACTGGGAGCAATGGTGATCCCATAGCTAGACCTTCTTCCTGTCGGTATATATTAGATGCCATCACAAAGTATATGGTTTCTACATAAAAGGTCAACATCTCCATAAAATTATCAATTAGGATACAAATGCGTTCCTTCAGTGAGGTATCTAAAGATAACTTATCCCGTACCACCGACCGTCTTATCAGTGGGTACTTTCGTGTACAGACTCACTATATCTAGCCGCACTATCTGGTTGGAATGAATGGGATCATTATTGATTTTTTGCACGAAATGAGCTGAATTCTTGATATACGATGGAGATTTGCATGAGTGGCTGATTATACCTACCAGGAACCAGATCAATGGATGACATGCTGAAACTCAGGCGCTGACAATGGGCTTTAATGGAATATATTCTTTGTGAATATGAAAAATGCCGTATAGTTGTGGTAGCTTTCTGTAATGCTGCACTAGCTGTTTGTATTTTGCAGGTGGTATTAGATCCTTGTTCTTACTGAAGATTTGTGACAGCTTCCTCTCCATTTTGAAAGTTGGATTTTTTTACTTTACAGTAGCCATAGATTCTATTAGATCTAAACATTTATTGGTATATTCTATTCTATCCATTATCACTGTAGCATTGCCTTTGCTGGTAGTAATATGATATCATCCTCACTGCGTAATGACTTGATAACCAATATTTCTTCCTTTAAGACGTCAGGTTTTTAAAAATTGTTTATTATCTATAATTTATAAAAGACAAGCCAGACTAGTGGGAATTGCAGCTGTATTTGTCATCTGTTGTATATTGCTGTGTTTTCCATCTGTTCTGTATTGCTGTATTTGTGATATGTTGTATATTGCTGTATTTTTCATATGTTGTATATTGATATAATTTCCATCTGTTGTATGTTGCTGTATTTTCAATCCGTTGTATATTGCTTTATTTTCCATCTGTTGTATATTGCTGTATTTGTCATCTGTTGTATATTGCTGTATTTGTCATCTGTTGTATATTGCTGTATTTGTCATCTGTTGTATATTGCTGTATTTGTCCTCTGTTGAATATTGCTTTATATTTCATCTGTTGTATATTGCTGTATTTTTCATCTGTTATATATTGCTGTATTTGTCATCTGTTGCACATTGTTGTATCTGTCATCTGTTGTACATTGCTGTATCTGTCATCTGTTGTATATTGCTTTTTTCCATCTGTTGTATATTGCTTTATTTTCCATCTGTTGTGTATTGCTATATGTGTCATCCGTTCTATCTTGCTTTATTTATCATCTGTTGTATATGGCTTTATTTTCAATCTGTTGTATATTGATTTATTTCTATCTGTTGTATGTTGCTGTATTTGTCATCTGTTGTATATTGCTGTATTTGTCATCTGTTGTATATTGCTTTATTTTAAATCTGATGTATATTGTTTTTTTTCTATCTGTTGTATATTGATGTATTTGTAATCTGTTGTATATTGTTGTATTAGTACTCTGTAGAATATTGTTTTATATTTTATCTGTTGTATATTGCCGTATTTTTCATCTGTTGTACATTGCTGTATTTACAACCAGTTGTATATTGTTTTATTTTCAATCTGTTGTATATTGCTTTATTTTCCATCTGATGTATATCGCTTTATTTTCCAGCTGTTGTATATTGATTTATTTCTATCTGTTGTTTGTTGCTGTATTTGTCATCTGTTGTATATTGATGTTTTTGTCATCTGTTGTATATTGCTTTATTTTCCATCTGTTGTATATTGCTTGATTTTCCATCTGTTGTGTATTGCTATATTTGTCATCCGTTTTGTCTTGCTGTATTTACTATCTGTTGTATATGGCTTTATTTTCAATCTGTTGTATATTGATTTATTTCTATCTGTTGTATGTTGCTGTATTTGTAATCTGTTGTACATTGCTGTATTTGTCATATGTTGTACATTGCTGTATTTGTCCTCTGTTGTGTATTGCTTTATTTTTAATCTGTTGTATATTGCTTTATTTTGCATCTGTTGTGTATTGCTATATTTGTCATCCGTTTTGTCTTGCTGTATTTACTATCTATTATATGGTGCTGTATGTTCAATCTGTTGTATATTGATTTATTTCAAACTGTTGTATGTTGCTGTATTTGTCATTTGTTGTATATTGCTGTATTTGTCATACGTTGTATATTGCTTAATTTTACATCTGATGTATATTACTTTATTTTCCATCTGTTGTATATTGCTGTATTCGTAATCTGGTGTATATTGTTGTATTTGTCCTCCGTTGTATATTTCTTTATATTTTATCGGTTGTATATTGCTGTATTTTTAATCTGTTATATATTGCTGTTTTTGTCATCTGTTGTACATTGCTGTATTTGTCATCTGTTGTATATTGCCTTATTTACACTTTGTGTATACTGCTTTATTTTCCATCTGTTGTATATGGCTTTATTGTGCATCTATTGTATATTGCTGTTTTGTCATCTGTTGTATATTGCTGTATTTGTTATACTTTGTATATTGCTGTATTCTCAATCTGTTGTATATTGCTGTATTTGTAATCTGCTGTATATTGCTGTATTTGTCATCCGTTGTATTTTGCTGTATTTGTAATCTGTTGTATATTGCTTTATTTTCCATCTGTTGTATATTGTTGTATTTCCTATCTGTTGTATATGGCTGTATTGGTCATCTGTTGTATATTGCATTATTTTCTATCTGTTGTATATTGCTCTATTTGTCATCTGTTGTATATTGCTTTACTTTCCATCTGTTGTATATGGCTTTATTGTTCATCTGTTGTACATTGCTGTATTTGTCATCTGTCGTATATTGCTGTATTTGCTATATGTTGTATATTGCTTTATTTTTCATCTGTTGTATGTTGCTTTATTTCCATCTGTTGTATATTGTGGTATTTGTAATTAGTTGTATATTGCTTTATTTTCTATTTATTGTATATTGCCGTATTTGTGATCTGTTAAATATTGATTTATTTTCCATCTGATTTATATTGCTTTGTTTTCTATCTGTTGTATATTGCTCTATTTTCCATCTGTTGTATATTGCTTTATTTTTTATCTGTTGTATATTGCTGTATTCGTCATCTGTTGTATATTGCTGTATTTGTCATCTGTTTTATAGTGCTGTATTTACAATCTTTTTTTCTGTCTGTTATTGTCATCTATTGTATATTGCGTTATTTGTACTCTGTTGTATATTACTGTATTTGTAATCTGTTATGTGTGGCTTTATTTTCATCTGTTGTATATTGCTTGATTTTCCATCCGTCGTATATTTCTTTATTTGCTATCTGTTGTATATTGATGTATTTGTAATCTGTTGTATATTGCGTTATTTTCCATCTGTTGTATATTGCTTAATTTTCCATTTGTTGTATATTGCTCTATTTTTAATCTGTTGTATATTGCTGTATTTTTCATTTGTTGTATATTGCTGGATTTGGCATCTGCTGTATATTGCTTTATTTTCCATCCGTTGTATATTGCCTTATTTTCAATCTGTTGTATATTGCTGTATTTGACATATGTTGTATATTGCTGTATTTGCCATCAGTTGTGTATTGCTGTATTTGTCATCGGTTGTATATTGCTGTATTTTTAATATGTTGCATATTGCTTTATTTTTCATCTGTTGTATATTGCTGTATTTCTTATATGTTGTGCATTGCAGTGTTTTCAGTCTGTTTTGTATTGCTGTATTTTTCATCTGTTGTATATTGCTGTATTTGTCATCTGTTTTATATTGCAGTTCTTTCTATTAGTTGTATAATGCTTTATTTTCCATCTGTGGTATATTGCTGTATTTGCCATCGGTTGTATATTTCTGTATTTTGTTATCTGTTCTATATTGCTGTATTTTAATCCGTTGTATATTGCTTTATTTCTCATCTGTTGTATATTGCTGTATTTGTCATCTGTTTTATATTGCAGTTCTTTCTATGAGTTGTATAATGCTTTATTTTCCATCTGTGGTATATTGCTGTATTTGCCATCCGTTGTATATTTCTGTATTTTGTTATCTGTTCTATATTGCTGTATTTTCATCCGTTGTATATTGCTTCATTTCTTATCTGTTGTATATTGCTGTATTTGTCATCTGTTTTATATTGCAGTTCTTTCTATTAGTTGTATAATGCTTTATTTTCCATCTGTGGTATATTGCTGTATTTGCCATCCGTTGTATATTTCTGTATTTTGTTATCTGTTCTATATTGCTGTATTTTCATTCGTTGTATATTGCTTCATTTCTTATCTATTGTATATTGCTGTATTTGTCATCTGTTTTATATTGCAGTTCTTTCTATTAGTTGTATAATGCTTTATTTTCCATCTGTGGTATATTGCTGTATTTGCCATCCGTTGTATATTTCTGTATTTTGTTATCTGTTCTATATTGCTGTATTTTCATCCGTTGTATATTGCTTCATTTCTCATCTGTTGTATATTGCTGTATTTGTCATCTGTTTTATATTGCAGTTCTTTCTATTAGTTGTATAATGCTTTATTTTCCATCTGTGGTATATTGCTGTATTTGCCATCCGTTGTATATTTCTGTATTTTGTTATCTGTTCTATATTGCTGTATTTTCATCCGTTGTATATTGCTTCATTTCTTATCTGTTGTATATTGCTGTATTTGTCATCTGTTTTATATTGCAGTTCTTTCTATTAGTTGTATAATGCTTTATTTTCCATCTGTGGTATATTGCTGTATTTGCCATCCGTTGTATATTTCTGTATTTTGTTATCTGTTCTATATTGCTGTATTTTCATTCGTTGTATATTGCTTCATTTCTTATCTGTTGTATATTGCTGTATTTGTCATCTGTTTTATATTGCAGTTCTTTCTATTAGTTGTATAATGCTTTATTTTCCATCTGTGGTATATTGCTGTATTTGCCATCCGTTGTATATTTCTGTATTTTGTTATCTGTTCTATATTGCTGTATTTTCATCCGTTGTATATTGCTTTATTTCTTATCTGTTGTATATTGCTGTATTTGTCATCTGTTGTATATTGCTGTCCTGCATTCCATAGATACCCAGCAGGAACGCATACACTACGATATTATAATATTACTATGAGATAAAAACAGATTAAACGAAAGAAAAATAAATATGGAAACATGTTTGGTGTTTCAACGGGCAGTAACTCGTACCTATTTCGGGCCTGTTTCAAATCTATTTTTACATTAGAGCTATTCTCACTTGATTTGTTAATTTGTTTTAAAAGTGTGTCACTATTAGAAAACGAAATCTAATTATTTCTTAGATTTAGTTTTGGAAATTTTTCATGCCAATAAATTACCGATAATTTCTATACTTAGTACACTTATTCAATATTTGGAACACTTCAATAAAATTACCCCTCATTTATTCCTCTAGATATACTCTTCTGCAATATTGCAGTGAGCTCTATTTTATGAACATCGGTTTCATACTAGTATTTGTAATAAATAAGACATTAACTAATAAAAGCCATAAAATACAACTTTCACATCAGATATATATATATATATATATATATATATATATATATATATATATATATATATATATATATATATATAAACGATGTAATCCATTGAGTTACCCATTAAGCTAGAGCTAAGTCGTTTGAATCAGGAAAGGTGAGTTTGTATAACCAGTTATTAATAAAAATATAAAACAATATCCAAACTTTATATCTTGTTGTTGTCTGTTCTCTCTCTCTCTCTCTCTCTCTCTCTCTCTCTCTCTCTCTCTCTCTCTCTCTCTCTTTCTCTATCACTCTTTATATATATATATCTCTATATATATCTCTCTATATCTTTCTGTGTGTTTCCAGCTAATGATTAAATAATATTTCTACATCTGTTGATATCCTTTATTTTTAAATGGACTATTCCGATATTTTTGTCTTTCTTTTTTACACTCAAATGTTAATAAACACAGAGAGAGAGAGAGAGGGGGGGAGAGAGAGGAGAAACAAAAGTGAGAGTGATAGATATCGTATAAAAGGGTGTAGGTGATAGACAGAAACTCTATAATAAATGATTAACTATTTTACACGTCGCTGGAGAGAGAATGAGAGTAAAAGACAGAAAAGAAGAGAAAAACAAAGAAAAAAAGACAGAAAAGAAGAATAAAACAAAGAAGAGAACAAAAGACAGAAAAGAAGAGAAAAAAAAGAGAAAAACAAAGAGAACAAAGAAAACAACAAAGAAAACAAAAAAAGTAGAAAAGAAGAAAACAAAGAAGAGAAAAAAGACAGAAAAGAAAAGAAAAACAAAGAAAAAAAAACAGAAAAGAAGAAAACAACAAAGAAGAGAAAAAAGACAGAAAATAAGAGAAAAACAAAGAAAAGAAAAAAGATAGAAAAGAAGAAGAAAACAAAGAAAAGAAAAAAGACAGAAAAGAAGAAGAAAACAAAGAAGAAAAGAAAAAAGATAGAAAAGAAGAAGAAAACAAAGAAGAGAAAAAAGACAGAAAAGAAGAGAAAAACAAAGAGAAAAACAAAGAGAAAAGAAGAGAACAACAAAGAAAAGAAAAAAATATAGAAAAGAAGAAGAAAACAAAGAAGAGAACAAAAGACAGAAAAGAAGAGAAAAACAAAGAGTAAAACAAAGAGAAAAAAAGAGAACAACAAAGAAAAGAAAAAAGACAGAAAAGAAGAAGAAAACAAAGAAGAGAACAAAAGACAGAAAAGAAGAGAAAAACAAAGAGAAAAACAAAGAGAAAAGAAGAGAACAACAAAGAAAAGAAAAAATAGAAAAGAAGAAGAAAACAAAGAAGAGAACAAAAGACAGAAAAGAAGAGAACAACAAAGAAAAGAAAAAAGATAGAAAAGAAGAAGAAAACAAAGAAGAGAAAAAAGACAGAAAAGAAGAGAAAAACAAAGAGAAAAACAAAGAGAAAAGAAGAGAACAACAAAGAAAAGAAAAAAAGATAGAAAAGAAGAAGAAAACAAAGAAGAGAACAAAAGACAGAAAATAAGAGAACAACAAAGAAAAGAAAAAAAGATAGAAAAGAAGAAGAAAACAAAGAAGAGAACAAAAGATAGAAAAGAAGAGAAAAACAAAGAGAAAAACAAAGAGAAAAGAAGAGAACAACAAAGAAAAGAAAAAATAGAAAAGAAGAAGAAAACAAAGAAGAGAAAAAGACAGAAAAGAAGAGAAAAACAAAGAGAAAAACAAAGAGAAAAGAAGAGAACAACAAAGAAAAGAAAAAAGATAGAAAAGAAGAAGAAAACAAAGAAGAGAAAAAAGACAGAAAAGAAGAGAAAAACAAAGAGAAAAGAAGAGAACAACAAAGAAAAGAAAAAAATAGAAAAGAAGAAGAAAACAAAGAAGAGAACAAAAGACAGAAAAGAAGAGAAAAACAAAGAGTAAAACAAAGAGAAAAGAAGAGAACAACAAAGAAAAGAAAAAAATAGAAAAGAAGAAGAAAACAAAGAAGAGAACAAAAGACCGAAAGGAAGAGAAAAATGAAGAAAATAGCGAGCATAAAACAGACTAATTTTGGGTTTTGTATGTTTAAATATAACTGGCTTTGCAATCTCACTTAAAGCAAGAAACAGTTTTAAATAAATAAACGGTCCTCGAAAGTGCACCTCTTAGGATTACCACTTCCTCGTAGAGCGGGTTTGGTATACGTTTCCGGCTTTTTTCGTAAAATAACTGAAGGTATTAAAATTATTCTAAAATTACTAAAACTAATTCAATTATAAAACAATTGATATTAATATAAGTTTATCATTGTTCAATATTTTTTCTTCGCATTTATCAATATTGCGTAAGAGTATAGTTAGTTTTATAATCCAATAACTAAAAATACTTTTAAGAAAGTTTCGGCAACTTTTACCATTGTTTCTGGGGTTGTTTAACCTTTAACCTAAGTAGTATCCTGTAGGTCTATGATTTTTTACTATCAGCAACCGACCTAACTACTGAAGCAGTCGTCTACTGCTACTCTCTCTCTCTATCTCTATCTCTCTCTCTCTCTCTCTGCCAGCTTTCCTCTTACTTTCCCTCCGTCGTTGCTTCATTTAGACCTTCTCCTCCCCTCTTTTTCCGATATTGACGAAGAGAGAGAGCGAAAACACAAGAAAGCGGCAATGACGAAGGTGTCGATTACTGAAACTCTAACACTCTAGATTGGAATAGTTCATTATGAACAGAAGAAATATACCACCACAGGTAGTAATACTATTTTAACTGTGGCTGGACAGGGGAAAAGAGAGTGA
The DNA here is from genome assembly GCA_963556195.1 of Sepiola atlantica. Taxonomy (NCBI): domain Eukaryota; kingdom Metazoa; phylum Mollusca; class Cephalopoda; order Sepiida; family Sepiolidae; genus Sepiola; species Sepiola atlantica. The sequence goes on along the minus strand of OY744515.1, from coordinate 234,802,816 downwards.
GAGTGAGAATGTGGGGATAGATAGCGAGCAGATAGACAGTGATTTGGAATTTTTTCTGCCTATTGTTTTAATTTAAACTGGTTTTGCAAACTCATTTTTCTGATTCAAACAATCTAACCCCAGCTTAATAGCTGACCCAACGGGTCATTTTTCCCCTAGTTTATATATAGAGAGAGATATTTAAACAGAGACAGGACGCGTATTGTATTTGAGATAAGACGGAAAGCGCATAAGTGTTACGTAGTTGAAACTTAACTATTCAAAAGTAGCGAAGGGTCGAGTAGATGATGTGATAATGAGGCTGAAATTAAAATTATTCAAGGAAACAGAGATGAACGAGGGCGTTGGTAAATGAACGACTTTTCTTTGCAGTCAAACAATAAAAAATATGATGACTCACCAAGAGCGAGTATGTTTTCCAGCTTTTATTTCTAAGATGGTTGCGTCGGCAAAAGAAGAGGCAGCTCATCTTGAATGGGTCACAATTTATGTACATCCAAGAAGTCCAGTGGTTACCGGAGCGGCCTCGCTGTGTTCAAGTCATACCGGGGCAATTATATTACGTTTACTAATAGCCCTTTGAGGAATGTATGAATCAATTGTATTCCTCCGTAAATGTCCTGGTTTAAATAGACCTTACTATTAATCGAGCTACAAGATAACTAGTCCAGAAGAAGGAAGACTAGACAATAAGGCCTGCAATCACTGTTGTCTAAAGTGAGTCTTGTCCTTCACAAAGTATCATCCACTATTATCAAATTCGATCTGTGTGGGTCATCTGATAATCTTATCCTGATATGACATTCTCGACCGGATGGTTGATCATTTATATATTATTCAAATCTCTCTCAGAATAGAGCACTTTAAGTTAAGTTGGTAACAAGCTGTCATTCTGGTTCGAACCGTGTAACCGGCATGGATTCTCCTACCATACTGATGACTGACGTGTATATGGGTTTATTTTGAACATAATATTTATCTATAAATAATTACATATATATACTAGCAAAACCTACCCGCCCTCCGGGCAGCAATTAATTGAGGGGAGGGGGTAAAGTTGACTAATATATTTTAAAACCCTAACCCTAAGTCCGACTGGCACGTAATCGCCTAAAAAAGTGGACCCCTCCCCCACGAAAAAAATAACGCACAGAATAACGTACAATTTAAGTTAATTACATATGAAATTGACCCATCATTCTAAAATATGTTTTCTTTCTTTCCATTTTCCACGGTGTTCACACGTAATCGCCTAAAAAAGCAGAATATATTTGTTGGGGGTAGCGAAGTGTGTTAATCTGCAAATTTACTCATATTTTATTTTTTACATCTTATATATTTTAACTGTACGTCCATTTTTTAATTTTTATTTTAAGCAATTGAGTTTAGTGGTGTTATTTTTTCGCGTGAAAATTAAATGAATAGGTTCTTTAAAATTATCTAAATAATTAAATACCTTATTTTTCATGTATAAATGAAAAAATATTAAAAGTTTTGGTATTATTGTAGATTAACACCCTCAGCTACCCCCTCCCCCCTAAAAAATACGATTCTACTTTTTTACGCGATTACGAAAATTCTGGCGACCGTAGAAAACAACAACAAACATATTTTAGAATGTAGAGTTGGCCATCAGTGTCGCATATAAATTTAACTTAAAATGATTCTCTATATCCGGGCCATTCTAGGGTTTTATAGCAGTTACCTATTTTTTTTTTTTTTTGCTTTTTGCTATTGGAGATAAATTTAGTGCGTTATTTGGGAAGGGGCAGGCGGCAACTGTTTTCAAAACACGTTATGTTTATTTAATTTAATTATATATTTAAGTATTTTCAAATACATCATATATAGCCAACAGAACACTGCATAAGCACATTCGTCCTGATGCTTCATTCGCATAATAATTTTATAAACACCTTCTAATAAATAAAGATTATGAACAATTCATTTCTGTTTTCGTTTTACAGTTTTCTTATATATATATATTCAAAAGTTTTGTTAATATTAATGTTATTATTATTAGTCGTAGTAATATTAATTTCAACGATTTTATGAAAAACATTTAACGTTCGAGATGATTATTTTGAAATTCGAATAACTTCCGGTCACATTTTAAGCATGCGTGTGTTTACACGAATATTACACTCCGCATTGAACGCAATAACAAACAAAGTTTTTCTTTAGATATATACTTGATCTTTAACACCAAATGAACCATTCTTTAAAAAACCTGGCTTAAATTAGGAAAATTAAATATTCTTTTATTGAATATACATTGTTTTGAATAACTGAAGATGTAATAGATTTGTCATTGTAACATTTCCCTTTTCTCTTCTTTTTATTTGTCTATATAATTGCTCTATTCCGTATATTGAGCTTTAAACGCTTCTTAATATGTTCAAATTTTAAATGTATACGTTCTACCTTTAGTTACGTACCTTTATATATATATATATATATATATATATATATATATATATATATATATATATATATATATATATATATATATATATAAGTAGATAGATATAGATATATAGATATATACAATTTTATATATATTTAATTGTATGACATGTCGTGTATTTTATCACACACACACACACACACACATATATATACATATATATATATATATATATATATATATATATATGAATGATTTTTTTATTCAAGCATGTACAAAGTCTGCTACACTGGCATGTCGATGTTATCGATCTACAGCTATTAAGAGCTGAGGTATCATCAGGCAGAAGGGTTTTTTTGTGATCCAACCCGATCGGTGAAGTCTACCGGAATTAATATATATATATATATATATATATATATATATATATATATATATATATATATATATATATATATATATATATATATATATATATATTTATTTATTTATTTATTCTGGTACAGAAAAATTAGTACAACATTCGCAGAATAAATAAATATTATGCTCTTAATTTTTAACTTTAATTCTTAATTAATCGAGCACTCTGCTGGGATTTTTCCTACCATTTTACAAAGAAGTTATATATATATATATATATATATATATATATTAGGTTTTCCCGAAAGTTCATAAACACTTGCGAAAGATTGAATTTTTAAGCAATTTTTAATTGTGTGTTTACGTTAATATTGTTATAGTTATCTTTCTCTTTATATTCAAGATGCTCATGAATGAAATCGAGTTGCGAGTTTTGATTCGTTATTGGTGGAAGCGAAGTCTTTCAACCAGAAAAGCTGCAGAAGAGATTTGTAATGCTGAAGGTGAAAGAACAATTGCATATACGGCGATCTCAAAGTGGCACAAGCGTTTCGATTCTGGCGACATTAGTCTTGAAGGTAAACCTCGTTCTGGACGGCCGTTAAAGTTAGATGATGGAGACTTACAAACCAGGTTGGACATTGCGCCTACAGCAAACAATCGAAAATTGGCTGATGAGCTTGGAGTAAGCAAATCTACAAATCACCGACACTTGAGGCAACTTGATTTTGTTCACAAAAAGCCGCGCCAGGATCTACATGAACTCACCGAAGCAGAAGTCAACAGACGAGTTGAAATTTGCCGTCAATTACTCAGCAATCCATTGGACGACTTTTTTTTTTGTTGAAGCGCATTATGACGAGAAATGGGTCTATCTGGTCGAGCACAATCGAAACAAGCAATGGGTTCAGAAAGGGCAAAATACACCGTCGATTTCAAAACAAGATCGATTCGGCAAGAAAGTCATGTTGTGCGTTTGTTGGAAATTTGAAGGAATCGTGCATTTTGAGTTAGTTGTGAATAGTTGTGCCATTAGTGCTGAACTTTACTGTCAGCAACTGGAGCGGGTCTACGAAATGTTGAAGCAAAAGTACCCGGCTCTGATTAATCGAAAGCGCATTTTGATGCAGCAGGACAATGCCAAGCCACACACAACCAGGAAGACAAAATACAAGTTTGAAGAGCTGTCTGGCGTTGAGGTTCTGCCATATCCAGCCTACAGTTCTGACCATTAGATTACGGCCTTTTCGATTCAACTCAGTTGATGAAGTCGAAGAAGCGTGTCATATATTCTTAGATTCGAAGCCGGCTGACTCGACAGTTTGTATATCGATGGTAGAAATAAGTTCTTTGTTGTTTTCTCATTCCGCCAGGATTTTCAGGTTATCGACACGTAATCGCCTAAAAAAGTAGAATATCATCTTGGGAGGGGGTCGCTGAGGATGGTAAAATAATAATATATAAAAATAAGAAAAATATAAAAATTATGAAAAATTAGTAAGATAATTAGTAAAATAATTAGAAAAATACTTAGAAAAACTTTAAAAAATTAAACAAATTAAATTAAAATAACAAATAATATCAATGAAAATGAATAAATAAAAATATAAAAAATTAGAAAAATATATTAATAATTATGAAAATGGAAAAATAGAAAAAAAGATCATAATAATTATTAGAAAAATAATAAGAAATAATTAGATTATACAAAAGTTGATAAAATGGATGATAGATATTTTATATATTTATGCTAATAAAACCATATATATATAAATAAAAATTATATATATATAAAAATATATTAATATATATATATATATATATATATATATATATCGAAAGACACATACATAATAAAATGAAATAAAAAAAAACAAATGCAAATCGGCTTTATATCAAAATAAAAATAATAAAAACACATTAAAAATATTTTTACAACACATCGTAGGAAATAAAAATTAAAAAGAATAAAAGCAAATAGAAGAGATAAACTAAGGGGCAAGTTATTATTAGATTAAAATCTTGAAGTCAATAAAGGGTAAAAAGAAATATGTATAAAGTTGATCCCACGTTTAGCGTTTTCAGTGAAAGTGAAAAGTCAAATATTTTCATTAACATATAGTCAAAGCTTTGTTACGGTTTAATGTAGTATATCCAAGAATAGTAATCACAAAAAGAGTTTAAAAAGACCTTAAACCAATCAGAGTATGTAAGGATCAAATTACCATACAGCCCATCCGGGGATATCCAAAAATTAAAATGTAATTTTCCCACTGTACCTTCTTAGAGAATAGGAAAATAACCACATGCATTACTAAACTTATTACGCTTATTCACTCGTGCGTGTTTTAGTAATTTTTTTTTTTTTCCAGCGAACACTACATATTACTTTTGGCCTACCATGTTCGACTCTCCTCATACTCCATATAGGTGGTAGCAATAACTTTTCCCCCTAACACTTAAGTACTGACACTCCCCCATCGACACCGGTGAATTAATAAACAACGTCTATTTAAAAAAAATGTCCGTTACTATTTACTATTTGTCTGCTATCAATTTACTACATAATACAAAACATTACGCACAGATTTAATGGGCGCTCTCTCTAATTCCGCTGAATCTCGAAGATATAGGATTACGTTATTTCTTCCTATTAAGTATACATTTATAGTCATTCCGGTTTTTAGAGAATGCCATTAACGAACATAGCTCTTTGCAGTTGTTCATCTTTCAACATGGCGGCTACAATTTCTTAAACGACTAGACTTCCGAATTAAGTCACTATACGCCAAGATACACAACATAAATCCATAAAGTGTACATCTTATGATTCCTACACCATTCATACTTATAATATAAAAAATTGGATAAAAAACATCGATTTCTTGGTATGGAAATAACCCAAAACGTGTGACTGGTGGACCCTATAGTCGATCGCCTTACAGCAGATTCTAGGATAACACGCATGCTAGCTATTGACTTTCTTCGTTTAAATAGCCTATTTTTTCGTAGATTTTGTACTCGCTTTCATGGTCGAAACGTTAGCAGCGTAGATCCAAGTTCGAGAGGTTTATGACTCGATCCCAATCATCTCACACAAGTTAAAAAAATGTTTACGTTGTTAAACTTATATCCACGAGGGATGGGGGAAAAGGGGGCTATGGGCCGTATTTTTAAAAATCAACGTTATTATGTAGACATTTGAAAAGAAATCAATGTAATATGTAGTACTTTAACTGTGGTGAATATACATTCGGATGTGACCTATTTGTGTTCGGTCGGATATTGACAAATTTTAATTCATTCTTTTCTATTTCTCCCGTGCAACGCTGGTGGACGAGTCCAGCTAGTATATATATATATATATATATATATATATATATATATATATATATATATATATATATATATATATATATATATATATATATATATGTATGTATATATATATATAAATATATATATATATATATATATATATATATATATATATATATATATATAATCGAGAACATCGCAAAAACAATTTATTTATATAAATATATATATATATATATATATATATATATTTCAGTATTTACTTCAATAGTGATCAATACATGAGTAGAGCTTAGTAGAATTATTAATATATGTCTATGAGAAGAAAACTGCACATGTTTTATTCCAGTATGAAATCATCAGATAAACTGCGCGAATTTTATCTTAACGATATTTTTTATAGTAAATAGTGTTTAGTCATGCTAACTAACCAATCGGATTCGTCCCTCACAGATTAATGTTTTTACTGGCCAATAGCCGAACTTCTGTCAAACAAAAGCTTGGCTAACTATTATTGTATACCACTTTACTTTTTAGGGGTGTTGTTTTAGGTGTACCCCGTTTTTTGATTTGTCAAATTAGTAAGTGATCTTATTTTTGCATGTGTGTAATTGGAATAATTAATATTTTCTATTCATTTAGATATTCGTTGCTGATATACATATATATTTAATTTAGTTGTTTTTTGGGTTTTTTTATTATATATATATATATATATATATATGTTTCGCAATATCATGGTTCCTCAATCAAGCACTTCAAGCGGAGATCGAAATCCGAATTTTTCGACAACATTATTATTATTGTTATTATATGTTAATGTATTATTATATCAGTGTGTTTTCAAGTCTTTTTCATATTTTTCTTGTTTTGTTTAAATGTATTCATATTTTTGTAATTGTTCATATGTTGTAGGTACTTGTCTTATAATATTTCAAAGTATATGAAGCAGACCTTTATATTACAGAAAATAATACATTTTTTTAATTTAGTGTTGATATAGAGATAAAAATCAATTTAAAAAAGTATTTTTGGGATATAACTTTTAATCTAATTATATAATCTTAATTTTATAGCCTTACATAAAACAAAATAATATCCTACCTAATAATATTATTAAATATTATATTAAAATTTTGTTCAAATGTATCTCCATTTCAATAATCTCTGGACCTTCATTCGTTCGTTGTATTCTTGTCGTTTACCATCATTGATTAAAATAAGTATCGGCATTTTTATTTGAATCAACTCTACATGCTCGGCATTTCCTGGCTGTTAATGTAATGTTGTTTTAATGTATGTTTCTGAAAATAATGGATGTAAATACTCAGAAAAAATGACTTTCTATCCGACATCTTAAATGCGTCAGATTATTTTGCAGGGGCATATAAAAACACGCCATGTTTGTTTCTGTGTACATTTCTTTCATGTTTGCGTCATCAGGCATGCTAGCCAATGACAATGGTAGAAAATGATTGAAAATCGCTGAAAATTGAAACATTATCTGTTATAAAGTGAATACTCGGTGATTCGGCTTGCAGCATGAGGATTTCAGACAGAGAGAGGGTTAGCTCCTCCAACTCTCTCTCTCTCTCTCTCTCTCTCTCTCTCTCTACGCATTAGTTATTCTAAACAGAAAACTGTTGATATGGTATAATAGTGAAATCTTAAAAAGTATCGGAAATAAAATTTTGGTTGTTAACAACACAGAGCAATATGCTCTTTTTGTGACTGCCCTAACAAATCTTTTTATCTCGTTTTAAGTTAGGAAGGTATTCCTATCAATGGTACATAAGGAAAATATTACTCTACTTTATATATAAGATAATTATGTTTTTATTTATATACGGATACGTTCTACGCGGAGATTACTGCTCCGTTCTCAGGGATCGACAAAAGCCTTGAGCGCCGCCCCAATGACATGTATGTCGTCTCCCACGTGTCGTCAGCCCCTTATTATTATTATCCATTAACGCCACCGTTACGTATACTTTTATACCAAATGTGACTACAATTACTCCCCTAGAAAATTGCTGGTCAGTTAAACAGAAGCCAGATTTTGACCTCACCTAAGACATCCGAAATTCAGAGAAATCAAGTGTGCCACAAGGCCATTTAATGATCTGTATGTGTTCTCATAAATGGATTTAATGGTTGTGATATAAATTTCAAGTGTTTCATTTTCACTGTTCATCGTTAAAGATAGTTTACATGTTAACCGTCAAAATACTCATTCCATAAATCATTTCCAGAAAGTGAATGTGTCTCTACTTTTATCTACATTTTACATATGTGTTACTTTGAAACATTACTGGCTGAGCAATATACGAATAACCTTTACGGTACATTTAAATAAACGAGCCAACGGCGTTTCTTGTCGAGAAGGTACTTGACTTGGACATTGCTAACACGGGTTTGTATACAAAACAGAAAGGTTAGAATTGAAAAGTTTACTCGCCGAAGATAGATAGTTTCACACGTGCGCACACACATACACCAAATGTCCACTCGATGAAACGGTGAAGAAGTAACCCTTGAACCATGTAAACATCAGTGAAGAAAATGATTGCAAATATATGTGCCTATATTTATTACTTTGATGAATTCATATAAATTGAGGTTCTCATATGATCAATTGGTAATGGCCGTAATGCAGTGGAAAACGACTCAGACTGACGACTTGGATGTGCCAAGTTCGAATCCAGTCGGTTCCATAACATCGCTTTCACTTATGAATGTTGGCAACCTTCACGTGGTCCTTTATATAAGTACTTGATGCTAGAATGAATGTGGGAAACCACTACCAACAACAGTGACTGTTTACCACCATTCATTTAGAATGACTGGTTCGCCAGCTGTGTTTATACCAGGTGAGAATACGGCTTTGGGATCATTCTGGCAATCTAGGGACTATCTCGCCGGGGAGCAGACCTTCTTTTGACGGAATGATGCATGGTCCTGTTCAGTCTTGGCAGATGCTCATTCTCAGGTTTTATCTTCTCTCATTAAAAAAAAGGCTTGGTTTGTAGCCAATCGCCTGAGGCGCCCCTACACGGGGGTGCTGACGGCGTTGCTCAAGGACCCCATCTGGTCTGACCTGTTCCCTACCTTCCGGTCTTGTGACACATCCTTCTGCATTGGAAGTAAATATCGTCAACAGCGTATTCAAGCCAGTAAAAAAACGTCGTAACATACGATTGTTTATATGATCAATACATTAAGCTGTTTGGTATACGTACGAAGCACATTTAAGCACTAATAAGTTCAGAAAAGGCATCATGGATAAAATAGCAACTTTTATTCCATTAATGGTGAACAATAACTGAGTTGCGATAGGTATTATATTTTAATGCTCACAAAAGAGTTGGTTTGCCGTAAAACAAACTTGACTCATTCGAAAGGCAACAGAATATCTTAACCCGTTTGGAAAGACGATTCTTTATTTATCAGAAGGATGTGCTGATTTTCGTTGTTTTTTTTTTCAGACTATATGGCAACGTACGTAGGTTTTGTATACGATCAATTTGTACAGTCATTTATTTTTCAGATGTATATTTTATAAATAAATAGTATGTGACCGATAGTCGATTGAACTCATAGATATGACAGTGACAGGTACTACCACTTAGGGAAGAGTGGAACAGGGAGAAGCGGCAACTAAAAAATGACCCCACGTTCCCAAAACAACCAAATTAAGGCCCCATCGCCGGATGCAGTTTTTGGTCGTACTCAGGACGTCTGCTGGGTAATCGTGTTGGCAGTGAGTAGGAGAATATTTCGACGAATATTAACATAACCAAAGCGACAGTAAATTGTTATTAAAATAACATCGTAGCAGATACAGTGAGATTCATAACTAACTTTCAATCGTACTAAAAGTGATAAAACAAACGTTTATCCTTCACAAAAAGGTGGTGGTAATGCCTAGACTGATGGTATCATAACAAATCAGACACTATAATACACCAAAGGAGGAGGTAATGTCTGTAGGATAATATCATTAAAAAAGAACAGATACTACACTCGTCCCCCTGAAACACAAAAAAAAAACAGAAACAAATGTTCGATTCTTATCCTTATTGCGTAAAACAATTGTCAGATTTTGTCAAGATATACAAAGGTGATACATGGCTCGTATAATTTATTTTTAGAAATCGCCCCAGACAAGGCATGACGTCACTTGATGTAAGGGGCTAAAAGAAATACTACTTCCAGGTCAGAAACTAGCAAATGATAATTGTTAGATGGATAGATTCCGACCCAGAAACAGCAATTCTTCCCTCTTTGTCAGAAACATCGCTCATCAAATGTAAGAACTAAAGGACAAAATAATGGAAACGAGAGTTAAGATGCACCCGAAAGTAAACCCAAGCTCTACTTTCTACTCTCCTTAATAAATAAATGAGTCGAACGTAGTCGCGGGCGACTCGACGGCTCCCTTTTTGTTGACTACTTCACCAACATGTAGAAGTGAGTGACATTCCTCTACCTGTATTGCTCCACTTGCTCTTGATCCCAACCTTATAATCCTGCGTGTTTGGCAATAAGTCATGAAGTGCCATTTTTTGAGTCTTTGATATGACTCGACCAAACATTGAACCTCAGCCTCATGACCAAATACTCTAACCATTATGCTAAATGAGCCCGGAAGTGCTGTAGCGTAGTGTAGTGTAGTGATTATAGGTGCGGAGTGTAGGCTCGATGCCCTATATTAGAGTTCGGTTGGGACTACTGTATTACTTTCCCTAATAATCTTCGAAAAGGTATGGGTCCATATATTTAACCTAAAGCTATGGATTAAATAGTAGGGTAGACGTGGTTGTGTTATTAAACTAGGAAAAAGAAAAATTATGAAATAACACCAGTCTGTTTCTGCTTATCTCGGGATAGTTCACATTTACACATTAATGCGTGTATAAACCAGTATATACCCGTCGGAAACCCGGGTTATATTCCTTTGCTGACAAAACCACTCGGACGCCGATGTTAATTTATAAAAAGGCTTATTAAAAAGAAGGGAACCGTTACAAAAAGAAATCTGAGCGACAGGTTATTTGCGTGTGAGCGCGAGAGAGAAAGACAAACAGATGGACAAACGGATAGCTGGTCTTGCTACACCTAGTTGAAATGTGCATGACCCCCGTCCCTCCCATGGGGACTGCTTCTGGACACGTCTTCTCTGCTTAAAGGGTTGCCGGAAAAGATACAGAAAATCTATGTCTAAAAGACACGTGGTTTCGTTGACTTCCGTTTTGGTGTCACCTCCGATCATTAGGTGCCATTAAAACTTGTCCATTCAAACACGGCCCTCGTTATGTAATGATTATTTACATTATTTTTCTTCGGGCTATTGTCCTTGCCAATGTTGATATTTATATTTCTACTGCGTTTCGGTAAATGTGACACCCGGCCTTCGCCAGGGATATTATTTTGTTCTGTGGTGATGTTTTTGTTTTCGGATGTAATTACTATTCATGTAGAGTAATGATGTACGTTATTATTTCTTACATGCTTTAATATGTTTTATCTACGTAAGGAAAATCAACGTACACAAATAATTAGTAAGAGTCATTTTTAAATATGGCAGCAATATCACCCTACATAAATCAACAATACACCCGAAGAATGCTAAAGAGCACATGTATATCATTATAAATCTTCATCCAGCAAATTCTGAGTAAAATGTCATAGATGTGTTTCAAATGACATTGTGTAGCAATATTTAGATGCGAGTGTGTGAAAATAATGTTCACAACGGTATTTTTCATGTAAGAAAATTAAACAGATGGGGAAAATTCAAAAGTTTGCAATTAGGACTACGAAGCAGGATATGACGTAATGGGAGGAAGTACGTGGCTGAAAAATTACTACCACTGGAAATTAGACGTTGAAGTGATCGGAGGTGTTTTTGAGTCTTACTCTACCCAATTAATGCGGTTCATATTTTTATACTTGCTGCAAATTACAGTAAAAGGTGCATCAAAACGTAAGACAAATAATGGAGTTATTTGTTTTACTTTTTACTTACTTCGATTATTCCAGCTACCTGGCAAAGAAAGAAAAAAGAATAAACATCTCTAAGACTGCTACATCATCACTGCTGAAAACATCGCTATTGGATCGACGGAGAAGACTAAATACCATCCATGGGGATAGATGAAACATTAACGTTATACTACTTTTGCATTAAAAGATGGAATCACATTATCTAAAATTACCAATATTTATATGAGTTAATTTTGACTTACATATTAAAGAAATCCATGGACACGTGTTTCATCAGCATGGCTAACCTGGGCAAGGATCGAACCTAAGATATTACTGTCTGCGGTCAGGCGTTTTAGGATCAGACCACAAACACCTTTCCTAAATAGGTACGAATTTTTATCGTCATAATGTTACGTAGTTTTTGTTATTGTTTTTTTACTGGCGATAGAAACATAGCTGTTTTCTTAGTATTTTCCACTTCCTAAGCGGTAAAGAATATTGCATTATGTCGCCCTTTTTAATAGAACGTGTAATTATTAAAAAATAATTCATATATATATATACGTTTTACTCTGATGAGTGTGGACGAAAACCGGTTCAGTACATTAATTAATTTCTTTTTAATCGTTTTCTCTCGTTTTTATATTTGTTTAATCTCATTCTACCCTCCCAAAAATGTCCCAAACGTCCGTATTCCTCGCCGTTATCAAATTTTGTACCACGAAAAATTTATTTAAATATATATATATATATATATATATATATATATATATATATATATATATATATATATATATATATCATTGTTCAACCCAAACAAGGCAGGCCGCCACTGTAGACGTGGGAGGCTACTAAGAATTAGGGTAAAAGTTTTGATGGCTATCCTAAATTGGGAGCTGTGCAATGAGATGTCTGTTCACATTAGTTTTAAATGTCTGCATGTCGGTACAGATAGGGGCAGGGAGGGAGTTCCAGATTCCGGCAGCACGAAGAAATAAGCTATTGGAGTAGAAGGCTCTCCAGCATTAAAAGACCTCCACAGTGAATAGATAGAATTTAGCTGATTGTCGGGTTGGTCTAGTGTATTTACGTCGAGGAGACACCACAGCAGCAAGTTCATCGAAGCACAATCCATTTAAGTAGGTGTAAAACAGGCACAAGGATGCAACATTGCGGCGATGGGACAGTGACTGGAGATTGGTGGATAGTGAGGGATCTATTAAATTAGAGTCTCTAAGAGGGAGAAACTAGTGGATGATGCACCAGCCCAGATGGGGCAACAATACTCCATCCATAAGCGGATGATGGCTTTGTAGAAATATAGGATAATGTTAGGTGTGAGCAGTTTACTAGCACGGTAGAAAGAGTTCACCTTATTTGTAGCAGCCTTGGCAATATCTTCAATGTATTTGTTCCAAATTATGTTACTTGTGAATGTTTGGCCGAGGAGTTTGAACGTTGAACTTTTTATTTGCCATGGCAATCGGTGGTTGAAGAGGTTTCTTGTAGTTATTTAAGGAAAATAGATTTGTCTTTGCAGCATTAAATGTTATCATCCATTTATGACCCCATTCCACTAGAGAGTGGAGGTCACTATCTAAGGATTCAGCCATTGCTTCGGATATGTACGCGTCCGCTTTGCCCACATGACGAGACTAGAGTGTGGTATCGTCAGCAAATATACACATCTGAGACACAATGTCAACAGGGATTTAGTTTATGAAAATCAGGACAATGAAGGTCCAAAGATCGATTCCTGGGATACACCAGCATTTATGTCATGTTGATGAACGGCCACTGAAGGCAACCTGGATCTTTCTTTTGGTTAGGAAGGATCTAATTATATTAAATATTTGTCCAGTAATACCATATGAATTAATTTTTATGAGAAGCCCTTTATGCCAGACCTTGTCAAAGGCTTTGGATATATCAAGCGCTACCACCCTAGCTTCATCTGTCTTGTCTGGTGTATGGTATATACGTTCAGAGATGATTGTTAGGATATCCGCAGTAGATCATGCTAGCCATAATCCATACTGACGGTCAGAAAGTAGTTTAGCATTAACGAGGTGACGGACTATCGCTAGATTAATTAAGGATTCAAAGATTTTAGCAAAGATCGAGAGTAGACTGATGGGGCGATAATTCTTAGGATCAGTTCTATTTCATGAGTTCCTGAAGACTGGCCCCACAGAGGCAATTTTCCAGCTATCAGAGAAGCAAGATTCAGCGAGGCATTTGTTGTAGAGTTTGGAGAGGACAGGGACCAGTTCAGCAGAGCATTTCTTTATTACTATAGATAGATATTGTGTATTTAGGCAGCATATTTTCATTTAGGCAAACATTATTAAATAACACAGAATGCTTTTGCTTTATAAGACTTTTTTATTTATTCAATTTTCCGAATAGTCTATTTAGTATTTCAGTCAAATTGGTGTATGTAAGTTCTGTGGGTTTCTTGTTCCATTTTGCTTTTCTTTTTTCGCGAGTACTTTCGATTTGATTCATCAAATCATCTTCAGGCGCTGTTAGTCTTGGTGTATTCACAAATATGTCTTTACTATTGAGTTTTTTAAAACGGATGGTAATTTACAACGATAATAAGAGCGCATATAATATTGAGATGTTACATGTGAACGTAATTACGTTCTAAACGTGTGCAAGATTCAAAAGTATGATTTCTTAACGGCTAAGAATTTGGTAACATTAACTACTATACTAGACAATTTAAAATGCTGTGACTAGTTTCGTAATTAGCATTATTGATTGTGGGATGTTTCGTTTTTATGTAGAAGTCTTCAAGTATTTTTAATCTGTTGATGTTGGTATCGTGGTGTATTATTTTAGTATATATATATATATATTCTCAAATATTATAAAATAATTATTTTATAAAATAATTATTTTATAAATCTGTTTTCAACATTATCATGAAGTAATTTCTAATACGATAAAGATAAGCTAAATATTGGGGATAGAGAATTATTATAGTTATATAAGAGCGAAAAGATGAATCGGAATTATAACATGTAAGATTCTATCAGACGTTTGATAGAGCAGTTGTATTTTTCTATGAAAAGGGTTTTGGATCTCTTTTCAAATTAATTAATTGAAGCCAATTTTTTATTACTAAATAACTGGTTTCAACTTCTGATGAGACGAAAAATTTTCTTTGAAAAATCTAGATTTCAAGGACACTTATAGATGTTGCACTTTCAGAATATATAATAATAAAATTGTAAAGTATGTAACTTTACATTTGTCTATTTTACTTAACTATATATATATATATATATATATATATATATATATATATATATATGTGTGTGTGTGTGTGTGTGTGTGTGTGTGTGTGTGTGTGTGTGTGTGTGTGATATAAATACGAGATCCCTGTCTGTTATTTCGATATCATTAGCTTAGTCGCAAAATGTCACCCAATGAAGATAATAAAAGAGGGAACATTCTACAAAAAGAAAGAAAGGGCCCGGAGAGAAAAAAAATACAGAGAAAATAAACAAACTAACTAAATGTTTATGCCAGTATTTTGAGTCGGTAAACAAATTCTCGCCGATGGTATGTCAGAGACGCCTCGTTTCTTTATTTCCATTTATTTATTCTCCATTTCTTCTTCTTCTTCGTCTTCTTCTTCTTCTTCTTCTTCTTCTTCTTCTTCTTCTTTATCATCGTCTTCTTTCTTCTTAGTTTGCTCCCGTAATTGCCTTATTTGCGTGTTTGTTTACTTTAAGTTCAACCACATGTTTTCTGGCCTCGAGGAGATAATATACATTGTCGAAAAGCTCTCACTTTACATTCAGTTACGTCGCATGTACAGCGGTGAGGATATACACACCACACACACAGTATACATACATATCAAAGTGTGTACATATAGTCAACAACGCATGATGACTTGAGTTTTTCAGAACCTGGTCTCAACCATTACTTAAGATATTGTGTGAAGAACGCAATGCAAGAAACTACCAGTCATCATGTGATATGGACTTCCATATTATTATTCAGTAACCACTAGAAGTTCTCACACACGTCATCATCAGTGGTTTCTTAATAAACGGTGGTGTTCCCTAGAGCCTGAGTGACAACAAGTTTCCCCAGATTTCCAGTAATTTTAACCGCTTTCAATAAACATTGCAAATGATTTTGCGGTATCGCAACATCTGCTTCCTATTGATTTCCCGCTGGCAACGACCATTGGTCTTCTCTGAGATTTGGGTGGCAATAAGCCCCAGTACTCTCCGCACCCTTCAAGTGGAGGTCTGGTTAGTGCTCTCCCTCCCCGGCCTTTCCACCCTCCTTGACCCTTCACAACTATTTTGTGTGCTATCTGTCGAGGCTGGTGCCATCACATTGTGTTTTTCTTTATTTGTTGGGGGAGTCAGTTTATGAGTTTTTTTTGCCATTTCAGTTCTCTTATCTTGTTATTATTATTATTATTATTATTATTATTATTATTATTATTATTATTATTATTATTAATAATAATAATATTATTATTATTATTGTAGTTGTTATACGATTAATAGATTTATATTTCATCAGACTTAGGTAGGTACCTAAATTCTTCAAGATTAATTTCTCTATAGAAACTTTAAATTGTCTCGTAATACTAAATATATTTGGCTGAATGTTACTATTGGCGACATTAATTATTTGAAAGGACATACAGTTGGGAAACCCTACCCCTAAGACAATTTATGCTGATTTATCCACTTATGTCTAATGTATCTGTGTTAAAAATTATATTTTATATTTTATCGAAAATATAAGCAATTAAAGTTACCGTAAATATTAGTTGTAAGTGCATCAGCGCTGTTATTTCTTCCCGAAGTAAAGCATATGTTTATTTTTTATTTAGGGTTTATGTCGCCAATGCTAAGGTTTACGAGCATTGTGTAGTCGGCAGTCACGGCCATGTTGATAGCATCCACCAGTTGGACCGGGGCCATCAAATGCAACGAAGGTAATGTTGCCGTAGTCGACAAAAATTAAATTGTCAATCATTCTACGTCCTAATTTAGTGACGCGCAATTAATTCCTATTCAATACACCACATACATGTGTACATACACAACACACACACACACACACACACACACACACACACACACATATATATATATATATATATATATATATATATATATATATATATATTGTTTACTCACTACGAGTTCTCACACAGGTTATCAGTGATTGCTCACCGACAACCGGTGCTATTCCCTGGAGTCTGAGTGACAACAAGTCTCCTCAGATTTCCAGTATTCTCCACTTCTTTTCGATAGCCACCGCAAATAAATTTGCAGTATCACAACAGCCGTTTACCATGGATTTCTCGCTGGTAAGGACCATTGGCCTTCTCTGGGGTTTGGGTGGCAATAAGGTCTGGTTTGTGCTGTCCCTCATCGGTCTTCTCATCCTTCTTGACCCTATGCAAATATTTTGTGTGGTGTCAGCCTAGGCTGGTACCTTTTTTATTTTTTAATTTACTTCTTTTTTTTGGAGGGGGGGGCTGTTTTTTGTGGGGGTGGCGGGTGAGCTTATGGTGTTTCTTGCTATTTCTGTTCATTGGTCCATTTTTGTGTTGTGTCAGTTGAGGCCGCTGTAATTTATTGGGGTAGGGGGGAGCTTATTAAGTGATGTTTCTAGCATTCTCTGTTTCTTTGCTTGTGGAGTGTTCTTTCGTTAGTTTTGTTTTCTTCCTGTGTTAGATTCCGTATGATCTTTCGTAGCTTATGCGGGTTAGTTTCCGCATTCAATAATTTTTCTTAAGATTGTAGCTGTTTTGATCATTGCTGTCCTTTGTATAGTTCCAATGATTCCTTTGATCCCAATTTCTCCCAGTCGTTTGTCCAGGTTTTTGGGGATTGTTCCTAGTGCTCCTACGATTATTAGTATTATACTGACTTTCTTCATGCTCCATATTCCTTTATTATTATTATTATTATTATTATTATTATTATTATTATTATTATTATTATTATTATTATTATTATTATTATTATTATTTCTCATGTATTAGGAGTTATCGGATATTAACAAACCGAAGTCAAAGTTGTAAATGAGGAAAGATATCTCTACACAAGTGTTCATAACATCTATTCCGATTAAACTAGCTAGTGAAAATTTCGATTCAATAACTAATGCCGTTGTCTTAAATAAACTGTATTAAAAAACTGTCCAGCTATTCAACAATGTTGCATAGTGGCTTTTCCAAGAATCTTTATTGTCCTGTACATTTGTTTATTATACTTCATTGTAATTTCGAATGCACTTCTTTTCAACAATATCCATATTTGTTTTGCCATCTGTTTAGCTATCCTGAATATGTCATGTTTTTGTTCATCACTTCGTAGTATATTTTGATAGCTAAACAAATGAACGAATACAAATATGGATATTATTGGAGAGAAGTGCATTCGAAACGACAAAGGAATGTTAGCAACAAATGAACAGGACAAGAGCGACGGTTGGAAATGTCACTCACAGAACTTGTGGAATACTGCGTTTTCACGAAACCGTGAAAATCTACAATTTGCTGAAGCTGTATCTTGTTTAGCTATAAGAATTGAGAAAGACATTGTAAGTGAAGCTCTAAAATAAAGATAGGTAAGGCTAAATGTCGAAGGCCGTGGGTGAACCAGACATTGAAATCATCAGAGACTTAACAAATCAGGTCATAAAAGAAGAGTTTATCCCGAAAGACTGGGAACTTAGTACAATTGAAATTGAGTGCGAAGAGAAGTTGTCTGGTATTCTCTTCGTAAACTATGTGAATACGAGTGATTGGTGGATGTTGTTCAAGCAATGTACAGAAATGCCTAAAGTCGTGTTAGAATGGACACTACATTTCGTGAAAGATTAATGTTAAATTAAAACTACAGAACGGTTCTATACCGAGTCTGTTGCTTTTCATTTTTGTCTTAGAATAGTTGTGCACAAGTTGTCTAGAAATATAGAAGTATGCTGATAATTAAGTACTTTCTTGTGAAACAATAGATGACCTAGTTGTTAAGCTAACACTTAGGGGAATATTATGAAAGGTAAATGTCTAAAAGTGACTGTTGGCAAAACCAGAAAGAATACCTGGCTGACGAAGCTATTAAGGTTGCCGAGAAGTATTATTACCTTTGTGATACTATTGGAGCACAGGGTTGTGCAGGTGCTAATGTGATTACAAGAATTGGGAATAGATGGAGTACAGGGAACTTCTGCTATTAACAACCAGCGGAGTGTTACAATTATCTAGCATGAGAAAAGTCTTTAAGGCATGTGTACAGTGTGATGATGTATAGAAGTGACACCTGGTCAGTAAGGGTAGATAGCATATGTTGAATGGCGAGAAATGATATGAGAATCATACAATGTGTGTGTAATGTGAGTCTTAAAGAAAGGCTTAGTTCCGATGATCTCAGAGAAAGATTAAATCTGGACATTATAAGGAGGTGTGTACAGAAGAGTAGACTTCGATGGTATAGCCACGTTAAAACAATGGATGAAGGTTATTTAATTAATAGATTTAGAACAGTCGACGTATTAGGGAAGCTCAAGGAAAACACGAGAGAAAGTGATAAAAATACACGCGAGGGAAAGAGAGATAAATAAAGACTCCGCCAGATTGGTTACTTTGAAATCAATTTCTTAAAGCCCCCTAATACATGTAAAACAGACGTTAAACCGAATATGATGACGATGATGACAATGATGATGACGATGATGATGATGACGATGATGATGATGATGATGATGATGATGATGATGATGATGATGATGATGATGATGATGATGATGATGACATTTATCCGATTACTTCAAATAAGTTTAAATATTTCGCTACATAAGCTGTCTTCATCAGTTTCGTCCGAAGCCTGTACACCGCAGCTTCAGAAACGTTTGAAGACATGAAGCAAAACCGATACACGCTTGCTATTTCACGCAACTCACACTATTCCGTCCATATTCTCTTGACAAACTGACCTTTTTAGTTGAGATGAGACAATGTATGTTTTACATGTTGAAACATATAAAAACATACACTTCAATTTTTATTCAATTGTATCTCTTTTTCATTTGCGTTATCGAAGACGTGTTATCACCATTCTTTTTTTCTCACAAACCTATAAAGCAGTTACACACGTGGGTCAACGGGCACCGAGAAAACAAACGGAATGAACATTTCTATCCTTCGCAATGTTTAATTAAGAAACGAAATCCTGTAAATTTGGAGTAATATTAAGTAAGAATAAGATTAGTCTAGTTAATAAGGTTACAAAATAGGTAGGGTGTAATTTTAAAATTAGCATTCAATAAAGGTTACGTGTCCTGCCTGTGACGTCACGGGTACAGGAAGTCGATAAGCGGATGTGGCAAATGGGTAGAGAGAATGGCTATATTTTGTCTGAACCATCTAAGAGGACAGTTAGGGGTTTGGATAGCTGCCTCCTCTCTCATTTAGAGCATGGAATGTCGGATTGTTTGAAATGTGTACATGTTTACTCTAAGAAATAAAAGCCTAGACATATTTTGAAAGCCCAATTTTATTTAATAATACTTTTTTTCTTGTAAAAACGTTTGTAAACGCGGTTTTTAGGAAGAAGAGAACAGCGATGGATAGAAGAGTAGGGGGAAGCTTTACTGACACATAAGCACTAAAACCTGACATATGTATCAATGAAGTGGACGAACCGTGTGAATTGAGTAGAGCGCACATGTCTCTAATATTGCTACAAATATGCAGGATTTCGCTTCTTAATTCAAAAGAGGAACGAGTAGACAATTTCATTAGGTTTCTGTTTTCGATGCACGCTGACGTTAGTTTTGAACTATTGTGTAAGTTGTGAGACAGCAAAGAATGGCGATAACACGTTGTTGATAAAGCCAAGGAAAAACAGACACAATTTAATGAAAATTGAATTGCATTGAAACATACAAAACATACATTGCCTCTTGTCGACGAAGAAAGGCTACTGTCAATTTGTCAATAAAAAGTTGGAAGGAGTAGTGTGGGTTGAGTAAGGTAGCAGGCGTGTATCAGCTTTGCTTGATGTCAGTAGGGAAGCATCTCTGATGCTGAAGTGTAGACAAATTAGCAACAACTGCTGGTAATGTTACATATTAAACTCCGATCAGAAGAGGCAGACAAACACACAAGACAACAGTCTACGATATTTGAATATAGCAACAATCCCTACAGGATGCAACGAATGATTTAAAAAACGTGTTGACCAGGCAGCGACGTCAAACGATTTATCACAAATCTCAATATACGGAATCCATATCAGATCACAGCTAACAACACCTCCTCATGGAAGTCAAATTCTATAAGATCGCGAAACAACTCTTTACCGAAAGCATATTCTATCAGATAGGAGGATATTAAACAAGATATGGTAAAAAGTCATGTACTATCAACTGACCCAACTCTTGAGAGTAAGTATTTCAAACTTTAAGGCTCCGGACTAAATATCCCTGTGTTTTGGTGAAAGGTTCGAAGTTCGTCCCTGCATCACAAAACATGCTGTGCCAGAAACAGGCCAGTGGTGAATAGTTCGCCTGCTACATCACATCAACCATGCGTATCATCGGTACTGGACATCTTATTATCGCTGCCGAACACTCACAAAAGGATATGCATCAGACTATAACATAATTGAACCCAATGACCATCGAACTACACTGTTCAAGATGCACTTCCATCAATTGTATTTAGAACATATTTTTGTACCATACAAACTCTGTGCAAAATATTTGTACCAGGCACACGATTTCATAATAGAATCTAGTATCAATAATACATGAGAAAACCTCCCTAGTTACTGGGTGGAATTGAGCTCCTGTAATAACGTCGTGGATTTTGTCTTAAGGCTGATCTTCAAACGTTTTATTTTTATCATACTGCACAGCTTCAACCGACTCTTCACCACCATGCCATGCGCAAGAGATGCGGCAACCGATTCCGCCGACGGACTCTATTAATTTTTCTCCGTCACCATGAAATTCTTTGCAGTATATTCTTTGAACGCTGAACACATTTCATGGACAGTGTACAAGAATTTCTGCGAGCTGACATCTATTAATGCCAACTTAACTCTCTTTGGCGACCATACAGTTCGGGTAACATCGAGAGGTGACATCGCATTATGAAAGCACTCTATAAATGTTATGCGAAATAGAAACTACGAATGATCTGAAGTCATCTCTTTAATGAATGTAACGGTCAACAGCATCATGTTACATTATCAGCGGTCATCACCACAACATTAGTCTACTAAATTTCTCTAACGTAGGCATCAGGTAATTTACAACATTTACATAAACACTCTATTGAAACAAGTTCATAGACAGTTCAGTTTAGCTAAAACGAAGTCGACTACAGAATGGTTGATAAATTAATCCGGGTAGCCCACAATGATCTAATGCATATAGGGAATATTATTAATTTATTAAAAAATGGTGGTTTGAATGAATAAAAAACTAAATATAAGATCTTACCTCTTGGACGAGGAGTATTGGTGACAATCACCATCTTTTATAGAAATAATGTTAAGATATGCCGAGGTAGATTGGGGAAGGGAAGAATTACGGATAGCAGACTTAATACAATATATTATTTTTTGGTGACAATTAATAGAAGAAGAAGAAGAAGAAGAAAAAGAAGAGGAAGATGAGGAAAAGATGAGGAAAAGAAGACGATAGAATGAAGAAGAGGAAAACAGAGAAATAGGTTACGGAGGAGTAAGAGTAGGGTGAGAGAAAGTGAGACAGTCAGGAAAAGTCTTGATATACAAGATGATGCATTATAA
Source organism: Sepiola atlantica (assembly GCA_963556195.1). Taxonomy (NCBI): domain Eukaryota; kingdom Metazoa; phylum Mollusca; class Cephalopoda; order Sepiida; family Sepiolidae; genus Sepiola; species Sepiola atlantica. The sequence continues at coordinate 234,779,926 of OY744515.1, read as the reverse complement.
TTATTTATAATGATTATTTTTCTTTCAAACGACAAAAAAGTCATTCATTTCCATGTTTATACCACACCACTGACTAAAGAGAAATTCGAGTTTCATGCTTACATTTGCTACATTAGTAGCTAGTTGTCATATCAGTCAAGGTTCGCCTTGGTAATCAATCCAATAACCTAGCGACTGCCATGGCAGTATCAGACTCTTCTTCGTCGAGATGAGGTATGGTTCGGATAGGTCTTAGAAGATGCGCCCTTCTAGGCAGTAACTCTTCTATTCAGCGGAGGGTTATTACCCATCGCTTGAGGCGCCCCTACTGAGAAATGGCGACGTTTCAGTTCATGTATATATTTTGTACTAGGCAGTGCCCCTTCGGAGAGCTACCTTTGCTCACTATCCGGCCTTGTGCCAGATCTTCCTTAAGTGAGAAGCAAGTTAACACTCAGTCAGGATTTGTCTCGACAATCAATCTGACAGCCCGTTTTGATGACAGCAGGCCCTCTTGTGTAGGAATGAGACATGGGCTGGTTAAGTCCTAGTAATTGCACCTTTTCAGAGATTAACTTCTCTTTTGAAGGGAGTTATTTTAGATCGCTTGAGGTACCCCTACCGAGGAATTCCGACGGGTCAGTTCACGCTTATTTTTTGGTACAAACCAGAGTGGTCATTTGCCACACCTTGCTGCACTGAGAAGCTAGTAAATACACAGGCAAGGTCTGCCTTGGCATCATTCTAGCACAGTAGGTGTAACTTGAACAACCAGACACTTTTCTGCAGGAACGAGGTATGGTCCGACGTGTTCATAGGAGGTTCACTCTCCCATGAATTATCTCTTCCTTCGGGAGAGGGTTAGTTTATTGTCGCTAGCCTGAAGCGCTCATACTAGGGAATGTCACAAATCCTCTCAACTGTTTTAGTATACGATTAGAGTGCTTCTTCTGGTGAGTTGGTTTACCTCACATTCCGGCTTTGTACCACACCTTGCTGGAGTGAGAAGCAAATAAATCCGAATCAATCCGTGCACAAATAAACATAATAACACAGATTCGATTTGAACTCGACTTGCCGTTTTTTTAAGTCCGATTCGGAAACCGTTCGGATATGTTTCATAGTATTTTGATGTTTGTAGTCTGTGCGCCTATCGTGCTATATACATTCCTACGTGTAGTAAAAACAACAACAAGCAAAGCAAGGTGTTGGCAGAATGAGTAAGTATTGTGGAAGACCGGAAGCCAGCCGCCAAACATGATAACATCGATAGAGAGACTTTCTTTTTGAGAGAATGCACTGGAAGCAATATACCGAGCATAGTGAATGGACCGAAAACGAAAGAGATAGAGATAGAGGGCGATATATGAGAGGGGGAGGAAAGACAGAAAATAAGAGAAAGGGTAAAAGAATATGAAAACTGAAGTGAGAGAAAAGGGCAGAAAGAAAATTATTACCAAACGAAAGGAAAATAGGAGGCAAAACACTAGTCGATAAGAATAAGAGCGAAATGGAAAAGACAACAACAAGGAATAAAAAAGCAAGAAGAATTATTGAAAAGAAAACAAAAACAATACACAGAATATATTAACAAAGAGGAGTTATTCAAACATGATAAAAACAAAAGTATCGCTTTTTGTCGGTTCAATTTTTCTTTGAGAAAAAGTCTTTTTGTATATTGATCTAAGTTGGCAAAAACTGCGCAACTTTATTTGGATTGTTTTACGATTGATTAGATAGGCGGGTAGGCCTCGAGTATGATCCAAGGAAAGCATTTTCGAGAATAACTAGTGCAATCTTTTAGTTCTCGAATTTAAGTAGTGTGACATCTCGGAATAATCGCTAAAAATGTGACGGCTATTAGTACCTGGCACGACACATCTAAACATTTGTATTTTGCCGTGAATTGGCTCGATTTGTAATGATGTCTACAGTAAAACACACGTGATTAGATAACTGTCAAAAGAAATACAAACGCACATGAAAATAGTTAAAATACGCATTTTAATGCTAAAATGCAACATCAATAGAATTTCTGTTTATATTGAAAGTCCTTTTCTTTTTGATATTCTGTCCTTACTCCGTTTCAAATCCGATCGTTCAATATTCTTTTATTAATTATTATTGACGTGGTGGGTTCGCTCAACATGTCATAAAAGTGATGCGATAGTTTGCTTTTGATAATAGCGACCACGTATCTTGTTAAACTTGTGTGAGTGTGTAAGACCATGTCGGCCCCTGCGACAATCGCCGACAAACCCAACGTTGTGTGTGTCGAGGTTTTTTCTCTATAATCTTCTTCTTCTTCTTCTTCTTCTTCTTCTCGACCTGGCCGTGTCGTCGTCTTCTCTCGTTTTGGCGATCGTTGAAGGCGCAATCACTGGTTTACAAGTTGATAAAAAAGGAACAACGTAAACTCACAAGTAAAAACACAAACTCATATACATTGTGTATAAACTAGTTGTACTCTGGATGTGTGTGTGGCACTGTTGCGAAAAGGGACGCTAAACACTAACGTCCACATCTTAGTTAAGTTCCAGTATATCGGCTAAGACCCAACTGAGATTAACTTGTCGGTTGAGGCGATCGCAGTCGTCGCTCGTCAGTTCATCTCGTTGTTTGCTCGGCAACTCCGGGCTGTTCTCGCCTTACTCTGACTCCAATCAAATCGTGTACACTCCGAGCAGCCAACTGCCGCAAAACGAACTTAAACTCATCAACTCAAGTAAACTAACGTAAACTCGTAAGCTGTCGCAAAAGATTCTCCCTCTTAAGCATCTTAATTCAATCCCATGTCCGGTCTTTCGATAAGCGGAAATGACTCGGCCACTCATAAAACGCCTCGTCAATAGGAACTGCTACTTCCGCGCTCGCTTTTGTGTGTCTTAGTGAATCATTTCCTTTCATTATCTTTTTACCTATCCTACTTCCGACAGCTCTTCATCTTTTATGAATCATTTCCTCGGCTCTGAAATAAAGGACGTCTATAGTATCACCGGGGGTTGGATCTAACGGTTAACACTTGTGGCAATCATAAACATTAACATTTATTTCTTATTGTGGAGAGCAACTGCGGGTTTATTTGGTCACACGAGAACCAATCAGACTACTGGGGTATTAATTTTAACCGAAATATTGAAGGAATACTTACAGACCCCTTAGGATTTAGACAGCAGCCCCAGAGTGTTTTCCGATATAAACGAAGAAGACATCTTCTCTCCTGCATCTGTCTGCTGAGAAGCCGAGCGGGCCTATTCTCCGCTGGAAGGCATACAGCTCGTAGAAAAGCGACAGCCAAGCTTTCTTACTTTCTTACTTTAATTCGTTTTCTTCAGTGTCTAAGCTTTCGGTAACCTACACCCAACGGTGTAAATCACTGAAATAAATATACCGTTGTTATTCATAGAAACGCTTTGTTTTCCTTTTGTTTGACGACCGCCTCACTGCGCCTTATCTTAAGTGTTTCTCTCTTTATGTTCAATAATTTGTTGCCCGGTTAATTTTTCCGAATTCGATTCTTAGCAGATCATTCAGAATTTATCCATTTATTTTTTAAATAGTGATTTTGTTTCTATTTTCTTACATTTTGACTAGCATTTTCACTGTTTGTACATTTTGATTGTTAATTACTTTCATTAATTAACGGTTGGATGCACCACACAGTGTAATACTGATGTATTTATATTGTTTTATATATGCCTAACTGTAACGAAGATGTGTTCAATATTTTCGTTTCATGTGGCATACAAAGATTTACTGTTGACTAATATATGAGATCGAGTTATACATAAGTAATAGTTTAATTAGACTGAAATACACACATGGTTGAAGGGTTACGATTGACCGTTAATATCTGTTGGCTATAGAAATAAACGTGACCTAGATAAATCAAAAGTGAATCCATATGTGAAATTGATTCATGTATACTATTTTAATTTGACTTAAATCCAGACACTGTTGAAGAATTACAATGAATGTTTAATGATTTCTGTTTACAGAAATTTAAATATTGACCTACAATAATTAAGAGTCTATCGATGTATTAAATCCACAAATAATCGAAAGATTCATTAACATTGAATGTGTCGAAATTGTGTCGGGATTAATTTTAATTTGAGATTTCATCAGCCTGATAGCAGAAAAAAAATGAACTGCGCATGTGCGACGTAACTACCTACATAAACAGGGGCCAATCAGAGTGTAAGACGCTAAAGGAAAACATGTCAGACCATTTTGTGTGCATATTTATAAAAAGTTAAAGTAACGGCTAACCAGATCCCCAGTGACAAGCCCACGAGACAGCATCCTCCATGCCCGAGTAAATCGCCCTTTCCCTGCCAACGAAACACGTGTACTGTTGATCTCAATTAGAGCCAATGTTGAGAAAATTACTATTATATGTCATCATGCTAGTACCATCCACAATTATCAGAATTATCTACATAAAATTCGCTACGCACAGAAACAACTACGACGGGCCGCAATCATCAGCATCATCAACATACAAGTAGCACACAGCTAAAATCTATTACTACGGCTGATATGCACACACACAATTCTCTAACAGCAAACTTTACGCTTACATGAAGCAATATGATGAGACATATACAAACACTGCCTACATCGACTATTTCACACAAATTATCATACTAACACAGCCCAACAAACAACCCAGAAAATGTTTCCTTAATTAAATGTACAACCGCTGTTTATCGTATGTTATTCGTTTATTTTATCATTGCTTTCTTTTATTAATATTATTCTTTTCTTATTAGCAGACGTCGTGGTACACTGGACGATCGGCCAACGTCATTTGTGTCGCAGCTAACTCGACAAATGTAGTTACACTTCAGAAATGAGAATTTGATATACAGAAATCAAGGGTTGCATGGGATCGATTTTTTCCTAAAAAGTCACCACTTAAAAAGGTTCAAGGCCACTCGAGAGTGAGGGTTGATCAGTTTGTCAGGTGGACGGTGAGACAACATTGTGATGATTGGTAATTATGGTTGAAATTGGTCAGAATTTGATTATTAAAGATTTCGGCTTAACAAGAATTTGTTTACATTGGACTTGAAAACGAATATGTTGTAGTCAGCTAGAAAAGGGTCACGCAGTATTCTGTTTCACAGACGGGTAGTTCTAGGAAAGAAACTCTGCTCATGGAAGCTCCGTTTAGTTTAAGGTACACAGAGGGAGAAAAGGAAATTATTTACAGTGGTTGTAACTAGGCGAGTTTTTGTTGTGAACTTTTTACAGTGGAACCATAGATTGGAGCTCAGTCGAGCACCTATCATGAAAATAAGGATAGAGCAAAGAAAAACTAGAAACATCTTTTCTGTGAGAAACTGGCTATAAGGAAGAGAAGAGGATATCAGCCGGTTTTGTACTCTGTCAAGGCAGAAAAGGGTGCTCTAAGCGGCACCGTCTCAGATTGACAACAGTACGCCACCTTAGGACCTACTTGACTCTTGTACAGGTAGATGATTGCGTCAGGCGTGAGATACCTTCTGGGGCGGAAGAATTATTCAACTATTATTCCATCAAAGGAAAATTGCTTATGCTTTTGAAAACGCTATTAGTATTTAAAAGAACAACATAGAACCTATACTATTGGATTACACGTAGTCAATTCCATAGTCTGTGTGGTTATCTATTAGACCAGTTGTTGTTTTGATCCACAACGATTAAGAGTTGATTTATGGTTGATATCATTTTATACACGACTTCTAGTGTTTACACGTTGAAATCTATAAATGATTGTAAGATAAGAACTTTAAGTTTCCTATATCTTCAGAAATGATGATTTACTAACTTAAATGAAGAGTTGGTCTATACACATGACCGACTTATATACGAATATATACGGTATTTATTGTGTATGTGAAGGGGGGAAAGAAACAAAGAAAATACATAACAAAAAGGAACATCCAAAAATGGATGGAAAAGATAAAAATAGAGGCGAAAAGATAAAAGATAAAGAACCTACAATTTGCTAAGAGAAAGTAGGAAAGAGAAAAAATGAAGAAAGACGTGTTAAGATAAGTTCCAGGTGTTTTTTTTACGCGAGCGATAAGCATCTATCGTACAAGGAAGGAAGTTTCTTTTTAAGCCGATATGATGATCCCAAGGACACTGGCCAGGCCGTGTTTGCAGGCGGACGAGAACAGCGGAGCAGGTGAGAATGCATCTTGGAGCCGGAAGAAGAGAGACCCACAATAAAAAAGAGATAGAAGTAGGAGGTGGTTCCAGGGGTCGGGCAGGGTGGAAGTAGAGAAGCAGCACAAAAGGGGAAGTAATGATGAGAAAAATAATCCCCCCCCTCCCTCTTTAAAAAAAAAACACGAACATCACTCCTACGCTACACAAAAAAGCATGGATTTTTGCCAGAGAAACAGAAAACTACGAAAATATAAATTACAAAAAATAAAATTACCAAAATCAAAAATTAATTAAAACAATCACCAAGCAAAGCATGTGCCCCCCCCCTGCTATCAGTATTTCGTGAATCATTTTAACAACCATTGATTACAACTTTTCTTTGATTTTGAGAGTAAAAACTTTAGTGCACTTTTAGATATTTGCGAGAAAAGTGCCATTTTTTTTATATTAGGGAGAATTTTCCAGTCTTCTTTTAACACAAATATAAATGTTTCTATGGTCAACAATATTTGTTTCATTAAACAGTACTGATCCATGTTTATTTATTAATTTATTTTTTAAATTGTATTCACTCCTAACGAGGCACATTGTCACTGAGACGTAAGAGGCTACTGTTATTAGGGGACAGATTTATAAGGGTAACCAAAGTGGGCAGTTAGACAGCAAGATGTTTGTTTAGATTACATTTAAATGTCTGCATGTTGGTACAATCGTGGAAACCAGAAAAAGGGGGGGGGTCCAAAGGCAAGTGGTCCGAAGAAAAAAGCTTTCTGCTTGTGTCATCACCGTTTGAGCTCGCGTCCGCTTCCTGTCTGTCTCCCTGTTTCTACATGGATTTCAGCGTAGCTGGACACGTTTCCTGGCTGTTGGTGTATATACCGTGTAGGTATTTTAAAACTACCACGATGCATTGTTATTGTTTCCAGGAGAAATATAATAAAACAAATGTAAGCCATGAGTACAGGTGTTGTTCTTTCCTTGAAGGCGCTTTGTTTTAAGTTTGAAAAGCGCTTGCGATATTAATGCCAGATGTTGAATTGGAAGAAACTATTTCTACTAGACGTTCAATGACAATCACTATCATAGTCGTCATCAGACGAGAGCAGAATCAAGAATGGTGCTAATTGTATTTAGCTATCCTTCACTTATGCAACAAACTAATGAACACATTTTTAGATAATTATAAGACTAGCGGAATAACGAAGTAACAGACAATGAGGGCAGCATAAATCGATTCAAATTAGCATCGTGACAAAAATACACACAAAATCGCTAAAACTACTACATCTAAAATATGTAATTAAACGACACAAATATAATACATATATACAAAAATAAAAAGAATGTTGCTGTTTCTTCATTTCTCTTTGTATATATACATATGCGCCTGAAAACCAGTACTTTGGGTCTAGGAAGATATCTCAACAAAGAGAGGGAAAACTATGATCTCAAAAACTATGCTTCCTTGTAGTTATTCTAACTGATACGATCCGACCCTGAAGGGAAATTCGGAGCCGGAATATTTAAATCAGTATGAGGCTGTTTACAAAAACGTTCTGGCAACTCCTGCGACTACATTGGAACTATGTATATCAGCGCTTGTCTTTCGAATGAATCAGTCCAGCAACTGAAGAAAGAAGGCTGCTGCAAGGAAAATACTATATATTCTATAATTACTTAACCAAGCGTTGAACTCTAGGAGCAAGTCTCTACTCCTTCAAGTCTAAACGAATCCAGTAAAAAATTCCACATTCCACACTGAGAAACAATAATACGGCGAAACATCTTTTGTGGATGACTATATATATATATATATATATATATATATATATATATATATATATTTGAGAAAAATATAACAATATATTTTCTTTAAGTTTAAGATAAATTTTATTTATTTCATTTAAAAAAACGCATTCTTATGATTTTCTCAAAAAAATAATACTCTTACGAAACAATGTTTTAAAAAATATGTCTACACTTCTACTGGCACATTATGATAATGTTATTTTATTGGTTGACATATTGTGAATAATTTCTAGTCATTAACTTTATTTTCTTATGTAGTAGTGGCCAGAGATAATAGCTTTTTTACTTTTTATTACAAACTGAAGTATAAAAGAAATTATAATACAGGAAACGGCTAAAGTAACCTCCCCTGGTGTAATTGCCCGAGAAATAAGTCGTCCTTTTGATACTGTAAAAAGATTTCTTAAAGATCCTTCCCCTAAAGAAAGAAACGATCAGATGCTGTAATATACAAGACTGTCACGAACTAGGATTTTAGGAATATTGGTGTCATCATCGGATAAAACCTGGATCATCAAGAAAATCAATCTTCACGGAAGCTGGGTACATAATGTACCAAACTCCACAAGAAATGCAATTCTCCAAACAATGGCGTCTGTGAAAGTTCCACTTACAAAGCCTCTTTTTACATCAAGACACAAAACTTTGAGGAATGAATAGGCAAAGAAATATATGAAGATGGATATGAGTAAAGGTGTTTTTACTGATTAGACCCGGCCATCCCTTGAATAACCTGATGGCGGGGTAAAAGGTTGGTTTATTCCAGAGATGAGTCACCATCGTTGGAGACGACAGCAATAGGGTGGAGAAAACATTATATGGACGAGTATCATTGAAGATAGACTTGTTGGTCCTATAAGAGTACTCGAAGAATTACAAATTGCGTCTACTGCCTATTACAATCTTTTGAGAGAATCTCTGATACTTTGGCTAAATTACATAAATCTTGCTATATTAAGGAACTTTGTTTTTATGTACGACAATGCTACTTTTTACCCTGCTCATGCCATTCAAGCATTTTTAGTATCTTTGGGCATCAAAGCTACAAATTTGATGCGTAGGACTCGATGTGTCCTCAGATTTAAACCCTAAGAGAAAACCTTTAGTCTATCATCAAAATAGATGTCAATGCCGAAGGACGTTAACTTTCGTTAAAAACGGACTTATAAGAAGCCACTAATACTGCACAAGGGTAGTGTTCCAAGCCACTATTAAGAAAATTGACTGATTCAGCAAATACAAGACATTTTGAATTTATAAACGTAGATAAATAACGAAATTTGTCCATTATATGTATTGAAGTATATACTATTATATATTTAATATATCAGTTTATTGGTAAATATAACTGTCATTCATCTTTATTTTATTTATTTATTATTCATTTCCACTAATAAACGTTCATTTTAGTTGTTTTAATTGAAAAGCTATTACCATTGGCCGGTAAACGTTCAGTGATTTTAACAAATATGCTAATACGAGCTATAGGTTTTTATTATCTTTTAGCAACATTTTCATAACAGAATGCTAGATTTCTTGTGAAAAAAATTCCGAAATAGAATGATGGAACCTTGAGAAATAACTATTTTTGTAAAAAAAACTATCATCGCTGGTCGTAGTATATATTTATATATATATATATATATATATATATATATATATATATATATATATATATATATATGTATAAATGTTTTTTTGTGCGTGTGTGTTTGTGTGTGTTTGATCAGATCAACATATTTTCTGTACTTAAAGATCTATGTATCTAGGTTTGTGTTTAAACTGGGTGGCCACTTTCAACAAGACTCGTGAGTTTATGGCTTTTTACTTGTCACTCTGGTAGGGAGTTTAAAAAATGAATGACCTTTAAAGATATACCGAGATAACCATGAGATTTGAAGTGTCAGACACTGAATGTCTTCACATGTGCTTAGATTTGCGTCTAACATTCGTGCTTACTGCATGTTAACCGACCAAATGTGGAACTAAAATACACATCGAATAAGTTGTACATCTGTAGATTAATTTAAATCATTTGACGAACTTACTGATGCATTTCTATTTAGATTAATTACATGTTTCGAACTGAGTTACTAATCTCATTTGCTGACATGTTCACAAAGTGTCGGTGTTTCTTTTCTTCGGTCTTTATCGGGTACCTTTTTGCATTGTCTGTAACATTATGGGAATTTCTAACAAAACCCTTTGAGTCGATTGCCTTTGTTCTTCGTTCAATGCCTTGTAGATATATATTGAATAACGGTTCTTTGAGTTCCTACACCGGGAGTTGAACTCTTAACCTCTAGGTAGTATTCACCCTGGAATAGGTTTTGACTGACGCCTATATTAACTTGGCCAGGTGTCGATTACGATAAAAGACACTTTGCGGAAAGTACAACGGTTTAAACGCTCAAAACTGTTCGGTAAAATTGTAATCATTCGTGTATATCTTATGAATCGAATGATTCTATTCTTGGCATTGGATTCCTCGGTATCTTTATAATTAAAATTATTACCAGAAAGAAACCTGGTTCTTACAGGAGGGACAACGTGAAGGTTGGCAACATCCTAAGTGAAAGCGTTTCTGTGGAACGAACTGGATTCGAACTTGGCACACCTCGGTCATCAATCCGTGTCGTTAACTACTTAACCACCGCCCCCCCCTGAATGTAAAAGCCGTGGTAATAAGCGACTTGTAAAATTGCTCGGGGTGTGCTTTGATCCCCATTGTAAACAACTGGCTGGTGTTGTATTGTGGACAAAAGTAGCTCTTTCTTTTTCTGAAGTAGGTGGTGACGTCATGGTAGTGTTGCGGCAGTTATGGAGATCATTTCTTCTTCCCTCTCTTCTTGGCTGGAATAATAAATCAATTAAAAAGAACAGCAAATAACTCTATTGGTTTCTCTGAGATTTGATCTACTTCTTACAGTATTTTGAAGTAAGTACATCACAATGAAACTGCATCTTCACCTAACACCCCGTAAGCTAAAAATAAAAGAGTAGTCGAATCCCACGTCTGATCACTTCGACGTCACATTCCAAGAAGCATGAACGTTCTAGCTTTTCGGTCACGTACTTCACCTATGACGTCATATCCGACCACGTAATCCTAATCGTAAATATTCCACTTCTAAATTGAATTTTATATTCTCTGCTCAATTGAAATCTTACGTGAAACATTTTCTGCTTTTCACTTTAACTTTTTTAAACACGCATCTAAATATTGTTACAAAATTACTTTCAAACGCAATAATCTGTTTCGACCTTTTCTCTTTCTTAAATATTTAAAGATGCCTTCTCGCATCCGTATGAGACGCTCTCTTCAGTCGGTCAGTCTGTCACGCTTAAATGTTGTCTGTCGCGTTTATTTGCTTCAATAAAGTTTAATATTTTAAAGACAACACGGTCAAGCTCCATGAGAATTAGTATGTCGATTTTGTCAATAGCCCTGAATATAATATGCCTTACGTTAAGGTTGGATTGCGTCAAAGGGGTTGAAGCTATTTAAAAATGCGAATTTCGTTTTTCTTCTCACCCACGACTCAATAAACTTTTACCACTTCTTATTAACAATTTGATGAGAGCCCCTCAAACGTATAAGCTATTACAATCATCACAGAACGGTCCCAATTATAATTACGCACTAATAAATAGCATAAAAACTATTTACTAACTCAGTAAACACACTATAAATAAAAGCGTGTCGCACTGATTTCTATATTATATAAAATCACAGGCGAACAGTCTGTGATCGTTATTCTAATCAAATCGTATGTCAGAAATTAATCCGTCTACGGCAATCATCTTGGAAATAAATGTGTTGCTTCGATCACCGACATTATGAAATGTTAGCCTGGAAAGTATTTAAATGGGTGACAGCTTGAGACTTCCAAGTCACCTTAATTAAAAAGAAGCCGCACTGCTAAAGACAGTAAGACACTGAACTTCACTTCTGGTGCCCTTAGTTCGAGCCCTGTTTTCATGATATTGTGAAAAACTGTTCACATCAATTTGTTTTTTGGTTTCCCTTTGTTTGGGTATTATAACTATTTGGAGACATTTAATGTCAAAATACAATTTCTATTCTAAACGATTCTTTGTATACGATTAGTTGAACAGAGGTTGGTGTTTTACCTATGGATAGAGAAGAGTATATATACATCGGGTTAAGAAAAGTAATAACTTCAATACAATGTTATATATATATATATATATATATATATATATATATATATATATATATATATATATATATATTGGGTGCGATATTACGTGCGTGTTTTCTGTATGTGTATGTATATATATATATATATGTATATATTTAATTGTATATATATGTATATATTTAATTGTGTTATATATATATATATATGTATGTAGGTTTCAAATGTGGACACCTTCCCCACACCTGATCTTGTTCTCGCCCTCACCTTCTCCCTTTTACACCGTCCTATTATACGACCCTGATTTTTAACCCTTCTGCTCTCTCATCTCAATGCTAATTTAAAAAAAAGATTCAATAAACATGTCTCATTTCACTTCCTTCCCCTTCATAGTTTAAATTAATTCTAACCGCTTTCAATGTTCGCCCCACTCTTTCCACACTTATTGTAATGTGTATCTCCCTACCTAATGATCTTATAACTACAACACCCACAAGCCCACACTCTCTACTGTTAACTCAATTTCCCACTGTCACCATCTATTTGTATCTCATAATTTATTTTTCTCATAAGCGGCCCCAATTTTAAGCTTACACCTGCCACCATCTATGTTTCAAACATTTCGTACTTGTGTTTGTTTTTATTCAGACAATCATTTTGAGGAAATCTTGAAATAAAGATGAACCGTTGATGAATACATAAATAATATATTTTGGTTTCCCTTTTTAAATGTATATATATATATATATATATATATATATATATATATATATATATATATATATATATATATATATATATATATATGGAGTGTGTGTGTGTGTGTGTGTCCGGAAACGCTTGTTTTTCAAGTTATAGGCAAATAAATAAAAATACTAATCAAAATTATTTATTGCAAACATATATCATGCACAATGTGTGTTATAGTGGCCTGTTATTTCTACATAGTAATAGGATGTTACTATCACGCTCCTATATATTTTAATAGTTTATGTTAGATTCATCAGATATCTGCTTTTGTCTTTCTTTCTACTTAGGTTGAGAGTTTACCGGCATAATCCTCCAAAAGTTGAATGTTTGTCAAAAACGAATGCAATTTCTAAATAAAATAGCACCGGGATTACGAGGGTTGTTTTTTTTAGGGGGGCAGTAAAGTATATCCATTTTTTTTTATCGTCAGCGACAGAGAGCTGCGGAAAGAGGTTGCAAATATAGTTAGCTCATCCGCTGGTTTCTGTGCAGTGACAGAACACCCCGACACCTTCATTTTAAATATTCTTCTCATGCTGGCTTATTGGTGTTTTATTTCAAGGATTTCTCGTAGATGATTGGTTCCGGGTAACGAATTGATTTGCGGTCAAGTGTTCAGTCAAGTGTGCAATAATTTTGAAAGTGTTATCATTTAGTGATATCTTGTGTTGATCTTATTTCATCGGTGAATGATTTTTCTCCCTTCTCTTTTTGTTTTCACAAGTTTTTGTTAATCTGTTGCCTGGCCTTATATCCCTAAATATCTCTGTATGTTTCTCCTCGATATAGTGATAACGAAACAACACTGAGAGATCGGAAGAAATGCTAAACAGTACTTAATATCTGGTCGCACAACAAAGTAAATTATCTTAATCCAAATTGGACTTTTAGTTTTTACATCATTAAGAAAAGTAAACATTTTCTTATCATTATTAATTTTCAATTAATCGTCTTTTTTGTTAAATTCAAAAGTTATGTTCAGACTATTACTACAATGTATTTTTGTAGTGAAAATAAAGTGTTTGAAATTTTTAGATGAAAAAGTGACAGCACGAAACTCCGTTGGTACCACACAAAATGGTCATGAAAGAATCACGGAGGATAGAAAGATCAAGGACGTTCAGCAGCATCAAACCATATGACAAAAAAAAACAGGTATAATACTAGAATCTTGAAGAGACTTATTGCCACTCAAATTTCAGAAAAGTTCAACGGAGAAGTCGATAGTAGACCGCTGTTGCGATAATGCAAAATGATCTTCAACGGTATTGAAGCAGGCTGAGAGTACTGGAAATCTGTTAGAACTTGTTATCACCTAGACTCCAGGGAACGCCGCCTCATGCCTCGTGTGAGAACTCCCTACGAGTAAATAATAATACTAATAATTATGATAAAGTAGCTCTTCTTATTTCATGTACCAGAATATCACAAACTAAATACAGGTAATTATAAATTATCAATACAGACAATCTATATGAATAAATGTGCAACAAAGGAAAATAAATTAGTTATAAAATGATATTATGAAAGCAAACTTGAATCGAATGATAAACCTATCATAATTCCATGCAACGAAAGAGAATATTGTAGACTAAGTCATAGATATCTGGGCAAAAATTGTTTTCCGGCTATGAGCTGATTGAAATAAGTAGAAATGTAAACAGGAAAATTGACCAGAAACCACAGCCAGTTAAAACACGCATAAATATTGAAAGCTTAAAAACGACGGAGCAATACATGTCGAAACCCAACGAGAGAGAAACAACAGAGATAAGACGTATCAAGGAAATGATATATGAGGATATCAAGAAATTATAATCCTTAAGAAACAAAGAGCAGATGACACACTTTTCTTGATTTCTCATTAATGATCTTCAGAGTGATATTCTGAGATCATTTGTTGACATCTACGTAGACGACTCGACTGTCTATGGCTGCACTTCGAAGCACACAGATGATCAAGATCTCGCTGATTCTCTCTCTTCGTACCTTGAGCATGTAACGCATTGGGGAAACAATGGCTTCTTACATTTAACACCTCTAAAACCAAAGCTACTCTCCTTTCACCACCAACGCTCGGATCCTCGTTTTGCCCTAATCGAAATAAATGGCTTTCCCCTCGAATAATCTACTTATTTTGTAAGCTCCTAAATCTGACGCTCACTCCAGATCTAAAATGAAAGACGTATATCCAGCCCGTAGCTAAGTTCACTGGAAGAATGGTTGGATCATTGTACCGCTCCAGAAAGTACTAGCACCTGATGCAATCCTCTACCGATATAAAAGTCAGATACGTTCAAAAATGGAATACTGCTGCCACATAAGGGGAGGAGTTCCACATAGTAGTCTTTCCTGTATTAACAGAGTAAAAATCGACTTCGAAATTTAGTTGAGAGTGATTTTGTCTTATCTCCGCAACCCCTTTGTCTCAGAGGGAACGTTGCTAATCTCTCTTCCTCTCTCTCTCTCTCTCCTTCTCTCTCTCTCTCTCTCTCTCTCTCTCTCTCTCTCTCTGCTCTATCGTTATTACCATTGAAGGTGTTCCACTGACCTTGATTCTTTTGTTCCTCCTTGTACGACATTCACAGCAGAAACACATCGAAAAAAGACTTTCCCTCCATGTGTATAGCGTTAGGCGGGATTTTCATAGACAGGACATCTTTACAAATACTTCCCGTCTGTCGATCACTTTGCCGCGGGACTGCTTCCCTCCTGATTACACTTACTCACCTTCAATTCCAGTGTAAACAAATACTTGTTAAAAGCGTCCCTTATACGTAATAATCAGTTCCTACCATTGCTCAATCTTGGTACTCCCATAGTTTTCCTCATCTTTCATCTGACAATCCTTTCAGTCTCATCACCCATTATCGTTGAGTGGATTTTTGTTTTAATAACCGATGATTCAATAGTAAAAAAAAAAGTAATGATAGAAAAATTAACATACACCGCCCATGAATCATAATGGACACCATTACTAAGTTATTAAATTACTATATTATAAATTAAATCCATGATGCGATCAAGTTTGTAATTACAACACTAAATATAGAAACACACCTTCGTTAAAAATTGCATTAATTAAGCAATGTTGGGAAACATGACGAAAATAAAATATCAAAACGAATAAGATAAGTCAAAGGCGAGAAAGAGGCTCTTACGATCTGCAAACAACAGAAGAGAAAAACTACGACGGACGAACCTGAAGAAAATGGCTTCTAAGAAACATGCATAAAACAGAACTGTAGAGAATAATGAAAATAAATTTTATTAAGAATCATAAACGGAGAAAGACAATAAACATATCAACCAGACCGGACAAAGAAAGACAATTTCCAGAGCAATTTATGCGAAAAACGAGATAATCACAAAAAGAAATTACGAATGACTGAAAAAACATGAAGAACAAGGACATTGAAGAAGAAACAAAACCTGAAATTACCCTTGAAATTCTTGATTTAAGGAAATAGCAAACTGGAAAGCTTCTGCTCACGTCGGAATACATTGACTCTGCTTTAAGAAATCAACTAGTCTACATAAAAGACTGGCACAAAAAATAAAGAGGCCTATACGCTACGCAGGCATACTTGGATTGATCGTCGTTAAAGGTAGAAAAACAAAAACGACAGCAAGAAAGGAACGATAACAATGACGTAGAAACCTACCTGCCTAGCGACCGTGTGGACAATTAACAACATACAAAAGCGGAATGGTCTATCATAATATAAAAGACTCTTACGTTTACTTTTATATGAGTACAGAAAGAATACCGGAAAGCGACAAGAAGGACATATAACCTGCTATATATCGACTCGAACGAAGTCAAAACACATAAAATAACATAACAATAGCATGGATTGACCACGTGAAACCATTTTGGCTAAGATCAAAGTGTAGTATCTGTTCCGATGGATACTGCACGCCTGTCCTGTGCAGTTCTAGGAGGTCCACCCTCCCAGGCTTTGCCTCCCCTCTTTGGGGAGGAGTAAGTTTATTGCTTACTGTCTGAGGCGCCCCTACCGGAGAATGCCGACGGGGCTGCCCAGGCAATTTTTAAATGGCCAGAGTGCTCACCTCTCGAGCGCTGGCTTTTCAAACCCCACTTTCTCGACCCGATCTTGGGTCACATCTTACTTGTGGGAGTAAGATAAAACTGGCCTTGTGCCTAACTCCTGGGGAGGAGTAAATAAGACCATTTTGGCTAAGATCAAAGTGTAGTATCTGTTCCGATGGATACTGCACGCCTGTCCTGTGCAGTTCTAGGAGGTCTACCCTCCCAGGCTTTGCCTCCCCTCTTTGGGGAGGAGTAAGTTTATTGCTTACTGTCTGAGGCGCCCCTACCGGGGAATGCCGACGGGGCTGCCCAGGCAATTTTTAAATGGACAGAGTGCTCACCTCTCGAGCGCTGGCTTTTCAAACCCCACTTTCTCGACCCGATCTTGGGTCACATCTTACTTGTGGGAGTAAGATAAAACTGGTCTTGTGCCTAACTCCTGGGGAGGAGTAAATAAAACCATACGGCACATAAACAATTCAATGGTGGAATATGTTTGAAATACTGAAAAAAAATGGTCGCCTTCATGGGGAAAGCAATGAATTCGGGAATAATTTATAGGCCTAAATAACTTATTACAAGTAGAAATGTCTTTTATCGAACACTAAAGCCTGCCAGGAACTCTTCTAAAAAAACATCGGAAAACTTTCTCAACGTAAATACGCTCGACCACATCGACCACATCGACTAGCAGCAAAATCACTCCCCTTCTCTGTAAAGGTCCCTAAATAATGGAGGATTTTCTTCTGTAATAGCTTCTTTCCTGGGACCCCTTGCTTTCTGAATTCTCTCTCTGCTTCCTGTTTCCCTGGCCGTACCATTATGCACAAATTTAAACGTAATGTGTACAAACCTCTTCCTGCCCAACCCTAACCCTAACCCTAACCCTAACCCTAACCCTAACCCTAACCCTACCCAGGTTACCCCCTATGAATCTGACCTCTATCACAGTAGCCCCTTACGTTTTGATGGCAATATGTTTTGTTGAAGACAAAAGTAAAAAATATAACGAAATGCTCATCTAACTGTACAAATTTCTTTCTCGTCTGTTAACGCTCGCTTACATTTTTCATCCTGATTTTCTATCGCGATATTTCGCCTTTTAGAACGAGTCGGTGTCCCCTACATTCAAATTACTGACGCCTAAAAATTCCCAAATACTGACATGCGTGTTTGATCTCTTGCAAATGGTTACTCGACAAGTAAAGCATCGTATCCGTTTTGGATCCGGTAAGTGTGAATGTGTATCGTCCCAACAAGACGGGAAACTCGAAGTGTTTAGAGCAATCAACTGGAATGTAATGTGATCATCTAACTAATGCAACTTGACGTCTTTTTACTAGGATCAAGGTGTAGTATCTGTTCTTGTGCTACACTACATCTTTTCTTTCCTCAATCAGTGAAATAGAGATCTTTATAGACTTAAGAAATGTGTATGTTTATCTCCTGGAAGGGAGCTGTATTGTTTCACATAAAAAAACCGACCTTGTGGGGAGGCAAGTAAATGGAATCTTGGTGTGACTTTCTCAAAAACTCTTGATAGTTTTGTTAGAGCAACTAGTCTAGTATTAAAATTATGACGAAATGTCACTCTTCTCCTGATCGCATCGTTATTTTCGGTTGCTTTTGCTTTGTCTCTGCCAGTGGGTATAAGTAATACCGAGCAAGTTAGAATGCGGTTGGGGATTGCGAAACACCGGCTAGACAATAAATTCAGATACCTTTTCAGGGTTGATCTTATGTATTTGGGGACAGAATAAGAAGACATACAATACATGTATCCAATGCTATGACTGATAATAGAAATTTGGACGAAGTGAATATTATCTCCTTCTTTTGATGTTCTCAGGTTTTGTTTCGTTTGTTCCGATCGTCATTTCTCTCACCCTCTCATATCAATCCCTACTAATATATAGATTTATCTTTTCTATCTAGTTTGCCTCCTTCTTCTTCTTCTTCTTCTTCTTCTTCTTCTTCTTCTTCTCTATCTCTTTCTCTCCTATCTGTTTCTTCGTGTTCTTGTTCTAATTTTACTACTACTACTACTATTACTACTACTACTACTACTACTACTACTACTACTACTACTACTACATCGCCGTACATTTTTATCGCTCTCTTTCCTGTCTATCTGTCCTTCTTACTCCTCCTCCTTTTGGTTAAAATCAAAGTGTAGTATCTGTTCCCATGGATACTGCACCACATAGACTTGTATTGTCTTTGCCTTCGGGGCTTGATTTACGCCGGTCTATGGGTCTGTCCTGTGCAGTTCTAGGAGGTCCACCCTCCCAGCCTTCGCCTCCCCTCTTCGGGGAAGAGTAAGTTTATTACTTACTGACTGAGGTACCCCTACCGGGGAATGCCGACGGGGCTGCCCAGGCAATTTTTAAACCCCACTTTCCCGACCCGACTTTGGGTCACATCTTACTTGTGGGAGTAAGATAAAAACTGGCCTTGTGCCTAACTACTGGAGAGGAGTAAATCAATACTCCTCCTACTCATCTTACTCCTTCTTCTTCTTCTTCTTCTTCTTCTTCTTCTTCCTTCTCTTCTTCTTCTATTTCTGCTAATTCTTTTTCTTGTTTTTCTTCTTCATTTCCACCTCCGCTTTTTCCTTCTCTCTTTCCTAGCTATCCCTTTCTTCTTAATAATGTCATGATTATTGTTCTTATTGTTCCTATTGTTGTTGTTGTTGTTCTTCT
Organism: Sepiola atlantica; assembly: GCA_963556195.1. Lineage (NCBI taxonomy): Eukaryota > Metazoa > Mollusca > Cephalopoda > Sepiida > Sepiolidae > Sepiola > Sepiola atlantica. The sequence continues at coordinate 234,760,307 of OY744515.1, read as the reverse complement.
TATTATTATTAGTAGTAGTAGTAGTAGTAGTGGTTGTTGTTGTTGTAGCAGTAGTAGTTGTTGTTGTAGTAGCAGTAATAGTAGTCGGAGCATCCTCTGTGTTTTCCCTATCTCTTCCTTTCTTTTCTATCTGTTCCTCTTTCTCCTCCTCCCCTTTCTCTTCCGGTTTCATATCTGACGCAAAAACATCAAACCACCTTCACCATTCACCAACTTCACCGCCGCAATCTTATTCTGAAACACGGCCGCATTTTCAGCCTTTCATTAACGTACCCGGTAAAAGAAGGGCGGGCATTATTTTGTTGGCATTTACACAATACTTGGCTCGGAAGAGCCAGTTCATTCATTACCTTGATATGTCGGGAATTTACTACATGAGCTGCTGACTACTGCAATATATCTTAGCTGGGTTTTTGGAACGGGGTAGGGACGTCTTCCCACTTTAGAATATAAGGAGAGAATAAAGTGTTGGGGTGCATGGGGCAATTTAAGATCCGCTTACTCTAATAAACAACACAGCTACAGACGGACTGACACGAATTATGCCGAAGACAACCGAATGATGAAAACAGAATAAAATTAACGATGGCTTTTTTTAACTTCCGGTTTAGATTTAGAAATCAGAATAATCCGTTTATGATTATTGTTTTGTTGTTGTTCTTCTTCTTCTTCTTTTTATTATCATTATTATTATTATTATTATTATTATTACTATTAGTAGTAGTAGTAGTAGTAGTAGTAGTAGTAGTAGTAGTAGTAGTAGAAGCATTAGTAGTAGTAGTAGTAGTAGAAGTAGTATTTTCTGCGGAAGAAGAAGAACAACAATTTTAGAAACCTTTCCATCAACCGATTGCCATGGCTAATAGAATCCTACTTGAGAGTCCAACATTCAAACTCCTCGGCCTAACCCGACAGGTTACATGAATTGGAATAAATACATAGGAAATACTGCTAAATCTGCTGAAAAGAAAGGTGAAAGCTCTACAAGGCTAGAAAACTTCTCACACCTGCCAGTATTCAATACCACTATAAAGCCACCATTCGCCCATGCATGGAGAATTGTTGCCACATATGGACTAGTGCACCAACCACCAATATCTCCCTCTTAGCCAGGGTCCATACAATTAGCTATAAATAATTTAATAGGTGCAAGTCTGTCTACAAAGATTCCGCCCCTGTCCCATTGCCGGAAAGTTGCACCCCTGTTCTTGTTTTACAAGTATTTCAATGCTGCACTTGTGCCCCCTGACGTAAATACCCCAGACCAATCCGACAATCAGCAAAATCCCACCTTTCACTGTAGAGATTCCTAGATGCATGAAAGCTTTCTACACTAATAGCTTCTTTCCTCGAACAGCTTGCTTTTGAAATACCCTCCCTGTTTCTCCGACTGTACCAACATGCAAATATTTAAATGTAATATCGTTGCACAACCCACCACTTAATATGTCCCTATAAATCTCGCCCATAATTTACAGTGGCTCCTTACGCCACAGTGGTAATGTGGTTTGTTTGGTGTGAATATAAGTAATAATAATAATAATAATAATAATAATAATAATAATAATAATAATAATAATAATAATAATAATAATAATAATAATAATAATAATAATAATAATAATAAAACAGGATGAAAGAGAATAGGAAAGGATGGAAGAAATCCAGTTCACAAGGAAAGACTGAATAAGAAACATGAAGAATTAAAACAAAATATAGCAGCAATATAGGGAAGACTGAGACGATATATGTACAAATCAGAACAGCGAAAACAGAACAGGATCTTTGAAAACAATGAAAACCAGTTATACAAAAACGTAAACGGAGAACGAATAACATCAGAACAACCTGACCCGACAGAGACAAAACACTTCTGGAGCAAGATATGGGAAAAGCCTAAAACACACAACAAAAATGCCAAGTGGTTGAAAAACATGAAAAATGAACTACAGGAAATAGAAGAAGGAACAGAAACGGAGATTACTGAAGAAACCATTCAGAGGATATATCCACAAAACAGACATACCAGTGTGGATAACCAAAGGATGGACAACGCTTGTACAAAAAATGCCAAAAAAATAACTACCCCGAGCAACTTCTTTAAAGGGAGGTGGCGTGGTATATGTCCGTTAGTCATGATACTCAGTCATCACTTCCTCTTTTTCAATGGGGTAATATAGTACCTGTTCTGTGATCATAATATAATCCTCCCAGGGATTACCATCTCCATTTTTGTGTCGGGTAGTTATATACTAGCAAAAATATAACATAATATGTATGCAGACTTAATAAATGTGTCTGTATATTTGAGTTTGTTCATTAGCCTCGTTACTACATGGTGGGGCATGGAGATCTCTATATGTTTTGGAAACATTTCTGTCACATAAAAGTGAAGATCCCGTTCTTGATATTTGTCCTTCCAAAAATATACGGGAGGGTGGAAATTTTTAACTGCACAGTCTCCTTTCAAAATCACCTCACCCTACCGAGATATCTATAATAAAGAGTATATAAAAGTTTGTTGTAAACCCAGGGGTCAGCTAAAATAAAAATGCATATTGTTCCCTCTTCCGGTGGGTAAGTAGATAGAGGTAAGATTCACAGTGGCCGATATGCAAGCCATATGGTTGGAATTGGATACTCTTTTACGAGAACATGACGGCACAGCTTAGCTGTATTGACGTACATATATACGTCACTTTCCCTCCCACGCAGCGTAACATGTGCTCGTCTCCAAAGATACACCAACGAAAGTGACGCATGTAAACGCTTATAAATCGTGTATGCTCTGCAAATGTACACAATCGTAACACATTCCATTTCGATGTTGAGATAAACAAAATATTTGTAAGATAAACTGTCCATTGGAGTTCACAATTCCGATCTGTTGCGTGAACAGGTTATCTATATTTGGCTGTTAAGATGTCGTGCTAGGTAAATAATTTTTTATAATATCTCCGCGGGTTTGAGCCTCTTTAATGGACCACTACTTTACAAAAATAAAACAAGGTGTGAGAGGTTATATTGTATCAGTTCTAATAACAAACTCTAAGAAAAAGAGAAAAGAAAAAACTAAGTATATATACAAATCACTATGTAGACGTTTTGCCTAAATAAAGTAAGATTTGCTGGAAAAAAGAGAAAAAAAATCACTTCGTTTTGGTCCTTTTTCTCAACACCGGAATATCTCTACTTTTTGCCTTGTAATAGTCTTCTATAACCCCTCTCTCTCTCTCTCTCTCTCTTTCTCTCTCTCTCTCTCTCTCTCTCTCTCTATATATATATATATATATATATATATATATATATATATATATATATTACACACAATGCTTTAGGCAAACTACATCATCTTATTTCTATATTTATGAATTTAGGTACATATATATATATATATATATATATATATATATATGTATATATACGTAGTCGTTTGTTATTGTTTTTCCTAGCGATAGAAACAAAGCTGTTTTTCTTAGTATTTTCCACTTCCTAAGCGGTAAAGTATGCTGCATTCTGTCGCCAGTTTAATTAATTACTATATATATATATATATATATATATATATATATATATATATATATATATATATATATATATATATATATATATATATATATATGTAAAGCTTTTAAACAGAATAAACGGAGTCATAGCGAAGTCGAGGGAAATATCACATGAAGAAAAAAGAGGAAAATTATTTTTATATATTTAATAGTCAGAAGACATTCGACTAAAAACCTTTAAAAGAATTAAAAAAGTTCGACTAAAACTAGCAAACTAAATCCCAAGGTACCTTTCGACCAACACATTTTCAAGGGAAAGGTCAGCGAATATCGTTTAAAAAGAGCAACATGGAGAGAAAAAAAAGGGGAGATTGAATATCGCCATAATTTGCAAAAACGGGCAAAACCGGATTCCGCAACGATATAAAGAATAGGCAATATATGGACGTGATAAAGGCAAAGTATTTTCTTTTAGAGGTCTCTAAATAGATCCAATTTGTGAGACAACTCTTTTTGCCTATAGAGCGATGGTTTTCGCATGGTTACACTCACAGCCTCCAAAACCTTAAGATGGTGTTTGGAACGTGCTTTGTGTACAATCAATGTACCATCAGAATACGCCTCACTGCACTTTTTATTATCATACTAGTGCTGTCACATGGATTACTCGTGGACTTGTGAGCGCCCGGATGTGCTCTGTAAACGCCCTTATGTTCTTTGTAGAAACCCGGATTCGTCCGTCGATATATTACTCTTTACTACACGTGATCTACGAAACATGTAGGGATATGCTGGGCTACTCTGATGTCCAAGCGTTGAAGAGTACGACCAACATAGGCAGCTTCATACTGACATTTGAATTTGTATATTACTAAAAAAGTTTGATATTATATGTCGCTAGATCAATTGGACGAAGAGATCACTACAACCTCTCTGGAGAACTCCGGGGGTTGGGAGGAGAGAAGAGCTAAGACAAAGCGCGACTTTGAGTTCAGAACATCGGCATACCAGGACCTTTCCCGTCTTGATGAGCAGTGTAAAGTTAACTCTGAAGATGTAAAATCGTCCGCCTCTTTGAAACCTTTGATGAATGTTTCTACTTTTAGTGGGAGAGTTAATGAAGATAAATTTGGTTCAAAAATTTTTTTGTCAAATTTTGAAAATTATGTAGCTTGTGTCGGATCAAAGACAGCCAAATTCCAGTACCTCAGGAGCTTGTTGACAGATTATGCGCTCCAAATCATTCAACATCTGTCTACTTGTGACCAGAATTATGAAGTCGCATTTATGAATTTTTGGATGAATTTTTCATAATAGATGAAACCTTGAAACAGATTTTAGAATACAAGCCTTCACATGATCCAAGATTGTTCCTAGCAAAGATTAAAGCGTACTTATGGGAATTAAAGAACAATTTCTCGTTGGATGTTTTTAGAAGAAAGAACAGCTGGGCACGTTTTAATGAGTCACATTGTTTTCCCGAAGCTACCTGTAGAATTACAATGAACACTAACACAGCAATATAAAACCTATTAAACTAGACTGAAAGACATTTTACAGAGTTATAATAACCTTATTAAAACTCTGTTGAAACTAAGGGTAAAACATATGTTCGCTCGGGCCCCTATGGTAATTACACACTGTCAAAACACAGCTGAAAAAAAAACACCCGCTTTAGAGAATTTCTCAATCCGGGCAAGGAAAATACCTATAAAGCATTGTGCCTTTTGTGTGGCAGATGGACACTGAAAGGATAATTGATTGAGGTGTATTACTTACCAGGCTAGAATGAGACGATGTTCGGCGCTTCAATTATGCCTCCTTTAGCAATTGAGAAACAATCTGCTGAGAAGTAATAATTGTCGCCATTGATTTCAGATTGTTTCATCATGGTTAATCTCAGATATAATAACGATTAAAAGTATATTTCTTAAGAGTTTAGGACATTGGAGAATGAAACAGAGAAACAGTCTAGTGTGGATGATTATATACTCTCCCCTCTTCTCAGGTCGAGCACTGTCTTAGGGTGATGTACCCTGCTGCTTCTTAGCGTAATGCAAAGTTTTTTGTAAATAAACAAATTGAGCAGTCGGTGGTTATATAAATATACATTATAGCTATGATCTAAGAGCGCTTCTCCCGTAGCCTAATTATAAGAGCTTCCGTGGTTGATGGTTCAATCCCTGGCTTGAAGAGCTCGTATACGGCAAATCTGTTTGTCTGTGGATGACTATATATATATATATATATATATATATATATATATATATATATATATATATCGGTTACAAAGACTACTTTCAAGATTACCTAGCTATCATTACAAAGGATTTGTACTTCAACACTAACAAATCATATTTTACATAATATGATACCATAATTTCCTTATTGTTTTATGTCTCAATTTAAATAAATTAGATTTATTTGCGTTCGAACTCTTCATATGTGTGTATATTTATATATATATATATATATATATATATATATATATATATATATATATATATGTTTGTGTGTCTGTGTGTGTGTGTATGAGAGAGAGAGAGTGATGTATAAGTGAACACTGTAAATATTTTATTGAAGAAAATATTTTTTTGAATTCGTTTATAGATATTAATTGAATAGATCTTATCACTAAATTTTTAATTAAGGCAAGGAGGATTACTCTATAATTATTAACGTAGTTATTACGACTCATAGATTGGTGAATTATTTCGTTGTTTTTAATTTTGTATTTTACTTATTCTTATTTTATTTATACTTATTTATTAATCTCTAATAGCTAATGTAAATTAATATTTTTCATTAAATATTAAATGATAGAACATCGTGTGCAAATAACATTTAATCTAGCATATGCCGTAATTTCGTTAAAAACATTAAACATTGGTCTGTTTCTTTTTTTGGGGGGGGGCGGGGGGTACCCAACTTTCGTATCTCTGAATTTGAAATGAGTTTCCGTCTTAATTTTACGATACTTTCACAATAGCTTTTTAATAAATAAAAATATATTTTAATACATTGTATTAGGTTTCTGGATTGCTGAAATGAGGATTGATAATTTGTATAATATGGATTATTCGGACTACAGTTCTAATCTTGCGTGTTATCATCGACCGCTGTAACCTCTGGCCTTCTTCGTGTGTATCTTGCGAACTCGGGAATAATACTGTCGCATTCGAAGGCCGGACGTTACAGCGGGCGAAAAGTTGTTATGATAACACTTAAGATGATAACAGTAATCCGAATAATCCAAATTATACACATTCTATTAGGTTTTCGGTTATTTTGCGTATTTTTCATAGTTCCGCATTAGAGATTCAAAATGTCCGGTTTTCTATTAAAATTTGTAAAATCCTTAAGTATTAAACTTATGATGAATTATGTAATATGTATTGTAGGAAACAGCCTATGTAATTTGAGCACATTATTATTATTGTTTAATCTATACTATTTAAAGTGGTGCCACCAAAACAGTACCATACCTCCCCAAAAGAAAGAAAAACATTAAAATGTATAACTAATGCTATATTTATTGTATATACCCATCCTTGGTTTCCGTTGGCAGGTATTCTACGTGTATATATATATATATATATATATATATATATATATATATAAAGATGAATATTGGTTTCAGAAAGCATGAAAGAAATATGTATAGCATTTAAACTGAAGAGTTTAACACTTAGAGATGTATAAGGGATACATATGTACTCTATCGATACCGTAAGTGACAAAACATAACTTAATTTCATAGTTTAAGTTACTAAACGTTATTAATTTCGGAGGCAATAGTGTCTTGCTTATTTTAATTTCTGAAGAGGTAAGAGACGGTTTCAGAGAAGATTACAAAAAAAAATAATGTGCCCACGTTACTCAACATATTTTCTAGATTATGCATCCTATAATTCATAATGCTAAGTTCATTAGTTTAAGAGTTTACCTCGTACATCACACCCGTGGACCGGTCCGGTTAAAGTTTATTAAATTAAATAACTCACCATTTGATGTAGAGCAATTTTTTTCTCTATTAAACTTTTTGTATCGAACTTATTTTAGAAGTTTTTTTTGGCGGGGGGGGGGGGGCGAGTTATGTATGTGTATCCGTTTCTTTGCAACATTTCAGCTTCTTCAGATCATATTAGGCTGCAAAACGGTGGTTGTAGTAGTTGTAGTAGAAGTCATTAGATTTCTTCCATTATTATTGTTGTGAAGTTGTTCCACAGTAAATAATAAATAAAGGAAGTCAAGTCGAGGGTTGGTTTAACAAGTGTATTAACAAAGTAAGAAAGTGACTAGCTCTTGGCTAGACAGTTACAAGACTGTGCTTTGTCTTCAGTGTCTCTGGTGACCCGCACTATTTATAGTGACAACCGGTGTAGTTTCTCCTGTGTAAGAACGGCCGGTGTAACAATTATCAATATTCATTTTGCTAGGTTAAGTCTATCGCCCAATTAGAATTGTCAAAAATCTGTCACTGAACTCGTACAAGTTTAAGGGATTTAAGATAAAATAATGAGGAAAACGGGAAGAAAGCAGAAATATATATTACATATGACACAAATTGAGAGAGTTTTCCAACATGTCAGCTTCTTCAGATTACATTAGGGTGCAAAACGGGAGGAGGGGGGGGGGTGCAGTAAAAACAAAGAAAGTGTTATTAGCATAGTGACAAAGTACATCATAGTGATCCTCATTTAAATGACAGCAATTAAGCAAGATTAACTGAAATTGAATTTCTTCTTAAGATCCCATAAGTTTAGACATTTTCTACAATCACAGTTATGTAATAGATTTTGATCAAAATTGGAATGAGGATTCTAGACATAAGTTTAAGTAGCATTATATTTTCATTTTAATCTTTGTAGGAAGACATAAAAGTGGTGCTAAACTGTTCTGCTCGGGGAATTAATTTTACCCGTCCTGGAACGGGTATTCTTCCAGTAAATATATAAACATATACACATAGTGCGAGTTATGAGCACACTCCCTAAATGGTAAAGTTTACAAGAAATGATGTGCCTATGTTACTCAGCGTGTTGTCATGAATATATATTCTATAATTAATACTAATCGGTTCGATTACTTTAGGAATCAATCCTTTATATATATATATATATATATATATATATATATATATATATATATATATATATATATATATATATATATATATATATATATAGCAATAAGGATAACAGTAGGCGGTGTGATTGTTTCTGCATAACGAAATTCGTCAAGAAGTTGTAAAACGAAATTCGTCAAGATCCAGATAAGGCAATGTCTTGGCGATAGAGATGGGCATCCAATAACAACCATGAAGAAAGAGCAGAACAAGGATCATTTCTACTTTTCATACAAGGGCACAAGAGGCAACTACTCAACGCCAAGGCCCAAGAGAACCGTCCTACGAAAACCAAGAGCCTCCTCAACAAAATCGAACTCTCAGTCGAATCGGATATGGTCGGATTCTTCTTAAGAACAACGCGCAGAACAATTGTGATAATGTTTGGGTGTGTTTTTAGCGAAGTTATGCTATCCGACATCTTCGAAAAGGGACTCAATTCAGTCGGCTATACTGAGCTGCTGTCCACTGTTGTTATGCGTTAAGTAAAGAGGGTGGCTGCAGGTAGTACATACGTGACACTAATTGTTTGGGAGGGAATGCACCTGTGTTTTCTTTAACGTGATCAAATAAGGTCTAAATTTGTAAGTGCGCTTATTTTATTAATTTTTCCCATCTTGACAGTGGCCTCTTCCCGTTTTCTATTCTCACATGAATTAGTGCCTATATATATATATATATATATGACAGAATGAAAGAATAGAAATGTTACGGATAAAATTGCAAAATTCATAATGATTAGTTCATAACATAATAAGAAATGAAAATAAATAGATTGACTTTCCCTCGTCTATATACTAGCCACCCCTACCTGACGTTGCCCGGTGTCGGAATTAGCTGCGAAAAGTGATAAATGGTAAAAAAGAATTCGCCGTTTTTTGTTTTTTTAAATTATTTTAGAATCTATTATTTTTTTCAAGAATTCTACTTTGGAATCATTTTGTAATCTTTTTTTTTATTTTCGAGTTAATTTTAATTAGTTTCTGTTTATTTTCAGATAAATAAAGTACACAATCATTTTCAACACATTTTTTGCTTTTATTTTTATTTATTTTACTTTTTGATCCAAAAATACTGATGAGGTATTGAAAATCTTGCTATCTGTTAACGAAGTTGTAAACAATAAGGGAGTATACATTATTGATTAATTATTTGTTTGTTTTTAATTAAACATTTGAAATTTAAATTTATGTTACGGCGGGAACTTAGTTGTCGGCCCAATATATATACATAGAGAGAGGGATATTTACGTATGTTCATATATTAGTGACTATTTTTATATATGCATAAAGAGAGAGAAAAAGAGAGAGAAACAATTAGAGAGGTTTACTAAAACAGTAAGTATCCCTGACTTATCAAAAGTTATCTCTGTTCCCATAATGCTGTTGCTTCTTGATAATGCATTGCCGACTATTAAAACTTTCATCAAGATTTCTGATGTGATCTATTGCAATACCCATCCATTCCCACATTCGATCCTGATCTGCTTTATTTTTGACATCCCACTCCCATTTAGAGACCGAGCTGCTTGTTATCACTTAGCAGAGGGTTGGGATGACACTACTAACCTATATTTTTTTCTTTCTTACAGAATAATTGTAAATATTACCCCCCCCCCACGATGAACGTTTTGTAAATAAAATCTTTTAAAAACAAATTGGGAATCATCTAAGTAGGATCAACCCATGGAGTAAATGTGGTATTTTGGTGAGAGTATCTAGCGTAGGGTAAGCACAAAAGTATTGGACGAATTGTAAGACAACCGACCCCCTCTCTCCCTCAAAACGATTCGGGCTTAATGCCTAAGGCAAGGGATGAACCTTATGACTATTGTTTTTGTAAGAAACATTGTGATTATTGTAACATTTTTATTTAAATAAAATTGCAATAAAAATGACTTCATAAAACCCAAATAGTATAGATAATTTTAGCCGACGTTAATGTTAGTTGAACCCATGAAGAGCTACCTGAGCAAAATTTGTCATGTGAAACTCGCGGTTGAAAAGAGGTTTACAAACGTAATAAAAGAGAACAACACGACTGATAAAGAATCTTTACAATGGTGACCGATATTTTTAGTAAATTTGAACGGAACGAAAACCAGAAAGGGTGAGACGAGTTGAAGAAAATAGACGGAAATACAATGGAATGAATAGAAAAAAGAAACGGAGGATAACGAATAAATGAAAGTAAATGGACGGTTAACTCGAGGTGAAAAGAATCAAAGAATAGAAATTAATTTTAAATCGAATTTCGAACATATAAAAGTCCCTGAATTACTAAATATATTATTTCACAAAACTTATAAAAGTTCGATAGATAAATAGACAGAGAGATAAAATTTTAAAAAAAGAAGAAAAATGAGAGAGCAAGAACAAAAAATGAAGAAAATAAATAAAAAGAAAAGAAAGACAAAGAAAGAGAACTGTGTGGAGTTGAATGTGATTGCGGTTTCTTATAATACAAGTCAGTCATTCGAATTAATAAATTCGTCGAATAAAAATCTTATTTAGAAACAATCATTTATTTCGAAAAATTAATTTACAGATAACATTAAATCCACTAGAATGCATTTTGGATTCTTATGAAACAAAAAAGAAATTTTACGGATAAACTTCGTGAAATAAAATACCTATTTACAACAAATAATTTATTTACAAAAAATAATTTACTGATTAAATTATATCCAATGCGGTGCTTCTCCGTTTCTTAGAATATAATAAACAATTTAAATTAATTACTTAATTAAATTCGACTTTCTCTGGCCATATATTACTTTGCTATTCCTAGTCTGTTATGAAACCTACATTAACTTGGCTTGGTGGGAACAGCTAACGAATATATATATATATATATATATATATATATATATATATATATATATATATATATATATATATATATATATATATATATATAAAGAGAGAGAGACCGAGAGAGAGAGACATATATATATAGAGAGAGACATATATATATATATATATATATATATATGTTAATTATTTTTTACGTACATATAAAAAGAATCCATGGATACGGGTTTCTGATTATCAATCGTCATCAGCATGGCTAACCTAGACAAGGATCGATATATATATATATATATATATATATTTATATTTGTATTCATATATATATATATATATATATATATATATATATATATATATATATATATATATATATAGTCTTGGAAGTTTCTCAACCATTAAAACTATATTTTAAAAAAAAGCAGAAAAAAAACTTAAGTCCCAAGTCGTTCAGTGGAAAATCACTCATGTAAATAAATTTAACTTTTTCAGTTATTATATTAGTTTGCTTCTAACATTATTTAAGGGATCATCAGTTGTTTACCATGAAAAACTGTTTCGGGAATTTAAAATATATATATATATTCTGAGTACATCTGCATTTAAATCATTTAATAGAGTTTTTTCATCTCTGTCTTGTTACATCAAATTGGTATTTATTTCCACTCTCCGTTTCAGTAACTGTTCGGATTTTTTCATAATCATTGTTAAATCTTTCTTTTGAAGCGATGGACGAATGAACTTTTGACTCTACTTATTTCTTCATCTGACGAACATTTTGTGTTTACATTTCAGCTCTGACGATAAGAATTGGTACTTTCTAGTAAATACAAGCAGGAAAACCCGACGCTTCTCAGGAGTAAACGAGGATCACTACTATGAACGTTTTCAGTATGCTCATAACACCATATTAATGTATTTGTTTATTCTTTTTATTTCTCTCGTTTTGATCCTAATATAATCGGAAGAAGCTGAAATGTTTGAAACCTCTCCAAATTAGTGCCATATGCTTTACATTTTATTAAAATCGGATATACGTATTTGAAGTTTTAAGGGGATTCTGTCGTGACTTTCGTAAGTAAGACCTGGTCACTGTAAAGTGACGACATGCTAGGAAGTAATAAGCGAGATCTGTCGAACAGTCAAACTGTCAATAATGAATGAGATATTTTTTTTTAAACGAATAGGCTATTTTGCCGGGACCGGCAGAATAACGACTCCCTCGTTATTTTGCCGGTGCCGGCAGAATAACGATGGGGATGTTATTTTGCCGGTTCATGTTTATTTAACCTAACTGTTACAGTTACAGCGAAGATTTCACGAGTCAACTTAACTGCCGGTTTATTTTTATTTAAACATTTTTCCAATTAAAAAGAAATAATTAAAACTTCTGACTATTTTTTTTAAATTAAATAAATCATTCATACGGCGATTTTCGCCACGACTTACGAAAAAAATAAGTTTTATTTCACCATAGACTAAATAACTACGATGAATGTCTATGTCCATTTAAATGCATCTACATATTGTTTTTATTGTAAAAAAAATACAAATTATGTTTTTAAGTATAAATAATTCGCTTTGAACCCCGTTTATGTCTACATTTGTTTTTAAATATAACTCTACCGGATTACCTCACAATGTTTTTTTGTAAAAACAATTCAACTTTGCATTAAAATTCGTCGTTACATGTATCAGTTGAAATTATTGACAATTACTACTGTTGTTATTTTATCACAAGAAAAACATTCAATTTAATGGTTAATTTAGTGAAATGGTGAGAAATAGTCCTAACATTTATCTTAACAAGAGTTATTTATTTTTTTATATCAATGAATGTAAACTATTATTTTTTCTTAAATAACTAAAACATTCTCTTATCAGACGCAAATTACTTCTAAATCCAACTAAAGAATCTAATTGTCGTTCATTTAATTATTTTTTACTTTTAATGTTTTTTGTATTAAAAGCAGATATTTCTTTTATATTCAAAAGATTAAAATAACCGACAGAATAACAACTGATGATGACGATGAAAATAAATTGTTATTAAATATTTGTCCTTATTTATTTCATTACCTTTTCGTTCACAAGGTCATAACAGTTAGGTTAAGAAAAACATAAGCCGGCAAATGAACGGTTATTAAGACCATCCCAATCTTTCATGAAGAATAGACAGTCCACAGTAATTAAATAAACAAACAAAATAACAAACAATATATTATATAAAAAATGAAACCATAAATAATTAAAAACTGATTAAATAATTAATTTTGTAAGCGTTATATAAAATGCAAAACCACTTGAAAATAAATTGTAAACAAAGTTATTTTATTGTCAATTTTATTTGTTTTAAATTGTGTTTCTTGTCTTGAAATAAAATTATTTTAAAAAGGTTCAGAACTTAAATTCAATGTTTTAATCATTGATTTTTTTCTAGCACCAAACATATTTGAACTGTTTTATAATTTTGTTACACACATGAAGAACGTTTTGACACAAGAAATTAAAAAAGATTTATACAAAAAGAAACAAGTTTGAAACGAATTTCTAGTTAATACTATTTTATGACAGTCGACGGATAAGCATGAAAGTTAATTTTTTATCAGGACAAACAAAACGTTTTATGTTATTCAGCTTTGTTATTGTGTAAAAAATATTTCAAATTTTGGAGAAAAGCAAGTATGTTTTTTTTATTTAAGCCTTTTCTATCAAGACATGTTTGTCAACCATCTTAGACGTTAGTCTATGAGTATTTTTAATAGTCTTACATTCAAATCACTATGAGATTTCCAACCATAAAAATGACATGGATAAAATAATCGATATCCTTTTTGGAATACCAAACAATGACTAGATCCAAGATGAAATAATTTAAGACAGAAATGACCACGGTCATATATCCATGTGTTGACGTGCAATAACCTTTCCTTCAAAACGTATTGTTTATCTGTTAGCATATTAACCAGCGTAACGTCAGTGCATAGGCATTCTTAAGGAAAATACCTGTTCTGTCTCCATGAGTTGCATAGAAGTAGGGGCACGTAGATAATCGGCACGTAGGGGGTACGTAGAGATTCGGCACCACTTCCATTGGTTTCCCTAGATAATTTTATGCATATAATATAAATTTCATCAAAATAGGATATATTTGAAGTTTTAAATGAGGTTCGACCTCTATAGCTCCCTTAGGAGTACACTTAGAGATCCGGAAACTCTTCCAGGTAAATTTGACACAAGAACACACGTTTAGATTTTATGGAGATTCTTTCACCTTTTTTTTCTGTACAAACACCCACACATGACGCAAACTAACATATACACATACATTTAGTTATATATATGCATATATATATATTTATATACATATATATATATACATATATATATATACATATATATATATATATATATATATATATGTGTGTGTGTATGTACATAAGCACATACTATTGAAAAAAATCTATATCTCATATTGCTTGCATTTTAATCAAAATTGTCAGGGATCAGTTCTTTCGTTAAAGATATAGAATATCAAAAAGTAATAATTATGTTGATTTATGAATAGTCAAACTTTGTGATTTAAGTAATCATCAGGGTATAGAGAATATCTTGTTGAATACTTGTACTATTTGTAGTTATACACACACGCATTACCTACTAGACACTATCCTCGAGTGTCTTCGGTCTCTCTGTACAAGGGTTTGTCAGGACAACCTGACATGAGGATACTTACCCTTACAAGTAAACCCTGACCAAATATTCAAAATTACATAGTATCAGCAGCACAAATAAGATCCCCTCAGCACAGCTATACACTTGCTCATATGAGGAATAGTGCATCTTCTCCTATTTATGTTACCTCAAGTAACACCATGTAGCTGGATACTCCACCAGACTAGAGGAATTCTTGTCCTGGAATCCGGTAAGACCAACAGACAACAAGAAAGATATACTATGACATACTTGACTGGTCAGTTGGGGAGAGAATAAATTTATTATTCTTAACTTTTTTACTAACTCAATGTTTGAGAAATAAAGGAGAATTTTAATAGAATATTCGGGTATCTATGTATCTCATATAGAGATCGAGCGTTAGCCCCAGGAAGGGGCCCCTTGATTTCTGAGAACTTCGACTGAAGTAAAATTAAACATTAAGGGGTATATATATATATATATATATATATATATATATATATATATATATATATACGCGAAAAGAAAATGAGCCCCGTTGGGTTACCTATTGAGTCCGGGCTAAATTGTCTAATCAGAATAATGCGTTTTCAAAGCCAGTTAAGGATAAAAAATAAAAAGACAAAATACAAAATTAGTTTCTCGCTGCTCGCTATATACCCTCTCTCTCTCTTTCTCTATATTTCTCTTACTCTCTATTTACTTTGTTTCCTTCTAGCTCCCCGTCTCTCTCTCTCTCTCTCTCTCTCTCTCTCTCTCTCTCTATATATATATATATATATATATATATATATATATATATATCATTCTCTTTCATTCTCAAGCCACGGGTTACATAGTATTACTACTTGTGATAATATTCTTTTGTTCTTATAATTGACTATTCCAATATTTTCTTTATTACATTAAACATAGTAATAGCTGTGCCACTTGTTGAGTTAATTACAAATTGCAGTTAGTTAGAACAATTATAATGGTAGTTTTTTTACAAACGTAACTCAATCCTAAAACTGAGGAATATTTTAGGATGCATTTTGTGTTATTAAAACATATAGGGAAAACGCCTTAGAGAAACAAACGTTGATTAACTCAGTTTGAGTATAATAATAGATATATATTATAACTTTAAATAGCAAAGATATTATATTCCTTCCCCCCCTCTCTCTCCCTCTCTCTCTCTCTTACTATATATATATATATATATATATATATATATATATATATATATATATATATATATATATACGGACAGAATTTCCACGTTTTGTAATTATATATATATATATATATATATATATATATATATATATATATATACGGACAGAATTTCCACGTTTTGTAATTTTCTTTATTACTTTCTCGACACGGCGAGTAAGTTTTTGGGTCGCGGGTGGTAATTGGTGTAGTATGGTTCCGAGAGTTTTTTTTTCCGGCAATCTCAAGCGCTTTTGCTCGTCGTGATTGTCATCAAAAGTTTCCTGCCGTTTGTAGTAAATAATTAAGAAAATTACGAAACATGAAAATTTCAGACCTGTATAAAGAACGAATTGCTGCCTATATATATATATATATATATATATATATATATATATATATATATATATATATATATATATATATATATATATGACGCACTTTCAAGCTTTGTCACACCGAAGATCTGTGATACAGCGAAATACTCTGTTGATAAGAGAGAGATTGATGTACCCACATCCGCCATGAGTACCAAAAATTATAAAATTCAATTCTTGAAATAGGGGCACTTTTCGTACAAGATTGGTAAATGCGTAAACATACAATATGACTACAGCCAAACGAGGCTAAACACCACACCTCGCACGCCCCGAGATATGAAACTGCAAAGGCAAGATTAAAATTCCTTTTGTCCGAGGCAACTTCTTTTTTTTTTCATCTTATTTTTCTCAAAGACAGAATTATCAGCAGCAGTATAAAAACACCGTACCCCCTCACACACACTCACACCTCCGACCGGCACCAACTGATGTTGCATAGTTTTTTTTTATATACATAATTCTTGCCTCGCTCGTCCAATAACGCCACTGGGTTAGTTCAGTGACTCACTCTCGAAATATTTTTTGTCTTTAATGAGTGTTGCCTTAGTGTACGGCCGAATTTCAGTTACAAACAAGTATCTATTATTTTAGAGGTTCTATATATATATTATTAGAAGCAGCCGGATAGGTTGGCGAGAGCTTGCGTCCCGGGTACGACGCTAAACTGCCTCAGACATCCTTGGGCAAGGTGTTTTTCATCATCACCGTGAAATATATATTTCTCAATTCTTTCTACCTTTTCTCTGCCTACCCTATTTCCCAACCCTCTCTAACTTCACTGTCGTGGGTATGTGCGCAAAACTGCATCCACTGGTAAAGCTTCAACTTGGTAGCTTTGGTAAGCGTGGTTGTATTACCCACAGATCCATGCCGACCTGTGTTTGTAAACCCTGTCAGTATGCAATATGTTGATTCAATATAACCCATCGTTTACAAAAACAAATTAATCGGTAAACTACTCATATGAAAAATATAATGTTTTTTACTAGTGTGTCGTCACTTATTAAGGTCCAAAGGCCACTCAAGGATAAGGGTTAATGAGCTTTTCGGTTGGCGATGAGCAACAGCAAGGCAACATTGGAAGCAATGAATCAAAATGATTATGTAAGTAAACTGCTCGACAAGAATTTGTTAACATTGGAATTGAAAACGACGATGTTGTAGTCAGTTGTTAAGCAACCCCGTGGTATTGTATTCCACAGATGGGATGTTTTGGGAAGAAACTTTGTTCATGGAAATTACGTTTAGTGTTTAGGTACACAGACGAAGAAAGGAACATTTTTACAGTGTCTGTAGCTAGACAAGATTTTGCTGCTCATGTTTTACGGGTGGGGGGGGGGGGGTCAGAGATATGAGCTCAGTCGAGCACCTAACTTTAAAATAACGATAGAATAAAAACAGACTAACAACGTTTCTTCTGTGATAAAGGGGCTGTAAAGAAGAGAAGAGATAATCCCCACTAGATTTCGAAGTCAATTTTGTACTTTGTCAAAGAAAGAAAGAGTAATCAAGGCGGTCCCATCCCCAGATGTGGCAACAGTACTCCATCTGAGGACGTATCTGACTCTTATACACGTAGAAGGTCGCGTCAACGGTGAGGTATTTTCTGGAGTGGTAGAATGATCCAATCATTTTTCCAGAGACCGCAACAATGGATGTGATGTAGTTCTTCTATTTCATGCCCAGAGTGAAGGTCAGACCTAGGAGCTAATCAAAGAAGCGGTTTACCTTAATGATAGCGCCAGTCATTTCGATTGGAACAAAACGAGAGTCAGAGCGTTGGTGGTGAAAAGAGAGAAGCTTGGTATTAGAGGTATTCATGGTAACAAGCCACTTTTATGGCATATATTTCAATACTTATAGATATTAATAACTTGACTGGATTTGTAATTAAATAACTCGAAAACAGTTACTAAACCGTAAAAAAACAGTAGCACAAACAAAATAAAAGCTGAGTAAAGTTCCTATATATTATGTTAACCATTTTAACTCTCTTCTTACTCCTCTGTGAAATCTTGATATCTTCATGTAATCATTCCCGATAACAAATAGAACTATATATTTAGTATACATTTTTATTTATACTAACATTTAATGACACCATTCAAATTTCCATCCGATTCCATCAGTAGTTACTAGTGTTCAATTATTGATACGTAGTATCGCTTACCAGGGATGCAATTTTAAACTAAAAAATTATGCCGAGATAAAACACAGCTTTTCTCGAGAAAATTGTTACGAAGAATGCAATTATAGTAATAATGTTGTACTAGTGTTTTTAGAATAGCATGGGGTCAGCATTCATGCTGGATATCAATATTTTTTATTTTATTTTAGAAATGAAACAATAAGATAAAAATGATAACATGACTTCAGGGTTGAGAGCAGAAAGACACAGGAGTCTCATTAGTTCTAGGGAAACGCTTGGGTGCAAGCTAGTATATATATATATATATATATATATATATATATATATATATATATATATATATATATTCAAATAAATTGTGCTAGGAATAATTGTTATGATATTGAAATATAAATTGAGAATCATGAATAAAAAGAAAGTGTAATTTAATTATAGCTAGATGTAGTGATTGAACAAATATTAAGTTATGTATTTTATTTATGTTTTTAAATAAATAATGATTATATTTTTCTAATAATGGATATTTGATGACGCAATAGGAGAGATTGTTAGTTTAAAATAAAACTTACTACAAATTAGCGAGTTAGAGAAGTAATGTAAAATTACACCGGAAGTGAGTCATAATAAGAATGGATGAGGTTATAATAGATCGTTACTCGTTAAGAGAAAAATAAAAATGAAAAATAAGAAGTGAAATGAAGAAAAGGAAGAGGAAAATGACAGAATGGTAGAATAAGTACACTAACGGTTGATGTGGATGAAATAATTGTTCTCTTATTTGCGAATATTGCCAGTTTTTTTGTAAGTCAAATATGAAGATTTTAACGAAGGAAAACAAACAAATGTTGTAGACATAATGTTTGATGAACTCTTAAATGCTAAAACCAGACTCTAGGTAGCGTTTTCCTTTCGATTGGAGTGATAACAAAGAAGAGAAATGAACATAAAATTAAATATTTTTTATTAATTAAATAAATATTGGACGCATCGTAATACCTGGGAGGATCGCTCCATTACAGAAGGTAATATCTTGGTAGTATGGTATCATGGCAACAGAACAGATACTACACTACTCACTAAAATGAAGAAGGTAGTCCCTGGGAAGATGGTGTTATGACAACAGAACAAATACTACATTACCTCCTCCCAAAAAAGGGAATGTAATACAGCGAAGGATTACCCTTGCCCATTACAAGGGAGAAGGTAATTCCTTGGAGGACGTTCTTATGACAATAGAACCGATACTACACTACCCACTCCCATTAAAAGATAATACAATAATAAATTGAATCATTTTTTTTTCATTCATTTAAAAATTCCTAGACATAAAGACATTAGTTTTTTTTGGCTAAGATCAAAGTGTAGTATCTGTTCTCTGCATCCCAGACACATCAGACGTTTTAGTATCGACGAACATATTGGATATATATAATAAATAGGCAAATGCAAAATTACAACTGCATATTTACAGAATCTTCAATTATTTTAAGCTGTTTATAAAATAAATATACAAATTAAGAAGATCAAACGGTGTTTGCTGGTATTTGTAGTCTACTATATATATATACGGTATAAAAATTATTTATGTCGTACCATTAAATTAAATAAGCACAACCTGTTTTGATAGTAATATAGACGGGTAGATTAAAAAAACTTTCGTATTAATATATATATATATATATATATATATATATATATATATATATAAAAGACAGGCAGACAGATCAATCCAAGGCAATCTCTAGTATATATATTGATCTAATACAATTAGCCTGATTATTTCCGTCGGAAATAAAACACAATAGTTTCAGCGTAGCTTACTTACCATAGTTAGTTTCTATGCTATATATATATATATATATATATATATATATATATATATATAAATGAATAAATACGAAAATGTTTTCGACTTATTCTGACTATATTAATATTAGAATTGTTTGTCCTTATTTAATTCTATGATACACTCATACATTTTAAAATACCGTATATATATAGTAATCTTTAAAATCGACAAAAGGCTTTAGCTATTCATAATTTGCGTATTTATTTATAACCCGTTTCTAATAAATTAATATTTTGAAATATACATGTATAATTAGCATTGTCATATTTCTTATATATACGCAATAGTAAAACGTCTGATATCTCTTGAATGCTGAAAACAGATACTACACTTCGATCCAAAGTTAAATAACTATACAAATAATACTGTTTTTACGGGTAAGTATTTTTAAATGAATATTAAAAAAATGATTAATCTATTATTGTATTATCTTTTAATAGGGGTAGATCGGTTCTGTTGTCATAAGGAATTACCGCTTTCTTATTTTAGGGTGGGGATTCCCTCCAAGATATTACATCCGCTTTTGGAAGGGGGCAATTCTGTTGTTGTGATACCATATTCCTAGGAACAACCTTCTCTTTTTGGTGGGGCAGGGGTAGTGTAGTATATATTCTGTTGTAATGATACAATACTCACAAGCAATATACTCTTCTTTGACAAGGGAGATCATCCCAAGTATTACCTCCTCTTTAAAAGGAGGGCAATATAATATATGTTCGTTCCTCATGATACCATCGGGATGTGACGGTGGCTAAATGTTTAACGACACGGACTGACAATCGGGGTGTGTCAAGTTCAAATCCAGTTCGTTCCACAGAAGCACTTTAACTTAGGATGTGGTCAACCTTGACGTGGTCTCTCCCATAAGCACCCGATGTCTTCCTAGAAAATAATTCTAACTAGAAAGATATCAGGGAAACACATGCCAATAATAGAATCATCAGATTCATACAAATTAAATGAATGAATGATACCATCTTCGCTGGATAACCTTCTCCTTGGGATGGAGGTAGTGTAGTCTCTGTTATGTTGTCATAATATCATATATATATATATATATATATATATATATATATATATATATATATATATGTGAAACCTCTCATTTAATTTCTCGTGCCATCTAACGACCTTTCTACAAATCACTTTCTCCGCTGGACTTTTTGATACCGGATTATTTTGCAATCGGACACTTGCTTGCATTCGGGCAACTTTTTCCCTTGTTTTTTTTTCCCACAATCTTTATTTTACTTTTCAAATTTTAAATCTTAGCCTTTGTCAACTTATCTATCCCAGCAATTTCCTCTGATGATAAGATTTTGATCTTTGAAAAGCCTGGCTTAAGGAAAAAATTAATTGAATAAATTGCTTTTTTTGCGGAATATACTTTGCATTGAACAACTGAATTGAAAAAAAGATCTGCCTCCGTCGCTTTTCTAATTCCTTTTCATCGTTCTATCTATCTATCTGCTCTAGCCAGTATATAGAGCTGTATACTTTTCACAATAGGTTTTACCTTTCCTAAAAGTTCGCTTTTAGTTCTCCACGTCGAGCCTGGCCAGTACTAAATGGGTGACCATTTAGGAATACCAGGTACTGTATGTGCTCTCTGCTTATCTCGGCATTGTTTCCAGTCGTCTTGTACTACTACTTGCCATTGTAATCAAGCAATGCCGACCCAGGAGAGCGGTTGTTGGGGATTGCGCAACTCTTGCAATAACAAATTCACGCGCGGGCAGCACCAGGCGGGGCACTCATACGTCAAAATTGACGGGAGAGTCCATCATATATATATATATATATATATATATATATATATATATATGTTTGTGTGTGTGTGTGTGTACGTGTGCACATGTTCCACTAAGTGCAGACGATAGGCTTCTTATTGAGAAGATCGTTTACATTATACCTTAAAATAACTCTGCGAAAAAAAGGTGTGGGCTTGTTCTGTCATTAAGTAAAAGAAAACCCATACTTATGACGTGTATATCAAAGTTTTGCTTTCTTCATCATTTCTCGCGAGCTTTCTTTTTGTTGTTCGGTTATTCAATCATCTTACTTCTGCTGTACACCTACAACTTATTTACTTTTTTAATTGCTTAGTCTACGCCCACTCTTCCGTGTATTAACTCTTTGATCTTCTTATTTTATTTACATATCCAGGAGGTTAGACTCAAGGTTAGGTGTCAAGTTAAAAATTCAGTGCTGTAAGATTAAATATAAAAATGCTTGAGCAGCTCCATTGGAATTCCTCTGTTTTCGTTTTTTTTTTTTTTTACTTCATCCCTCTTTCTTAACAAGTAGTGGCTTCACAAATCCACTCTTGTATTTTAAAAATGTAATAATAATATATATATATATATATATATATATATATATATATATATATATATATATATATATATATATATATATATATACGAAGATAAAATACACGATATATCATAAAATGAAATGTCGTGAAGACAGGGTGTGTGATAAAGACAAAAAGAAAAACAAATCAAATACTGGAAAGATTTTACCGGTTTCGTTCAGATCAACAAACGTCTTCAAACAAGAGAAGATTTTAAAATGTATTAAATTACGGCACACCCCTACAATTTGACTTAACAAACTGCACCTTCCTCAAGACCGAATACTCTCTCCATCGCTGCAAGTGCATCGAAAGCACTTTTATAGACAACATGGGGGACCCGGTCAGCATCCTGCAAATGTTAACTCTTTTTATTTCAGTTAGCAGAATACAAGAGACCAATATGGGTAAATAAATATGATTAGCACAAACAACTGGCCATTCAGAAGAAGGAATGCACCATAACGCAAATCAGAACAGTAATAGAGTGATATTGCAAAAGACACACTCCACAGAAAGATAGTTTTTGCACATCTCCTAGAACTGACTTTCACTCCAGATCTGAACTAGAACAGGATGTGTCTGTTATCTAAAAATTCACTATTTATATGTTTTATAATGTGGGCAAACAATACATAATATAAACGATTCATTGTATACGATTAATATAACGCATGTCGGTGTTTTACAAAAAAAACTAGTGAACTTCGTGCCTTTTCCAGCGATACTAGTAAGTAACTGACCACATCAAGCGCATTGAAATTTGAACTTGGGATACACCATTTCCATAATTCGCAACAATATTTATAATATCACGCAGATTCGATATATTGGGAATGCACACACACACACACATAGTTTGACTTACCTACTAGACACCATCCTCGATTGTTTTCGGTTTCTCTGTAAAATTGTTTGTCAGAAAAACGTGACATTAGGATACTTTACCCTAAAATTACCCCCTGACAAATATTCAAAATAACATAGTATTCGAAGCCTAAATAAGATCTCAGTTTTGCTATCCACCAGCTTATACGAAAAATGGTGCGCCTTGCTTAGTGATGTTTCCCCAAGTAACAGCATTTAACTGAATACTCCACCAGACCAGATGAACACTTGTCCTGGAATCCGGTAAGACCAAGACACCAAAAGAAAAATACACTATAACATAATAAACTTGTCAATTGGGGAGAGGAAAATTATGTTCTTAACTTCTTTACTAACTCAACGTTTGAGAGATAAAGGGGTACTTTAATGGAACATGTGAATATGTATGTATCTCATATAGAGATCAAGTGTTTGCCCCAGGAAGTGGCCCCTTGATTTCTGAGTTATTCCACTGAAGTAAAATGAAACAAAGGAATATACATATATATATATATATATATATATATATATATATATATATATATATATATATATATATATATATTTCATGTATATACACGTATACTATCATAAGGTGATATAATATATTGTGTATATATTTTCAGTATTTACTTTAAGAGTTCTCAATACGTGAGGAGATCATAATATATATATATATATATATATATATATATATATATATATATATATATATATATATATATATATATATATATATATATATAAATGAAGGAGAATGGAAAGGAATTAGAGAAAGCAAAAGCCAAATCAAAATTCAATTCAAAAGTTCAAAGCAAGGTATATTCCGCAAAAAGGCAATTTATTCAACTTAAATTTTCCTTAAACCAGGCTTTTCAAAGATAAAAATCTTATCATCAGAGGAAGTCGCTGGGATAGATAAGTTGGCAATGGCCAAGATTTAAAATTTGAAAAAATAAAATAAAAGTTGTAGGGAAAGAAACGCAGGGCAAAACTGTGCCAAGGTGCAAGCAAATGTCCGATTGCCAAAAAGTCCGGTGTCGAAGAGTCCAGCGGAGAGAATAAGATGTAGATAGGTAGGTCGTTAGAGGCACGAGAAATAATGAAGGTTTCAAAGTTAAATTCCAAGAAGCCACAACTTCAGGTAACTGCTCTATCCTGGATATTGAGCTGTATACTCTTCACAATGGGGTTTTACCTTTCCTAAAAGTTCGCTTTTAGTACACCTCTTTATATATATATATATATATATATATGTATACACACACACACACACACACACATACACACATATATATATATATATATATATATATATATATATATATATATATATATATATATATATATAGTAAGCAATGAAAATATATATAGCAATAAAGCTACACAGAGGATCCCGTTTTTCATCCCCGGGGGGGAATCTTCAGGCTAAATGCCTGAAGATTCCCCCGGGGATGAAACGCGGAAGCCTCTGTGTAGCTTGATTGCCATATATATTTTCATTACTTACTACCTAGCTCTACTTACTGCCGAGCACTGTTGAAGTAAATACTGAAAACTGATACATAAAAAATTATATCTCTTTATAATATTTTATGTGGATACATGAAGTACTAATATATATATATATATATATATATATATATATATATATATATATATATATATATATATATATATATATATATATATATATATATATATATTACTACGATCCTGCTGTTTACGTTCGATGACATTTCAGGCTAATTTTACTTTCGTATTGTTTTCGTAAGAGTGTATGTAGTATCTAACTTTTGAAATTATTATTATTCAACTGTACGTTTAACAATATTTGATGAACTGGGATTTTCACTGTTTTTGTAGAGGTTTCTTTCCATCGGTGTCTAGTTTTGGAGAAAAAAAATTTGAGACTAGCTCGACTGGTTTTGAATCCTATATGACGACGTGAAAATCGTTTCAAGTTAAGACAAAGATCAAACCTTCGATATTGATGTCTATAGTCTAGACAGGGCGTCTTTGTCCAATGGTAAAACGCTGGACTATAGCCATAAATATCGAAGGTTCGATCTTTGTCTAAGTTAGCCATGCTAATAACGGGTGTCAGCCAGAAACACATGTCTATGGATTACTTTTATGTACGTATAAGATAAATATATATATATATATATATATATATATATATATATATATATATATATATATATATATATATATATTAACGAAAGATATATCCTATAAAGTTACGGGTGACTAATAATGCAATTTTCTCCATCTTAATCACTTAGGAGATGAGACAATCGGAGTAGTAGTGAGCAAAAAAAACAACGAACACTGCAATCACCAGTAAAAATAATTACATAAAATACCTTATATATATATATATATATATATATATATATATATATATATATATATATATATATATGAAATTAAAAATGGAACAGTTGCAGACAAGTGTGCTAAAAATGATAAAACACGTCTTTTATCATTTTTAGCACACTTGTAATCCGCTTTTGAAGAAGCCCATATCACATCGGGAGAAACGTCGAGCTTATGGGTCTTCCACTGTTCCATTTTTAATTTCATCCCGTCAGATTTTATCCTTTTATCTACCCATATATATATATATATATATATATATATATATATATATATATATATATATATATATATATATATATATATATATATATATATATATATATATATATATATTACGTTGGTAACTAAGTTTTCGCTGTTTTATAAATTTAAATGAAAAGGTTTTAATAAAATATAACAACCAATTATTCAATAATGTATTCTTCATTGTTGTTTACAACATCTTCCCAACGTCCAACAATCTGTTCAAGACTTCGTTAGTAGAAATCACCATGTTTCGATTCGAAAACATTCATCCAAGCAAGCTCCCAATTCTGCATTTAAAACTCAATTCGAACGAAACTCCACACATAGCATTTGATATAGATCCTAAGAGAGATGAACGCGTTTGTGAAAAGTTACGAAAATACGGTTGACGTGGCAGCACATCCCATACGTTTGAATGACTCTAATGGCCATATTGGCGATGTAATGGCGGGTCATTGGGTCTTTTCTCTTGAATAGTCGTGTTGAGTCGTTCCACCTGTTGAATATAGACTTTCGCGTTGACCGTTTGGTTTCGTTCAAGCAATTTGTAATGCATAATACCTTCCCAGTCCTAGCATAGGCTAAGCCATTCCTTGAGCTGCCTCATATTTATGTACATTCTTCGTTTCTAGTAGCGATTCGGAACAGAAAGCGTTGCCTGTTGCTATAGGTTTAGCAGTGACGAGCAAGCAAACCAGTCAAGATTGTGGCCTTTTGTTTGTTGTTGTTGTCACTTAAAGTCTGCGGAACTTCCGAACGTTTCCCATTTAGTGAAGACGCTTCTCGATTACAGTGTGTGAGCATTTCATTTTCTCTGCCATTTCACTTGTCGTTTGACGAAATAATTGTGCTAAAGTTAGTTTAACCGCTCTTCATCAAACTAAACTGGACGGCCAGAACAGTGTGCGTCTTTTTGTGCGTCTTTTTGTGCGTCAAAATCTTTATTTTTGAACTTGGCATACCAATCACGAGCAGTTTTTTAAACTATACACGGTACAAATGTCGTGAGCAGCTTTTGCGGCCTTATAACCTTTATTAACTGGACATTCAAATTTAATGATCTGAAAATAAATACAAATGAAGTTAAATTAACTCGAAAAAGCAAAATCGATTACAAAATACTTTTAAAATACAATTCTCGAAAAAACATAATTCCAATTTTTTAAAATACGATAGATTCTAAAATAATAAAGCGAGAACTTAGTTACGTGTTTCATCGTCACTACAGCTCATCAGTTGTCGAAAAAGTCTGAGAGACGTGTTGTTATTCTGACTCTAGGGAGCACAACTTGTTATTGCCTGTCAGAAATCACGGATAATGACTTGTGTGAGAACTACTAGTGAGTAAATAATAATAATAATGAATCCAAGAGAACTGAAATTACTAGGGTCTACATGCAGGGAAATCCCAGAATCTGACTCTCTGACCCTGCACTCTAAAAAAACGCGGTTGCATTAAACAAAATGGTCGTTAAAGGTCTCGAAGGATAAAAAGACCGAGGAGGAAGAGCGCTATACCGACTTCTACTCGAAGGGCACGGAGGGTACGAAACTCCTATGACCTTTATTGTCACACAAAACTAATTATCATTTAGAAGTAAACGATAAACATCTGTTGTGAGAAAACAAAACGATTTGTAACTTATCCAAAGAAGCGTAGAATGTTGAAAATCTGGGACAAACTTTTGTCACTAAGACTCAAGAGAAAGTCTTTTGTGTTTGCCAATGAGCGATCACTTGCACATACTCGTGTGCGAACTCCTAGTGAGTAAGTAATAATAATAATGATTTTGCGGAAATATCATTTTGTTAGCCGGAGATAGGGTTTTGCGTTGGTCGGCAAAAACGTCCGCCTTGATTTGGGCGATGCCCAGATAAAAATCCTATTTCAAACTGAAGCATGACAGAACGAGAAACATACGGCCAGCGCCTCTTATTGCGATCAGTGGTCACATTTAAAAACTACGTCTGCAACACAGGCAGCATCAGCAGTAGCTCTGGTATCGGCCCAAACACTGCCAGAGTCTCTAGCAACTGCTGAGTAAAAATCGTGTGTACTAAGTTTTACGGCCAACGATACGTCAATAAAACAGCGATACGTTTGACGTCAGAGATTCCTTCGTTCATATTGTTTTTGTAATAGCCCGGCCGACTGTGTGGGAGGGTAGTAGGATGATTTACGTAGGACTATATGTTGCAATAATTGTCCAAATAGTTTAGGGATTTTATTACCACGGAGTTTTATTGGATTATTGTATAAATTACAAGTACAAACAAACGCGACTCGGTCTTTAATAAAACAGGGGTTTTGTCGAAAAGTAATATTTTGCTTTGGATTAGGAGCACAGACACAAAAAAACATAATATATGACTGAAGTCCGTAAACTTTAATTCTAAACATGAATCATTTTATAATTGACAGTGGTGGTTTGTCATCGAAAGTATTTTAGTTCGTGCATGACAGAAAAAAAGATTTGTACTCGTAGAAAGTTGAATTGGACCGACAGCTGCTCCCCCTCTAAAAAGAACAACAACATTATACAACATTTATACGTATGCAAGTAATAAAAATGATATGCATGGAATTCGATTTAATTCCTTCCAGAATATAATTTGTCCGAATCGTAATCTCTGCACTCACTCTTTCACATATGTTATGTTGCTAGTCTCAGTCTTTCGTATAAATACAATTATGTTCTTCAGAATCATCTGATCTATTCCCTTCTTCCAGCTCGTTTGACTTGTTGGTCTAGTTGTCTCCGTCAATTCGCTGATTTGATATTTCATTGTAATACCACTTCCTATTCCAGTCACATTTTTCCAAGAACTGCAGGCTTGTGGATCTTTTTTCCTGTGACTGTTTTCCTCCTAAATATATCCTTGGTCTTCTCAAGACTAAGGCTAATAGACATATTTTATCTTTGCGATGATCATCTTCCGTTCTTGTTAGCTCCTTACATCAAGTGGCTGCATGCCTTGTCTGGAGCCATTTCTATAAAAAGAATATATATATGTGTTCAAATAGCCGCTATCTTAAAAAAGGGGCGTGACTCTCGTCCATATAGAGTTACTATAATTGGAAGAAAAATAATAATATTTTTTGGAAAAACAGCATAGTTAAGAAAAGTAAAGGGAAATAAACCATATATACTCGGTAGGTACAACTTGTTAAACATATACCTTTTTCTTTCATATGTAATATACTGTAGTTTTTGATCTGGCGATAATTTACTGACACAATAACATTTCTTGTGTAGTATTTATCACGAATAAAATGACAGGGAATATTTGATTTTTGCTCGATTTAACACTACCGTTTGTAAACTCGGAAGGGCATAAAAATAATATTAAATTAAATTAAAGTGTGACCAAAAAAATAGCATTAATGGACTCGTTAATAAAATGCACAGCCCTTTCTGCAATCCGGTTGGTACCAATAAACTGCAGTCTATGCCGTGCGTCCGCTAATTTAAAATCACGAATGTCCAAAGGCCGTTGTTTTATCGTTGTCCAATGATATACGTGGATACTTTGCTGATCGTCTCATCATTAAGTGGCGTGATCCTAAATGTGATTCACACTAATCGGACATAAACTGCCCACATTTGTTATCCGTGGTGTTATCTCAAAGATAATGTCTATCAATACAATCCTTAGATTATTCATGAACTTACGAGGGTCATCACAGCCTAGTCAGAGTTATAAACAATTTTGCGCGTCTTATCCAGGCATTATTATCAGGGAACAGTGATGAAGCAAATACTGCTGGAAATTCATGACTAAAACTTGGTGGACAAGTCAGGCATAGAATGAGGTTTATTTGTACCAGATATGGTTGGGTTGCAGAAAAGATTGTGAAGTTTATATTATTTGGATTTTTCGGACTACTGTTTACATCTTGGATGTTATTCTCACAACGTTTCGGCCGATCTAACCTCCGAGCTTATTTAGGTGTGTTTTCTCGAACTCGGGAATCTTTACGTCGAATTCTGGAATTTATATATAATTTCGAATGGAAGCCTTGATTTAATCCAGGAGAGTAGCTTGCTCTCATTTCGTCAGACATTACTGGGTAGAAGTCTTAAGTAATTCGTTTTTTTTTTAGTATCGCCCGTGCTGATGATTGAACCGTCAACCTCAAGAAGACTGTCACTTATAACTGTTAACTTTGTACTTTTATCCGTTGCGCCACGAGTCCTTCCGGAATTTTATTAACGATTGTATGGGTGCCATTTTTTGTCACCCTGTATAAAACGAGGAACGTTACTCAAAAGCAATATTTTATTTTGTAAAGAATATGTGCGTACACGGCGATGATCGCCAAATAACGAAAATAAATAAATACATTTTTCAAAATGAATTGAATTCAGAAAATGTTTCTATTTTAATCAAATTATTCTCATTTATTCATTAGCTACCACACAGTTTAATGCATACGTCACTTTATGCCCCATCTGGGGAGGTGGGGTGCTGCTCAGAGCACTCTTTCCTGTCTTGAGAGTACAAAGTCGACGTTGCAATTCATTTGAGATGATCTCTGCAGCTCCTTACTCAAAAAGAAGCGTTGTAAGTCGTTCCCCACTTTATCGGCATTCCCATAGTAAGTGCTCGAATGAGCTTCAAACTCTGCATCCTCCCCATAACACCTTTTGAGCAAGAACTCATCTCTCTATCAACGCTGCAAATAACCCCCCTTTTCTTTCTCTGTGTACCTTAGGTCAAACTGAACTTCCATGAACAGAGTTTCTTTCCAAGAACTTCCTACGTGGGGAACACGTTACCGCTGGAATGTTTCCCTACATACCCAACATGGTCGTTTTCAAATCCAATATCAACAAATATTTCTCGACTGATCCTGTAAACTAATCATAGTTCTCAATCCTTTTATAGCACTATTCCATCATTCTCTTGAAAAGCTACCTAAACTTATCCTCAAGTGGCTTCTCGTCTTCGCAAGTGGGGAACGATTACTATAA
The DNA here is from genome assembly GCA_963556195.1 of Sepiola atlantica. NCBI lineage: Eukaryota > Metazoa > Mollusca > Cephalopoda > Sepiida > Sepiolidae > Sepiola > Sepiola atlantica. The sequence continues at coordinate 234,728,765 of OY744515.1, read as the reverse complement.
AGAATATGAAAACTTAGTTTTTCTTTTTCAAGTAAATAACCTACTATTTCTACTGAAGTTGCGTAAATAATAAATCAGATTCAATCTCTGATCACTCCTTGTAAAACATTCACAGCAAGGACTCGTCTTATTGCCACAACTGCCAAGTAATTAACTTTTCATCCTCCGTGTGCTTAATATCAAACAGAATTTCCACGAACAGAATTTATTTTCAAGAACTTTTCATCTGTGGAACAAGTTGCCACAACAGTGATATCCTGGGGGCTGCAACATGGTCATCTTCAAATCTAATATCAATAAACACTTGTCATTTACCGTACTCATAAGTAATCAATTTGCATTGATTCCCTTTATTATTTTTAATCCTCTCATAATATTATTAATCATTCGACTGAATATAGATCAATCTCATTAAACTTATCCTCGAGTGGCTTTTAACCTTGATAAATGGTGACCTAACAGTAAAAACATGAAATTTATTTTTAATCTTGTGTTTTTCTATTTCTATGAACATACGAAAATACATCACCGAAGATTGTATGAATTAAAACATATTTCTAAATAAATACAACTCTTATATTTTTTATAGTTAGTAAACCTTATTATACTTCACTAAAGTATTGATTAATTAATATGTTAACAGGAAACTTCGAAGACCACATTTGGCAAAACTCTCAGATACGCTTACACAGACACAGGTGCAAGATAGTCCAGTGATGTTTTCTAGTATATATATATATATATATATATATATATATATATATATATATATATAATGGAGTGAAAGGTATGCTTATATATTTAATTAAGATATATATATATATATATATATATATATATACTTATAGTAAAGTTTTAAAAGTTCAGTCATTGGAAAAGGTTGGGCAATACGTTATTAATAAAAGGGTGCGAAATCACTTTTTTAGTGAACATAGATGTCAAATATTTTAATAGACGTAGATTGGTGAAATGAACGAAAAGACATTATAGAAATCTGTAGGCTCGCTATCTAAAGAGTCGTGTGTGATACCTCAAATCAGATTTTATTTTCAGATATTACGGCCTGCTTTAGCCGAACTGACGTCAAAAGTAGTTGAGTACGGTTTCTCTTTGCTTGTACAATTTTTGCGTTCACCCTGCACCGAAAAAATGATCTAGCTTTATAATAACGTAAGTTTGATTCTTGATTTTTGTCATCGTTAGGTTGTTACCTACATAAACAGTATTTCATTCTAAAGAGCCATTTTATTTTGTTTAACGTTGGATCAAGTTTTTAAGAACAATAAATTTGCAATTCGAGTTAATTAATTCATCCGGTCGAATGTATTACCAAGTTCGAATCCAGTATGTTCCATGACATTACTTTCACTTATAGATGTTGGTAACTTACACGTAGTTCCCCCCATATAGGTGGCTGATTCTTGAAAGAATCGGAGAACCAAATGCACACAACCGAATCCAGCCGATCAAATAAGTCGAATTAACTTTTTAATAAAACAGAGTGAAACGTTGTTTTTGATGGAAATGGATTTCAGGCGATAATGGAAAACCATTAAATGAGTGTAAGAAAATTACTAAAAATTAATATCATCATTAAAGAGGTCGTGAAATGTTACTTGAGAAAAGTTTTGTTTTGAACGCTTATGGTATTTTCAAGTTACTTGATATTTCATTTGATATTAATTTCTGTTAGGGAGTCCAGTGTGTTCTCAATGTATGTTGACCCGTATTAAAATACATCAGTTCCTACACGAGGGCAAAGCGCAAAGTCGGTTTTTAATGTGGGGAAAATCCAGCTCCACAAAAAGGTGCACTCTGGATTAGACAAAAATAAAAATTGCCTCAGTCTAAAAGGATTCTTCTTCACTGACCGAGGAAAGAAAAAAACTAAGCGCAACATTAGAACAGATACTACATTTTGTGGTCATTCGAAAAAGTAACCCAGCTGTGATTTATACGTTTACCTTTTGTAAGTATGGATGTCCGGAAGGACAGTACTCTCGGTAAGGATCTAAAATTTAAGTCAATGACATTTTTTTAAAGTTATTATATATATTTTTTTGCATATATTTTTATTATTTATATTAAAAAATAAATGAAATCATGGAATGTTTTCATCAGAGACATATTTCTTGAAGAAAATTTTTATGTATCGAAGAATGTGAATTTTTTTTATTTATTAATACTAAAAGAATAAGTTTAAAATTTAATGTCATGCGATTTTAAATGATTTGTTTTTATCTAAAATTTATGTATGTTTTCTGTATTTACAAATAAGTTATTTCTTTAAATGTTATTATTCAAACGGATATAGTATAATATATTACCAAAAACATGACATTTAATTTGGCGACGTCAAAGAAATTCCTCGATGTAGCTCTGGAAATTTTCCGAACTAGTATCTCTCATTTGCCTAAATTTAACTTTTACCAAATTCCAGGATCCTTCCACAGCGTTAGCGTGGATTGTCCGATCATTCGCGTCAACAAAATTGTATCAGTGGTTACCGATGGAATGGTTTTGCAGGGAATTACAGACTCGCCAGCCATAGGTTACACTACGTGTTCCTGGCCGAACATCGAGATCTTTGTCCTTGCGGACATTCATACTAATAAAACTAAACGTATGAATCAGAGCTGGGTTTCTTTTTCCGGATAACCATTTTGCTCCTAGCCAATGGGGCAAGAAAAGAAATAAATTAACATATATCAGTTATTGTGGAGAATAATATGCCTTTTAGCCGCGCTGAAATGAAAGTTTATGAATAAGTCCGTACAACAATAAAACATAATAACGAAAGAAAATAATAATGTGTTTGTTAATGGTTATTACAATCTGAATTTGCTGTATAAACATACATGTTTTTAACAAATGTACATTTGTGTTCTTTCGTATTTATGTTATTTATGTATAACTCCACCAAACCCTTTCCAGATGATTACATACGCAATGGCCGATTTATTATCCAAGAAACTCATATTATTACATAGTAATTATCGACTTATTAAAGTTTAAATCATATTCAATCACATTTTATTTCTCACGGTTCGCCGTGCATGCGTGTGTGATGTGCCTCCAAGGACAGAGGTAATTTCGCTAACTGCAACAAAGCCATCTAACACTTATAACATTATTTATTAAGTTAATTAAACCAACACTAGATCGTTTCGAGGGGGTATTTATTCACATCAGCCTGTTGATCGTCTAATACTGAAAGGTCGAAAAGGGGACGAGAACTATTTCTCATCCGGTCTCCTTGCCTTTCGAGGAAGCGACTTATTTTATAACCCCATGACTTCATTATTTTTGTAAACGTACCCATCTCAAAATACGTCTTTTTTCTAGCTCCCACACAAGACTCCCATATTATTACTGACCATTAGTATCTCTGAAATCATGTATGACGTAATATCCGTTCAAACATTATCGAACTAATCTTATTTCCTAGCAGGACATCATTTGAGCTCTGCTAACCTTTCTGTCTACAATATATATATACAGTTTACACATAAGGCCAGATCCACCCAATAAAATATATTTTAATTATTATTTTTACTAGCTAAGATACCCACTAATATTAAACAATATTTACGTGGTCCTGTTATCTTTTGACTTAGTTGATCTACTGAATATGTGTGAGGAGAAAAGAAAACCTGGTATATGCTGAGTTTTGGGGAAGTCTCATCTAATGCAGGTAAAGTGGACAGAAATGTATTTAATTTGTTTTTGGTGTTTGTGTCTAAACATTTCAATGGGACCAGAGCGATTCAAGAAAGTGTTGCTTATTTCACATGTTGCTTTTTATGTAGTTTGGTTGCAACTGTGTATTACTGCTTCAGCGAAGCAGTTTTGTAGAAAGTGAAAATGCTATTGTTAGAATTATGAGACAGTTATTTTAAGAGAGTTGTTAATAGTTATTTATTTATCTATTTCGAGACAGGTTAATAATAATCTTGTTGGATTGATCAAATCTACGTTTACTTTTAGCTATCATTACGATCCTTACATTTATATTTGGGAAACATTTTTCAAACACATATTGTACAGGATGAACGCTCCCAAAATGACACATAGGGAAACGTTAATAACATTCTGCAAACCTACGATATTTAGTACACATAAACTCTAGTTTATGTCTGACTTTCCCGGCAAGTTGCAGACATAAATATCCAACAGTCTTTGTTTTATCGACGTTCAAGGTGTAATCGTGAATGGGGTTCGTACTAAGCAGGTCATACTCCTCTAGATCTTTATCTGTGGTGTAATCCCAAAGATAATCTCAATCAAAACTATCCCTAAATTATTCCTTAATTGAAGAAGACAATCACATCTGAAACTACCTCAGTGCCAAGACAGGGATGTCTTAGAGATGTTGACAATATTACACATCTTATCCACGTGTACTAACTGAACAGCGATAAAATAGATACTGTTGGACTGACATGACTGAAACTTGGTGGACAAGTTACTTATAGACTAAAGTGTATGTGTATCAAATATGGTTGGATTGCAATTTGGGGGATCCTCGTCTACTTAGAAGGGAATTATCATTCATTTATGTTTTGTTGTCTTGGCAAATCCAACTGTAGCCTTGCTACTTGTTAAAACACTGTATTTATGGATGTCGGTAAAAGCTGAGAAGGTCGACTTTCTTGTTTATCATGAATATTAGTATTGTAAATGATCTTATGTTTATTTATTCTTTATTTTAGTATCGTGTGTCACTGCGGCAAGGCCTGTCACGTATTTAATGAGACGAGGTGTGTCCCAGCGTCAAGCAGAAGCTGTTCGTACCAAGTACAATCAACGCCAATGCTTAGTGCGCAACACACCCAGATCCGGTAACCGAGAGATGATGCATGCTATACGTGCCTCTTTCAGAATATCCGCATGGTTATATCTCTTCAGAAATAAACGAAATGTTTTTAATTGAAAATGTATAACTTTTATTTGCCTCAGGAGAACATACTAAATCCGCCTTTGAGTTAGAGATGAAATTAGCATGACTTCTTCAGAGAATTTCGGATAAGTCTTGCACCGTGGAGAGTCTTCGGGGTGCAAGTCTCGCCTCAGCACCGATGATGGAAACACTGTTTTATCAATCGTTATAATTCGCGTATCAGCCATGCTGATGAGATCAAAAGAAATAATGAGTAAAATGTTTTCTTTCTAGTCTAGTTGCGGGAGCTGCTGTAAATGGCAAGTGTGTCATCCCGATGCCCGTGAGGCACGAAGCTTGCTATTGTAATGTTATTTAATAATTGGTCACTACTTATCATTATTAAAAGCCAATCAAAGATAAAAGTTAATAAGATTGATAGATTGTCAGTTGAATGATTCAGAATATTATGAGAGGATTAAAAAGGATGAATGGAATGTACAAAATTGATCATTTTTAAGAGAGTTTATGACAAGTATTGGTTGGCGGTGAATGTGAAAACGATAAGATTGTAGCCCGCAATGAAGCAATCTCGTGCTAACATGTTCCACAGATGGTAAGTTATTGGAAAGAAACTCTGTTCATGGACATTCTGAAGTAAGAAATGAAAGTTATTTGCAGTGGTAGTAATATGACTCTATTTTCTATGAACCTCTTGCAAGTAAGAACCAGAGATTGAAGCTCAATCGAACATCTTTGATAGAAATAATGATCGAGTGGAGAAATAGCAGCAAATATCAGAATCTATTGCATGACTTAATCAATAATTTAAACCAATAAACGGTGGCATTCATTTGCCATCCGGTTGCAATTGCGGTTACATGCCAGTCGAGATCCCGATCTCGACAATCAGTCCGACAGAAACTGCGCCATTTTGATGAGCTTTTATCTGTCGGGCTGCGGTATTAGTCCTGAGTAATCTTAGGAGGCTCACCCTCCCAGGCCTTACCTATCCTTTTTGAGGTGGGGTAAGTGTATTGCTTAGTGCACGGGAAATGCCGACAGGGCTGCCAATAGAATTTTAAAAGGTCAGAGTGCTACTTCTTTAGAAGCGCTGGCTTGACCCCCCCACCTTCCGGCCTTGTGCCATATCTTCCTTCAGTGGGAGAGAAGTAATACTATAACCGATAACTAAGAAAGGGATGTAGCCATTTTTGTATGCATTAAAGTAAATTAATATGAACTGGCATGGAACGACGTTTTGATTCTGTTTTTAGCATCGGTTTCTCGCTTCTGTCTATATCAGGTATTTACAGAAGAGACCACGTGAAAATTGCCAACATCCATAAGTTAAAGTGGTTCTATTGAACCGACTGGATTCCAAGTTAGCAGTACTGCTGGCTATCTGTATGTACAACATTCTGTTCGGTAACGCAATTAAAACAAGGTATTTATACCGAGATCAAACCGAACTTTTCTCAAGTAAACGTCATGAGACCTCTTATAGTGATATTCTTTTTTAGTTTTTTTACAATAATATTTTGGTATTGCATTTGCGCCTGAAATCCATTTACATCAAAGACAACGTTTAATTAAAAAGTCAATATGTATGCATCAACGTATTACTACTTATTTGACCGACTTGATTCTGCTGTTAGCATTGAGTTCCCTGATTCTTTCTAAAATAAGGTACCTATAGGAAGGCCAACACCTATAAGTGAAAGTAGTGCCATGGAACAGACTGGGTTCGAACTTGGCAATACATCCGAGCGGATAAATCATTTTCTTGAAGTAATTAACACGAATTACATGTTATTGTTCTAAACAACATGATCAAATGTTCAACAAAATAAAATGGCTCTTCAGAATAAAATATTATTTTTGTATGAAGGAACGCATCGATGACAAAAAGTAAAAATCTAACTTACTTCATTATATATATATTGTTTGTTTTTTTCGGTGCAGTATGAAAAACATGCAGCTATCAAAGACAAATCATAAACTACTTTTCCCGTCAGTTCGGCTAGAGCAAGTCGTCAGAACTGAAAATAACATCTAATTTAAGATGTCATACTCGACTCTTTATATAGCAGGCCTACAGCTATGGAACCGGCTGGTTTCGAACTTTGCATTAAAAGTCTGCGTCGTTATCAAATTAATTACAGACACTTCCCGACCATCACCACCTATCCCAGCACCGCCTCCTACATTTTTTTACGTAAGATATTATGAGTCTCAAATATTTAACATCAACCAATACATAGTAGTTACCTACCCCCCCCCCCACCGGGAGAAGATGTTACGCAAGGCTATAAGTTGCGGTTAGAACGGCTAGCGCACTAAAATTAATACACTCTGGCCCCACAAAACATACCTGAGCTGTCCTATCGGCATTCTTCGGTAGTGGCATCTCAGGCGATTGGTGATAAAGAAACCCTTTCTCAAAGTGAGAAGTTTAAGTCTGGAAGGGTGCACTTCCTAGAACTGGGCAAGACCATAATTCAGCCTGACAGACCAGCCCACACTGTAGGACTTATTGTTGAGGAGATATCCGCGACGATTACGAAGTGTCAAACAAAAATTGACACATACTTGATAATACAGATTAGATGAGTCCGTCTATACGAGTCTTTTTGGATTATTCGGACTACTGTTCTCAGCTTAGATGGTATTATCACAACGTTTTGGACGATGTAACCTCCAACTTTATTCGGAGTGTCTTGTCGGACTCAACAATCTTTATGTCGAACGGGAACAGGAGGTATGGAATTTTGAACGAGAACCCAGAATCCACAGAGGTAGTCCGCAAGGACCCGTTGCACAAACGATAAAAGTCCAAAGTAGTAATCAGTTTTAAGTGACAGACTGAAGGTTGATGGACGATACTAAGAATACAATTACGAATGACTTACGATGTCTACCCGGTCATGGCTGACGGAACGAGAGTAATCTACGTCAGTTGTTTATATAAAGGTACCGTTTTAATTTCCGTACCTTCTTGGCCTTTTGGTTAAGATCAAAGTGTAGTATCTGTTCCGATGGATACTGCACGCCTGTCCTGTGCAGTTCTAGGAGGTCCACCCTCCCAGGCTTTGCCTCCCCTCTTTGGGGAGGAGTAAGTTTATTGCTCACTGTCTGAGGCGCCCCTACCGGGGAATGCCGACGGGGCTGCCCAGGCAATTTTTAAATGGCCAGAGTGCTCACCTCTCGAGCGCTGGCTTTTTAAACCCCACTTTCTCGACCCGATCTTGAGTCACATCTTTCTTGTGGGAGTAAGATAAAACTGGCCTTGTGCCTAACTCCTGGGGAGGAGTAAATAAAACCTATTCTTGAGTTCGACATTAAGATTAAGTTCTACAAGACGCACCTGAATAAGGTTGGCAGTTACATCGGCCGAAACGTTGTGGGAATAATAGATAAATACATAGCTAATTATTTATTTATTTATTTGATAAATATTGTCAAATAAACTCATGAAATGGTATCGTACATTTTGTGGATGGAGACAGAGCGAACGAGTAAGCTGGCAAACGAAATAAAAACAGATAGAAACAAAAAGAAAACAGTGTTCACAGAGAAAGACGTGTAAGGCCGTAGAACATGTTAGATGAGGGCGGACAGGTGACAGTTATGTCATCCGCTGTATTTGTCACTATCATCCAAACGTGCGATTAAGTAAGCTGCCTCCTCCTTTCGGGGGCAAGAGGTCAATCTATTAATTACAAGTTGATGTCATCTTTGCAAGTCATGAGTCAAGTTGACAAATGCCGTATTACGGTGGAGCAAGGTTTGATGACACTCACCTATACTTTTCAATAGCTCCTGGCGAAAATACAACGTGTAATCGCCTATGGGCTAGTGGTTTTTAACCTTTTTACAGCTATTCCCTTTTTCGCTAGTGGTTTGACGTTGCTTTCCCGACCTCGAACTTCAACTAGGTGATGACAAATTCCTTGCAAAAGAAAAAAAGAAAACACTTAATGGGTATTTTGTGCTATTTTATAGAAACAAGCCTTTAGACAACATTTAATCCTAGCTGTCTTCGCCCGCTCGCTATGACTTCGCAATTTAATTACTATTCACTATTTGAAATCGATTAAACGAAATTAACCGAGGAGAAAAAGAAGATAAAACTAATCGATAAGGAAATAAAGACAAAAGTAAATTAATTCAATTAAAAATAGAAATCAACAAATTAATTACATTTAAAAATGTTACGTTTTTTTTCCTTTAACGGAAAGTCAGTCAAGCATTCTACATGTTACTATTATTTTATTCTCTTTCTAACCATGTAAATATTTTTTTATCTCTATTCATGATCAGTTATTATTAGGAGTAAGCCCCCCCCCCCACTGCCTGTCCAATTTGCATAAGTAATTATGCTTTTCTTTTGTGTCCATTATTATCAGTTATTATTAAGATCACGCCCCCTTCATTACTCATTAAATTAAATTTGCACATATGACTATTGAAACGCACTGGGCACGTACGTTCACGTTTATTATATATATATATATATATATATATATATTATTATTATTATTATTAGTAGTAGTAGTAGTAGTAGTAGTAGTAGTAGTAGTAGTAGTAGTAATATTAAATAGTTAGACGTTTAATTAATGTAGAGAGACTAGAAAGTGGGCCTTGGGTTTACTTTCGGCAGCCTCGTAACTCTTGCTTCCCTTATTTTGTCCTTTAGTCCTCATATTCCATGAGCAATGTTTCTGGCAAAGGGGGAAGAATTGTTGTTTTGAGGGTCGAAATCTATCCACCTAACACTTATCGTTGATTAGTTTTTGATCTTGAAGTAGTATTTTGTAACTCCTTACATCAAGTGGCTTCATGCCTTGTCTGGGGCGATTTCCATCAAAAAAATAAAAATTAGTGGTCAAATGCCGGAGTTAAATTTTTACGGCATATGAACTGTTTTTTAGATATTTAATGGCGGCTTAAATTATTTTGATATATTATTTGATGGTTTCAATTTCCTAATAATAGCTTTTGTTATAGACTTGTGTTTTTGTTGAATGCGGATATATTCTTTACATAATTAAAAAATAGATAATTTGACGTCTTTTCCTCATTCTTAAACCGCATTCATTCGAGCATAATTACCCTGATCACAAACGGCGACCCAAATTAAATGAACCCCTATGAAATCGTTAATAAAATTCAAAATCCTTTCTGCAATCTTAACATATTTAGTACAAATAAACTTCAATCAATTCTTAACTTATCCGCCAAGTTTCAGTCGTGCATATCCAACAATCTTCGTTTTATCGTCGCTCAGTGGTATGCTCCAAATGTGCACCTCTGCGTTGCAAGCACACGTGGATGCGACTAATTTGGGCATTAATGTTTTGGGGAATCATTTTGATAGACATTATTTTTGATAAGCCCACAGAAAAACATCGAAGAGGAGGGAGGTACATTTCGAGTATTTTCGGGACCGCACCTCTTACTGGTGAGATGCTCACCATAATGTGAAATATAACTACACCATAAAGAATATTAAAACCAAATGTAAAAATGTGTGCAGTTGGTATTCTGTAAACCCATATACAACAACTATTAAAACTGCTGCTCTAAAGAAGGAGAAAGAGAAAGAGAAAGAGAGAGACAGATACAACTCTACAGGCATCACCACCACTACTATTTGTATTACTACTACTACTACTACTATTAGTACGCATTATATTTAGTCGCATTCTCTAAATGATTCCATTTAACAGAGGAAATATATCACACAATAAAGGTAATATAATGTTAGCGAACAGGAAGTTGAAAGTGATACGTGGCAGAGAGATAGAAAGTTGAAGACGCTCTCTAGAATTTGGGTCTGCGAAGAAACAGGCGTATTTTCAAAAGTTTCTTCCCTTCTCTGATACGCTGGACAAGAGATGACGAATACTGTGCATTAATACACTTTATTATGTGTCAAAAAACTACGCTAAAAAGATTGCTAAAACACATAGCAGCAATTTGTACTTTTGTTATTCTGTCAACCTGTATACGACAACTATTACAGCGCTGCTACATATATAGAGAAAGATGGAAACAGACTAGATTTTGCAGTAACTATCATTATTATTATTACTACTACTACAAGGAAAAGCGACATAGCAGACGTCGAATGCAACTCTACACAATACGCTGGTCAGCTGTTTCCGTGGCGAAAATTAGTCAGTACAATCTGAGCTGAGAATTTGAACCCCACAGCAACGACCCTGTTCTTATTTTACTTTTTATGCTAGGTATATATTTTGTCTTTTTTATCAGAATTGTTTTGTCCCCAGCAATCTTACTCTTGCAGATCGTGACACGTGTGTATATAGTGTATCTTGATACACTAGTCCTAGTCATAGCCTCGGTGGACTTTAAACGCCTCCAAGTTTCTGGAAACGGTCTTGCTTGGCAATCCTTTAATGACTCCAATTATATATATTGCTTGAACGCTTTTTGTAGATGAATCTATTTAACGGGTAAATATATAACACATTAAAGGTAATATGATATTAGCAGAGGACACAGGGAAGTGACGTAGCCAACAGGAAGTTGAGAGTGATACGAGGGCAAGAGATAGAAAGTTAAAAACGCTCTCTTGCTCTACGAAGGAAGTTTCCGTCTTCGCTACGTGTGACGGGGACGACAAATACTGTTTATTAATACTCTGTATACTTTGTAAGAAAACTACACTAAAAATATTATTAAGACGCAAAACTATTACTTTCCGGTCAACTTTACGTGAATATGCTGGCATGCAGCCATTGTTTAAAAACCCGACCTTTTTAGCTATAACCAACTGCGGGTTACTCCAAATAAATATTCTAGAAGACCTTTATGGAGTACTGTTTATATATTTGGGCTGATGAATCTCTGTCATATTTTTACGTTTCTTGATAAAGTCTAGAAGCGTATCTTTAGTTTGGTTGACCCCACGCTTTCTTCTTCTCTTCACTCTCTCTTTCTCACACAGACGCGATGTTACTAGTCTCAACCTCTTCTATAAGCACAATTATGGTATATGTTCTTCAGAATTGTCTGATTTATTATTTGCTTCCTTTGTTCCAGCTAGTTTTACTCATTGGTCCAGTAGTCCTCATAAATTCGCTGTTCAGATACCTCGTTATAATATATCTTCCAAATCTATAACTTTCTTCCGAGAACGGCAGGCTTGTGTAACTCTCTTCCTGCTGACTGTTTTTCTCCTATTGCATTGGTCAATTCAAAACTGAAGTAAAAAAGCATCTCCGGTCTTTACGTTAACCATCCTTCGTTTAATGTATCTCCTAACATCAAGTGGCTTCGTGCCATGTCTAAGGCGATTCCCACACAAAACATGCATATACGATGAGTATATTCTGAACAACTGTCGATAAAGTAGGCTTTCCTTGGATTGTGATTATGTGAAACGAATCAGAATGAATTATTCATTGTATGTATAATTTTAAATGATCACTTACAGCAGCAACAAAAAGGCAACACAAACACGCCAAACAACTCGTTCGACATTTTTCGATTGACGTTTGATATAATTTCAAAGGGCATTGGCTAGTGGTGACGTCAGTACACAATTAAAAAGCGGAACAACATAACAAGGTCGGCGCATTTGATTATTTAATCCAATGGAGATGGTTGTAGTGTCAGTAAGCTGCAGGATATAATATCAGGGTCACTCTTACCGTAATTAGTTCTTTTGGAAACAAGGCATGGATTGTTTAAGAGACCTGAAACCTCTTGTGGTCCCAGAGAAACATCTCTAAGGATATTACCTGATTAAATGTTTAAGTTGATTTTCATAATTCTATAAATAGTGAATTTTGTTTTATTGAAGTCGCCTCAGACAAGGCTTGAAGCAACATGATTTAAGGGAGTAAACATGAGTAAGTTGTATACTAACAAAAAGGAAGAGGAATGTAGAATCACTTAAATACAAGTTAGTCTTTTAATTGTCGATGATAAATTCAGAGGCGAAATAATCGAACCTAAAGCAGAAACATTCACATGGCAGTGACAAACCCAATCATCCACGCCAGAAATACCTCATATCCATGTGCAACATGGAACTTCGGAATATCCTGACATTTAGCAGATGCTGATGGAGAAGCATCTCAAGGAGTTATCGCGTAGTGCGTTCTCCTGTACTATCACCCGGGAAAGTGTCGACCAGAAAAGCACTTGGTAAAGAGCGAAGTCATAACGTATTTTTTGTACCCGATCAGTGCCCACATCTCAGGAGGCTGTGTTTCCCCCTATTGTACAGCCTTGTGTCACATATTGCTGCAGTGATTCTCTTGGTTGCAATGTTTGGGGATATTTTTATTTAAAAATTAGGGCACTGAACGATTAATATCAGTTTTTATCAACCAACTAGAAATTTAATTATCAATATATCTAAACCCATATTAATTTAGTTCCGTTTACCTAATGAATATTATTTCACATTTATTTATAAAAAATATTATTTTATGTCCGTTCAAAGCAATGGTCATTTAACTAAGTGCATCAGATCTCGTTATAGGAAAAGAGTTCTTTTTGTTTTTGTTTTTGTTTTTGTTTACTATTGAGTCAAGGCCACGAGCAACTCAAGAATAAAAGTTAATGAGACTGAAATGTTTGTCATCTGAAAGACGAGGAAAACTATGGGAGCACTAACATGTATTAATGATATGAACTTATTAATTATGTAGTGGTTTTAACAGGTTTTAACGAGAGTCTTATTCATTTAGACTGGGGCAAAACAGGGATCCGAGCGTTAATGATGAAAGGAGAGAACCTTTGGTTTTTAGGGTGTTAAATGTAACAAGCCACTATTTCCATAGTACGCTACATGCTCCAGGTCCGAAGCGATAATATCAGGGAGATCTTGATCATCAGTGTGCTTCGTAGTGCAGCCATAGACAGTCGTGTTGTTTGTGTAGATGTCAACAAATGATCTCAGGATATGATTTTAAAGATCATAAATGAAGATAAAAATAGTTTTGTCCGCAGAATAGATCTTTGTGGCCCACCGGCGTTGATCCTGTGTGCTCCAGGACTCTGTCAATCAACAACTGCTTTTATAAACCTATATGTGAGAAAGTATTCGATGATTGCGAACACATTGCCAGATATTCCATAGTAGGAAAGTGTGTGAAGGTCACCCTGTTTTAACCTGTTTACAATTGACCACTTTCTTTTCACCTACCTCTATCTTACTCACATGAACACATATGTTTTGCTATTTTAATGACCTCTCTATAGGAAAGAGTGATCATTTCAGATTGTTATGGTTTTCTAAAATAGGTGATTAAAATATCATATAACAAGATATATCTTTTATTTTAATAAACTGTTCCAAATGTTTTGTTCTCAGGAAAATATATACAAATATATATATTCTACTAATGAATCATATCTCATCAAGACTAAACGCCACTCGAGGATAACGATCAAGGCGATAGATTGATTGACACTTAAATGATGACGAATATTAGGAGAGGATTGCAAATGATGCATGGAATTAACAAGTTTGTTAGATTACTTATAAGAACGGTTTATAATAAATATTTGTTGACATTAGATTTGAAAAAGACGTGTTTTATTCTGCATGGGAGCAGAAACATGTTCCACAGACGTGAAAGTATTTGGAGAGAACCTGTTCGTGGAATTCTGCCTGACACTAGGCACAAGGGGGGGGGGGATGAAAGTTGTTTTTTATTCAGTTGTGGCAAAGAGACGAGTTCTTGTTGTAAATATTATTGTTGTATAAGTACAAACTATATATATATATATATATATATATATATATATATATATATCAAAGGTATGTTTAAAAGTTAAATATTTAACAGAAGGTGTAGGTATAAAAAAGCGTCATTAGCAAAAGAACAAACTATATATATATATATATATATATATATATATATATATATATATATATATATATATAAATTAAAACATTATCATGTTTATTTTATTTCGATATTTCGCTTCATTAATTAAACTTTGTCAAGATAAAAATTTTATTCAACAGAGTAAAGTACATATATATAAATTTGGAAGTGGTGGTAGGAGTAGGTAGGCCCAAATTTGGCGGGGTGGGTAAAATAAGGAACGTTGTGTATGTGATTGAAGATGATTGGTTAGTTGAAGTTTTTTTTAGGTAAGTATTTTAAGAGAGTACGTACTAGAGGATAGAGGAAAAAGAAGTAAAAAGGAATGTTATTGTATGTGGTATGGTAGTTTGTTAAATTCGATATGGTAGAAAGATATTATTAAAAAAGCAGTAGGACTGTTTCTTTGGTTTCTTTTCTACCCCCACCAACATATCTGGAGAAGGCCGCCGCCATTATGGTTAAAAGGAGATTTTGTTTTTGTTGTTTTTGTGCTATGTAAAGATTATTAACGTTCCATTACCATTTATATTACTAAATATCTTATATTACTAAATATCTTATATTACTAAATATCTTCATTTGTCATTCTTTCCTTGTGGGAAGAGACGTGTGATTGGCTATCGCTGCGGTCTATTGAATCAGCTTTGTTGAGTTTAAAACATACGCAGTGTATGTGTTTCAATTACGCACGAATAGCGTTTGGAAAGGTATGAACCGCAATGCCCTCTCCGTTCCCAGTCATGGGTTTAATAACAAATTATGTTCAGTTAAATGTATACAATGAATTGGTTTAAAAACGTTAAATAACATCAAAATGTGTTGATATACCGTGAAACATGCTGACCAAATATAAGCTTATTTCATAACCCATTTAGCTTCTCTCCGACTTATAAACATTATATTTTTTGTTTGTTTTGCTTTTCCTTTTTTGTTCATGGTGTGAAATAAATCAGCGTTTGATTGCAACGCCGTATCTTATCGTTGCTATACCAATCACAGGTCCAAAGCAAACAAAAATCAAGACGAAAAAGAAAGAACAAACAGTTTAAGAGTCATCGTGTTGTATGGTACCCTTACCCCGTCTCTGTCTCTGTCTGTCTCTCTGTATGCCTGCCTGTGTCTCTTGCGCAACACTCAAACAATGGACATATTTATCGTTACAATCCCAATAGAACAATGGCTGTGGCTGTGCCTCTCTCTCTGTCTGTCTGTCTCTCTCTCTCTCTCTCTCTTTCTTTCTCTCTCAGTCTCCATCTGTAGTTATCTCTTTTTCTCTGAATCTGTCTTGTTGTCTCTCTCTATCTCTTCCTCTCTTCCAATCTATCTTTCTTCTCATTTCCCTCTTCCTCTCCCTCTAGCTTAACCAATTTCTCTATTTACCTTCCTCTCTTTCAATCTGTCTGTTTGTCTGTTTCTTTCTGATTCTGTCTCTGTGTGACCCCTCTTTATCTCCCTCACTCTCATCCTTTCTTTATCTTTCTCTATTTATCCCCCTCTCCCTCTCCCTCTCCCTCTCCGTCTCTCTCTCTCTCTCGCTCTCTTTGAGTGTATATAATTGTTTAAGAGTATGTGCCCGTGTGATTATGTGTTTCTAAATTGTGTTTTTTTCGTGTGCGAGTATGTGTGTGTTGTATTGTGTTAGTTCGTCTTTGTCCCTTTTTACCCACATCCTTACTACAAAGTGAGCCATAAGGACAGTTATTTTTTAATGTAGGAAAAATCCAGCTTCTCCAAAAATGGCTCATATCTGTATAGTCTCGGTGGCACTTTCTCGCGAATGAATGCACCTCAGGCGATATGACTTAGATCACACACCCTAAAAAAAGAACAGGTAGCCTGTAAAGATAGACTGAACAGATACTACACTTTGATTCTATCACGAAGATCGGATGAACACTGTGTGGATATACATGTGTGTGTGTGTTTGTGTGCGTGTCTCTTTGTATGTAAATTTATATGTGCGTGTCGTGTTTAGATGTGAATATTGTGTCGGTGAGTACGTGATTGTGTATATCTGTGTGATTGATAGTGTGTGCCTGAATGCGTGTTGGTCTATGTGTGTTTGATTCACATTCGTCATCAGGAGAAGAACGAAGAAAAGGAAAGGTGTTTTCTTGCTTTGTTGATTGACTGTTCTTTGAAATGGCCGGACAATGAAACGCAAGCAGATATTAAATCCACCTCATGGTGATTCATCCCTTGCTTATTTTCCTCGGGGACACCTTTTACTTTTACAGGTGATAGCATTTTTGTCGGTTGTCTTTGGAAATTTTCACAGTTAATTAGGTCTAGCAAAGAAATATACCCAAATGAAAACATAGATCGATAAAGGTATTCATCTGATTGTCTTTCGGTAAAGATAGATAGATAGATATGATCATTTTTACATTGATAAATGTATGTATATATATATATATATATATATATATATATATATATATATATATATATATATATATATATAGGCATTCTTACATCGATGGATATATAGACCGATAGATTAATCGATAGATAGATAAATAGATACATATGAGCACTCTTACATTGATAGATCGATGGCTGGATGGATAGATAGATATGATCATTTTTACATTGATAAATGTATGTATATATATATATATATATATATATATATATATATATATATATATATATATATATATATTGTGTGTGTATTTAGGCAGCATATTTTCATTTAGGCAAACATTATTAAGTAACACGGAGTGGTTTTGTTTGATGCGACTTTTTTTTCTTTTTTCAATTTTCCGAATTGTCCATCTAATGTTTCGGTCAAATTGATATAAATATGATCCATAGGTTTCTTGTTCCATTCTTTTTTCTTTTTTGCAAGTACTTTCGATTTGAATCGTCAAATCATCTTCAGGCGGTATTAGTTTTAGTGTTTTTACAAATTATGACTTTACTGTTGTGCTCATTTTTTAATTATAACGGCGAGTAGATTATAACTTTAAAAAGCGTCGTAAAGTTGAAATGTACATGAGAGCGTGATGGCGTTCTACACATATGGGAGATTTAAAAGTTTGACTGTTTAAACCGTTAAGAAATTGATGACGTTAAAGAAAGTGCATACAATTCAAACGCATAACTACCTAATGGCTAAGAATTTGGTAATGTTAATTATTATGCTAGACACTTTAAAATGTTGAGAATCGTTTCATAATTAACATTATTAATTGTGGGATGTTTAGTTTTTATGTAGAGGGCTTCGAGTATTTTTAATTTTTTGATATTGGTATCGTGGTGTATTATTTAATAATGTTTGCCTAAATATATATATATATATATATATATATATATATATATATATGTATAGGCATTCTTACATCGATGGATATATAGATCGATAGATAGATCGATATATAGATAAATAGATACATATGAGCATTCTTACATTGATAGATCGATGGATGGATAGATAGATAGATAGATAGATATGAACATTTTTGCATAGATCGATCGATCGATAGATAGATAGATAGATAGATAGATAAATAGATAGATAGATAGATATTAACATTCTTAAATAGATACATATGAGCATTCTTAGATAAATGGATAGTTGATAGAAAATAAATAGATAGATATTTGCATTATTAGACAGATCGATAGATAGATCGATAGATAGATCGATAGATAGATCGATAGATAGATCGATAGATATATAGATATATATGAGCATCTTTAGATAGATCCATATTAGCATTCTTAGATAGATAGATAGATAGATAGATAGATAGATAGATAGATAGATAGATAGATAGATAGATAGATAGATAGATAGATAGATAGATAAACACCAAATAATAGGCGTCGGGCGTGGATATATTTGTTAGTATGAAACTATTCTTAATATTCAGATGAGAAAATGTGTGAATATAAGAGAACTGTGACGTAGTTTTTGTTACAGATAGACAACCACAATTGTTCTACTATTGCTGGTATTCACACCCAATGCAAGTTCATAAAAATTAGATATTTAGAACCTTCAATGAATGCAATAGTTTAGATCCCAAAGTATACATTGCTATGGTAACAAGGGTGGTAAAATAGAGGTGACACAACTGAAGTTATGGTTATTTAATGATTGAAATGTGCTCAAATGTTCAAAATAGACAATGGAGATACATAAAACAGAGATACGAGGAAATGGAAGAGTGATATTTCCGATAATACCAATATATGGGGAGATAAATAATTCATATCGAGGGAACGATTTTTAAAAAAAATACGTTAGACATTGCCTCTTGGGTTTTACCTGCAAGACGAAGCAGATGTCTTTCGAAGGCCCCCCCCTCCTCTAAAAGTGACGGGTTCAAAGAAGTCTAATACCGTATGATACTTTAGAGCAATTTAAATAAAAACAAAAGTACAAAAAAGTATTAAAATCCAAAACGGATATAAGTGCTGTTGGTATATACAACACAACTAATCCGTATACGGAAAAACACAGTCGTATTATTGAGACTGATACACATTGCTGACCACTTTGGAGAGAGACGCCATGCTACAACTCCTACTGCTAACAACAACATCACATTACACGCTACAAGACACGCGCCGACCATATTTCTTGCGTAGCGAAAGTGCGTCCGCTGTGTTCCAGGCGACTTCTAAGAGCCGTAATACCTTTAAAGAAGTTAATGGCTATAGTATAAATATATCAATGTAAATTACAGAATGATTCTAATTTAGGACCAGTTCTGTTATTTCCATTGTATGTTTGATTATCTTGAGAAGCTGTTTCCTCTATCTTTGTTTAAAAAATTAAGTGAGTTACAAAATAGATTTTAGTGAACCAATTTCAAATAATACTCGTAATAAGTACCTTCTTCTGTGCAGTTAATCGATGAAGAAATAGTTCATTAAAAAACCAAACAACTATTATATATAAGTAATATTTTGGTTAGATACAAGATGTTTGGAAAATAAATTGCATAACTTCAGGATTATGTTCCCTATGTGTAAATGACCCTTATTCTGTGGGCGTTTCTTTTCTAACAGCACTCCATTACTAGCCTAAATTTCTTTGTGGACCATTTCGTCATCTGCGTGCTCTTCGGTTTGTGTTAATTATATTTATTTACCTGTATTTGGTCTGCTGTATTCTGTTACTTGAAATAAGAAGCGCCAATATTCGCAGGATGTCGATTGGGTTCCCTATGTTAGCTATCAAAAAGACGTTGTCGATCATGTCTA
The DNA here is from genome assembly GCA_963556195.1 of Sepiola atlantica. NCBI lineage: Eukaryota > Metazoa > Mollusca > Cephalopoda > Sepiida > Sepiolidae > Sepiola > Sepiola atlantica. The sequence continues at coordinate 234,708,791 of OY744515.1, read as the reverse complement.
TCACTTTTTTCTGCGACCATATGCTTTTATATTTGTTTGGTGTCATTTGTTCATGGTTTTGTTGGTGTATGTGACAAGACGAGGCTTAGGCGTATTATACCTGTGGTCTTGTCACGGGGATAATGTTTATATTATCTCCTATGTAGGAATAACAGTGCGCTATCATACAAATTGTGCGTTTAAGATGTTTACAATAAAACATGTCAATCAGTTTTTCTTTTAATGGCCTATAACTGGGAAACCAAGTGTTTCCTGACCAATGTTTATTGGAAGTTTTTTTAAATATTTACAAATTTGTTTAAGGCTTTTCGCTCAAAACATACACATGTTGCCACAGCAGCGTAATAGTGATACTGTAATAGGGATAAGATTTATATGAGAAACCTGGGTGGGGAGTTGTGCAGCAAGATGTTTGTTCAAGTTACATTTAAATTTCTGCATGTGGATACAGTCGGGGAAAAGGGAGCAGGAAGGGAATTTGAAAGGCAAACGGTTCGAGGAAATAAGCTGAGTAGAAAATCGCCGGCATCTAGAGATCTTTAGAGTGAAGGGGGATTTTGCTGCTCGTCGGGTGGCTCGGGGGTATTTTCGTTACATATAGGACATAATATCGAAGTTATGCCATCGATTCTCCAAAACACCCTGTATATTTTGTTTTCTAATCTTAATGTTCATTAACGTTTCATCGGTTCACCCTAGCAATGCCCGGACCAACCACACATCCATCGTTTCTTTCTGTCATTTATTATTTATTTCTTTTACATTTGATTCAAATGTCCATTTATTTTCATTCATCCATTCGTTATAATCCGTGCGGATGCTGAACAACCGTCGGATCGTATTATTTCTTTTCATTGCATTTTACTCCATCCATCTTACCCTTTCAGTGTTTTGTCTCGTTCTGATTCATAAAAATCGGTCACCATTGTAAAGATTCTTTATCAATCGTTCGTTGGGTGTTTGAAAATCCGCCCACACCTGTCAGTTTCACGTTACCTATTTTTGCCATTTTCGTATTGATCGTCAACAGATGTGCCGAGATTGTTTGTTTATGACTAGATCATAAACCAATTGAAAAGATACCGACGTTAAGGCGCGAATACGTTATATGTATTCGTATTTATTTGTGTGTGTGTGTGTTAATGTAGGAAATTAAAAAAAAACAAGTCACTTACAGATAGCTGCAACTCATCGTTTTATTTATAAAATTCCTTCAGTTGGATTGAACTTTCTTTTGGAAGCAATGTAGATGTAAATTGTTAAATATGTAGTATTTTTTCTTTATTCTTTTCCTATTGCGGGATTGGACATTTTCGCCAACTGTCCGTTGTTTTTTTTTTCAACCAAATATGAAATTATGAAAATCAGTAAAGAAATGCCGTTATTTTAGAACTACGAGCAAAAATGACGTTGCATTGTGTAAAAATTAGTCTCAACCGTTTTTTGTTTTGTTATTTTTATGTCTTCCGTGGAATGTGTTCGTCCATGTAGAGTTGAAACTACATTTTAATATTTTATATTGTTAAATATATCAAATTATTTCTTTTTTCTTTTCCCATTACGGAATTGGAAATTATTAATAAGAAGAAATTGAAGAGAGTGCTAGATTTTTTTTAATAATAAGAGCAGAATATTTATTTATTATTTTTTGTATGCCCCTTTTTTAGTTTTTCAAAAAGACCACCACTAGTTAACTACCGAAGAGATAATAAATATATTTTTGAAAATCGTCGAATTTCTCACAGAATGATCTACCAGTTCATTACAGATCAAATATGGCTGAAAAGGACTGTTGAGCGATTAAGAAATATAAATAAAACTCAAAAGAACACTGTATTTTGTTAGTCTCGGTCTGCTCTACCAGCTTGAAACATAAGGTGCCATATTGATTTGATCTTCTGTAATAGTATGAATATATGTATAAGGAAAAGTTTAAGTTAAAAAACAAAAACAATTCAAGATATTCACAAAATGTATTTATAAACATCTTATATTATTAGCTCTTATTAATCTCTCAGGATATATTAATTACTGCAGATAAAAATAAGCTCAATGGTCAACAGGTTATGTTAAACAGAGCTTTTATATTATAATATAGCATAAGTTACATTTTAAATATTATAATCAAGCTATGAAAGTCAACATTTAACAATGTTTATACATATATATCCATATATATATATATATATATATATATATATATATATATATGATGAAAATTATAGAAATAATATTCGAATGTCATGGAAAATGTAAGAATTATTTATATATTCATCAACGTTCCGTTCATATTTCAAGATTTTCTCGAGAGGATTGATTTGAAGAAATAACATACAAGTGCAATATTTAAAAATATTTAGTGCGTTTGTGACATGAACATAATGTTTTGGTTCTTTTTTCGAACAAACTATAGCCGTAAGAATTCAAAATGTGTGATGCGTTTATGAAATTGAATGTTTCTTTTTCACTTCTTTTTGTCAAATTTGTTTGAATAAAGACAAAAACATTCTTTTCACGTCACAATAAATTAATGCCTTATTAACGCCATTGTACACCAAAAGTTAAGCGTGTTTGAATCGACCAAAATATTGGTTGGCGTGAACGGTGAGTCTATGTTATTATTTGTTACGAGTTACATTCTTATCCACAATTTCCTATACTAGAATTTCATTTTGCCGTAAACTAAATTTCATATATAAATATATGTATATATATATATATATGTACTGTGTGGTAGGGCAGGAAAATCCAGCAGAGTGCTCGATTAATTAAGAAATCCGAGATTTCGAAGGATTAAGAGCGTAAATATTTATTTATAAAATACAGAAATTCAATGTAACATCAGTACCATCGGTTTCAAAGCGGGACGTTGATCCCGATTATCGTCAGCTGATAAACATATTCAGGAATCTGAATATGTTTATCAGCTGACGATAATCGGGATCAACCTCCCGCTTTGAAACCGACGGTACTGATGTTACATTGAATTTCTGTATTTTATAAATAAATAAATAAATAAATAAATATATATATATATATAGAGAGAGAGAGAGAGAGAGAGAGAGAAGGAGAGGGAGAGAGAGAGAAATATATATAAAGTTAAAACAATTTTTCCCCTGTACCATTTTGAAAATAGGAAAATAGCCACATGCATGACAGGCTACTAAACTCACCACTATATTACGCTTATTCACGCGAGCATGTTTTAGTACATTTTTTTTATTGTTACTCTATCTAACACTAAATATTACTTTGGGCACACCATCTTCACTTCTCCTTAAAACATACTCCATATAGGTAGTAGCACAAAAATGTACCCTAACACTTCGGTACTGACACTTTTCCCATCGACACCGGGAAGTAATAAACAACGTCTACTTTTCAAGAAAGTGTCCGTTAGTATTTCCTATTTGTCTGCTATTGATTTACTACATAATACAAATCATTACGCACACATTCAATGGACGCTCCCACTAATTCAGCTGAATTTCGAGATTATCGGATTACGTTATTTCCTCCTATTACATATACATTTATACTAATTCAGGTTTTTAGAGAATGCAATTAACGAGCATAGTTCCTTGCAGTGTTTAATTATTAAACATGGTGACTACAATTTCTTCAGCTACATGATTTCTTAATTAAGTCAATATAAGCCAAGATACGCGACAAATGTCCATAAAGTTGACATTATCAGAATCCTACACTTTTCACTCGCATAATGTCCAAGGATTGATAATATTGATTTCTTCGTATAGAAATGACTCAAAACGTCTGACTAGTCGATCCTATATTTGGTCGCCTTTTTGGCGCAGCTGACAGGCATCGTTTCATCGACCTATTTTCTACTCTCGTAGTCTAGTGGTTACGAACGTAGATCCAAGACTGAGAGGTGTATAGTTTGATCTAACAAAATTTCTTTTAAAAAACATTGTTAAACTTTTGACTACGAGGGAGTGGGAGGACTATGACCCGGATGTTTTAATTCCAACGTTATTATTTAGTAATTTGAAAAGAAATCAATGTAATAGGTAGTACTTTAACTATTGTGAACAGCATCATTTCTCCTCGTGCACACATGGTTCATTAGTGCTCTGCAGGCCTCCTTAATTATATTTGTGTGTTTCATTAGTACTCAGGAGGCACACTCAATTTTGTTTACTTTCCTCACAAAAAATAGAATTTCTATACAAAGATAACAGGCGGGATTTAATAGGGCTCTGTAAGCCTCTTTAATTTGAAAAGTTCCGATTATTATAGATAGAGCAGGTGTTTGTGAAATACCAGTACTATGGGGTGGGCAGGAAGACTCCTACAACCGCACCTCATTCCTTCATTCATTCCTCTCTTCCTCTTTTCACCCTTCAACATTTTTAAGCCGACAATTATTCTAAACATTAAAATTGTCCGATGTGACCTATTTGCGTTCTGTCGGATGTTGAATTCATTCTTTTATATTTCTCCCGGCCAACGGTTCAGCTAGTATATATATAAAGATTGTTTCTCGGCTTAAGTAGTGAATTTCTTCACATTTGACAAATGAAAAAGACATAAAAGGATGTATAATATTTTTCTCTATTTCGAACAGTCCTCTGCTCTTGATAAAAAAAATGTGTTTTTTTTTTATTTAAAAAAAGGCATGGATCTGAAACCGTAGAGAAAAAATGGATTTTGAAAACTTTGTGCAGCATTCTTTCTTTGTCTGAACTTGATAGTCGGTCAACGTTAAGTCTTTATAACAGAATGACGAGCAGGTTAAGACAAGGAATGAACGCTGCAAACGTTTTTTAAAACCCCATTCTTCACAACGGTTTCATATCCATTCATTTTTCATAACATAACACGTTTTTTAGTTGTCAAATATGACAAAAGGCCGATATATATATATATATATATATATATATATATATATATATAGTAAGTTATTAAAATATATTTATGGCAATTAAGCTACACAGAGGCTCCCGCGTTTCATCCCCGGGAGGAATCTTCAGGCTAAAATGCATGGAGTTAGTTTTGCCGGGTCTTTTTATATACACGTCTAGCTAGTTAACCAATCAGATTCTTTGTTGTGCTCTTAGCCAATCGTTTGGCTTCTCACGAACAAAGGTCCGGTTAGTTTTACTTCCTATTTCCAATTCTAGTGGTCTGCTTTCTATACAGTGGCCTATATCCTGTTTCTTTGTTGTGTCAATATAATGGGTGAACTTTGTATTTCTATTTTAGGTTTTAGTTTCGTTTAGTTTTTTTTTTACTTATTTGTTTGTTTATTTATTTATTTATGTATTGTTAGCCTAAAGTTAATTTTTTGCAGGCAGCTGATTTCTATCTCACTTTTACACTTTAATAGATTTTGGGGGTCTTTAAAGTTTAGGATTTCAAATTTCTCATTCAGACATAATCTACACGAGTCGTCTAAGTTTCTACATGTACTGGCCTGTCGTATTATTTTTCATTCAATTATTGGTGAGCGTCCATTTTCTTTGAGCTCCCAATAGTGTTTTGTTAGTGCTGTTTTAATATATATATATATATATATATATATATATATATATATATATATATATATATATATATATATATTAATAATAGAGATTATAGGTCTGTCTGTCTATCTGTCTGTCTGCCTGAAGCCGAAACTATATTATAAGTTTTGATCGCTCTCTTTTTTATATATAATTATCAGCCTTTGTATATACCCATTCCAAAGCTTCCCCAAAAATCACGCGTCTTTCAAATTTATATAATTAATTTATTTTAAAAGTTCTAATAAATTGATATTTGCAACTATAGACTTTTTCAGATTTCCCGATGTATTTTAAATATTTGCCTTAATAATAATAATCTAAATAAA
>OY744515.1:234667937-234697937 GCA_963556195.1 Sepiola atlantica | reverse complement strand
AATTTTTTTAAATAAAAAATAATAATAATAATAATAATAATAAAAACAATAATAATAACAACAACAACAATAATAATAATAATAATAATAATAATAATAATAATAATAATAATAATAATAATAATAATAGTAGTAGTAGTAGTAGTAGTAGTAGTAGTAGTAGTGGTGGTGGTGGTGGTGGTGGTGTGGTGCTGCTGGTGTCAAATTTACCATTCCCTAAACAGCCGTGGGCTACTCCCCGAGGAAGAAAAATCATACCGGAAAGGGGGAAAAGGGGCGCATCATCTGTTATACATAGATCAAAGGATCCTGAAAGAAGCCAAAAGCGAGAAAAAGAACATATCTAGGGCATGGATTGATTACAAAAAAGCCTACGACATAATCCCTCAAACATGGATAATTGAATGTTTAAAAATGTACAAGATACCCGACAGGATTATTAATCTAATCAACAAATAATGGGAACAATGAGATTAGAACTGACAGCTGGAGGACAACACCTGGCGGAGATAAAAATACAAAGAAGCATTTTCTAAGGGCACTCCCTATCACCACTACTGTTTATCATAGCCATGATGCCACTTAACTACATACTCAGGAAATGTAATGCCGGATATAAGTTCACATGCACAGAACAAAGAATAAACCAACTCATGTACATGGACGACCTGAAACTATTTGCAAAAAGGAATAGGGGACTGGAAAAGCTGATGAATACGAGCAGAATCTTCAGCTAGGACATTCAACTGGAATTCGGAATGGAAAAGTGTGCATTGCTAGAGATTAAATAAGGAAAGCTGGAGACGACTGAGGACATCGAATTACCCAACCAAGAGCTGATGAAGATTTTAGGTGAACAAAACAGCTATAACTAGTTAGGAGTTCTGGAAGCAGGCACAATTAAATAAACAGAAATGAAAGAGAAGATTGGAAAAGAATATCTCAGAAGAACAAGAAAGCTCTTAGAAACAACATTTTATAGCAGAAACCTAATAAAAGAGCAGTATCACTAATAAGATACTCTGAAACATTCATAAGCTGGACTAGAGAAGAAATCAGGCACCTTGACTAGAGGACTAGACAATTAATGACCATGCACAACGCACTACATCCAAAATACGATACAGACAGACTCTACGTGACGAAAAACGAACGGGGAAGTGGACTGGTAAGTATAGAAGACTGTGTGGACAACACTAAAAAAGAGGTGGATAAATATATAAACCAAAACACAGAAAGGTTGATCACTGCAGCAAGAGACACCGGGCCAACGACAACTCAGGAAACACCGAAACCAGAAACAAACAGACAAGAAAAGTGGGAAGAGAAACAAATACATGGACGTTTCATAAGAATGACAAGAGAAGAGACGCACGAAAATAGTTGGACATGGCAGAGAAACGGAATCCCCACTGATGGCTGCACAAAACAATGCGATTAGGACCAACTACATAGGGGACATCCAAAGTGAGAGTTGGGCAGCAAGATGTTTAATTACATTACATTTAAATTTCTACATTTTGGTACATTCGGGAAAACAAGGAGCAGGAAGGGAATTCTTAAAACGGTCCGGGAAAGAAGCTGTTACAGTAGAAAGTGTTGAACCATCTGTGAATGTGGAAGGGAGGGCCATACGATGCAACACTGCTTTGTCTGCTCTCTACTGTCCGAGTGAAGCTTAGAAGATCTGACAGAGTACAACAATAATACAAATAACTGCGCAAAAAGTGAGAAACTGTCGCATGACCATAAGAAGAAGAAGTAGAAAGTTTTCCGAGATCCGGGGACCTCTACAGTAGACAGGTGGGATTATCCTACTAGTCGGGTTTGTTTGGAGTATTTACGTTGAGTGGCTACAAGTGCACGGAGCACAATCGGTGGAAATACTTGTAAAACAAGTACAAGAAAGCAACATTGCGGCGATGGGACAAGAGCTTGTTGGGCGTATAAGGTTAGAAACTCTTTTTTGTACCTTGTCCAAGGGAGAGAGACTAGTGCACAAGCCCAGATGTGGCAACAATACTCCATGCAATCCTTTTATCAAATATACACTAAGAACTATTATTTGAATGCGTCGTCTGCCCAGCCTAGATTTCTGCAGTTACCATTGATAATTTATTATTGTCTGCGAACATTTTTGAATGCGAATGCTTTAATATGCATCTGTGATAATTATTATCTCTGGTTTTTATGCATGAAAAGCGTACGCTCTGTAAAATACGACTTATAAAATTGAAACTTATAAATAGAAGGAAGACTTGCCAACAATGGCGTCTTGTTCTGTCTCCTCGCAGATTGCTGTCTATCCTATTCGTTGAAGTTGAATGCAGTCATTGTTTTTTTTAAAACGAAAGGAGCAACAACAGTGATAACCAAGGAGATATTGTAAAAGAAAGAAAAATGGTGATTAAACAAATAAAAAGATAACGGGGACAACGAAAGAAAGAAAGTGGCGTTAAATGAAAGAAGGAAAAAATAAATCTTAAAACAGATTAAGAATATTTAATAAAATAAAGAACAGGCAAAAAGAGGTCAAATATGTAATGGCAAGATCTGAAATAAAGACACAGAAATAGAAGAAGAAAAGGTTAAAAGATACAAATAAGAAAAGGAGTATGATAAGAAAGAATAAAGAACAAGAAGGTAGACAGAAAAAAGAAAGAAAAATAGTAGATCGAAAAAAGAAAGAAAGGAAACGTGAATTAACGAAAAAGAAAGAAAGAAAATAGAGTCAGAGAAAAGAAAGTAAAAAAATAACAGAAGAAACATCGAAAAAAGGGCATCAAATGAACGAAATGAAAAATTATACTGAAAATAAATTAAGGAATTTTTAATTCCTTAATTTATTTTCAGTATAAAAGAAAGCAACCAAAAGACTTTATAATTACTCCAACAAAGAAGCAGTAAACTAACGCGAAAAGTAACTAAAAAGAAAGTAAGAAAATAAAGGAATAAGAGAAATAAGAAAGAAACATAAAAAGAAAAGGTAGAAAGAGAAAAAGAAAAGAAACAAACAATCAAAGAAAAAAGAAAGAATAAAAGAATAAAGAAATATAGAAGGAAAGGTAGTAAAAAAAAGAAAGAAAATCAAAGAAAAAAGAACGAAAAGAATGAAAAAAGAAGAAAGTACGAAGAAATAAATATGTAAAGTAATGTAGAAAGAGAGAAAGAAAAGTAACAAACATTTTTTTTTTAAAAAGAAAGAAAAGAAAAAAGAAGAAAAAGAAGGAAAAAATAAATCTAGAAAGAAACGTAGAAAGGGGGAAAGAAAAAAAGAAGGCAAGAAAGAAGATATAAATATAGAAAAGGTAAAAGAGATAAAAAACAAAGAAACAATCAAAGTAAAAGATAGAAAGAAAAGAAAAACACAAAAAAGAACAAATGAAGTATAGAAGAAAAGAAAAAATGAACGAAACGAGAAATAAATAGAGGCATAAAGGTAGAAAGAGAGAAAGAAAAAAAAACAATTAAAGAAAAGAAAGAGAAAAAAAGAAACAAAAGACGAGAAAAATGAAGAAATAAATGCAGAAAGAAACGTAGAAAGCAGGATAGAAAAAAAGCAATTTAAGAAAAAAAATAAGAAAAATATATAAAAAGTTAAAAAAGAATCAAAGAAAAATAATTAAAAGAAGAAAACAAAAAAAAAGAAAATAAATATAGAAAGTAAAGTAGAAAGAGAGAAAGAAAAGACACAAGTAATCAAGGAAAAAAAGAAAAAAAATGAAAATGAGAAAGTGTTAAAAGAAAGCAAATTACAAAGAAAAGACAGAAAGAGGAGGAAGGGAAAAAGAAATAATTGCACGAAAGAAAGAACTTACAGTAAACAAGAAGGGAAAATGTTTAAATGTATTGTTTATTAGTCACTATGTATTTCAGTAATGACAAAAATAATCTGTAGAAGGAACAAGGAACTGATTCGACGGAAAGAAAAGAACTTATTTATTTTCGTATGGGCGCTTATTTTCGACCAGCTGTGATGTCATTCACCAACAAGAAGCCTTCTTAATAGGTTCGCATTTCTTTCTGATATTTCCAAGATAAAAACTCCTCATCGTATTTTGCCTTTCTGTGGTATAGTTACAAACATATCAACATCCAGCAATATGTATTTCAGGGGAAATACCAAGGTTGTTTCCAAGTAGATAGTAAAAAGCAACAGAAATATTAAAATATATACGCTATGTTCTTTTATTTTTAATTAATACATAAAATACAAATATATGCACGAATAAAATATTATTCGTTTTCAAAGATGTATCCAGACATGCGTTGATCAGAGAAGAAAATTTGATACACGTGACCATTTCATTTATTCAAGAAATTATTGTGATTGTTTTTTTTTAAGTTTTAAGGTGTCATGCCCATATGAAGAGTATTTCGTATGACTTGTTCTTAAATAGAATCTGTGTGCATGTCTTCCTTATAATTTATATTAACATTGATTTATCTCTGCATATGAAACTTAATGTCTGCATGTATGTGTGTTTGTGTGTGTGTTTGTTCCTTATAGGAAAAAAGTCAGAGAATCTAGATAAAATCTAAAAGTGTATTCTTATGTAAAATTAGCCGAGAAAGATACTGGTAGTATTCCTGATTCTCTAAATGCACACCTGAGCAAATTTCGTCGGGAGGGGGTTGATTATTTCAGCTATTTTCAATTGAATTTCAATTTAATTATGTATTAATTTAAATAGAAAACAATTATATTATTTAGTAATTTGTAAAGAAAAACTGCAAGTCATTCCCGAAAAAATGCAAATCATTCCCGAAAACTCAACCGGAAATAACATCAGAGGGAAGCTGTGGAGGGGATTAAAATTTAATAGATGCTGATTCTGGGGAAATTCCGGTATCGGCCTTGATTCTGTCGGTATGAGACGAGTTCTGGGAAGAAGGGGGTCCACCCCCCCCAGGCTTTACGTTGATACCCATGTCATTCCTAAAACTAATCCGGAAATGACTTCATAAGAAGTTGGAGGGGCTCATCTCTAAACTTTTAGTAATTAGGTATAACAGGAGTGCATCTCTAAACTGTTAGTTCTTTGGTACAACAGAAGCGCGTCTCTAAACTTTTAGTTCTTTCGTACAACAGAGGCGCGTCTCTAAACTTTTAGTTCTTTTGTACAAAACTTTTAGTTAGTTGGTACGACAGGGGCACGTCTCTAAACTGTTAGATCTTTGGTACGACAGATGCTCGTCTCTAAACTTTTATTTTTTTAGTACAACTGGGACCCGTCTCTAAACTTTTAGTTCTCTGGTACATGGGCGCGTGTCTAAAGTTTTAAATCTGTGGTACAACAGGGGTGCATCTCTAAACTTTTAGATTTTTGGTACGGCAGGAGCCAGTCTCTAAACTTTTATTTCTTTGGTACAACAGTTGCTCATCTCTAAACTTTTAGTTATTTGGTACGACATGGTCGCATCTCTAAACTTTTAGTTCTTTGTTGCAACAGGGGCGCGTCTCTAAACTTTTAGTTTATTGCTACGACAGGGACCGTCTCTAAACTTTTAGTTTATTGCTACAACAGGGACCGTCTCTAAACTTTTAGTTTATTGCTACAACAGGGACCGTCTCTAAACTTTTAGTTCTATGCTACAACAAATGCGCGTTCCTAAACTTTTAGCTCTTTAGTGCAATAGGGGCGCATCTCTAAACTGTTAGTTTATTGGTAAAACAAGGGCGCGTTACTAAACATTTAGTTCTTTGGTACAACAGGGCCGCGCCTCTAAACTTTTCTTCGATACAACAGGGGCGCGTCTCTAAACGTTTAGAGAATAATCAGATAGGAGAAACGAGAAAGAGAGGGTTGGGGAAGGATGGAAATAATGGGGATGAGGGAAAGGAGGGCAACTGGAGAAAGGAAGATTGATCGAAGTTTTTATATAAATAAACTAATCTCATCTCATCTGTCTCTCTCACCCCCCCTCTCTCTCTCTCTCTCTCTGGCTCTCTCTTTCTCCCCCTCTCTCCTTTTCTCTCTCTCCTACTAACGATGCCGTATGTTTATGTTATAGTTAATGGTATGCTGCGAACAGATACTACACTTTGAATTATTTATTTGCACAAAATATGAAAAAAATAAATTAGGAACAAATTGGGCACAAGGCGATCAAAAGTGTGGGAAAAGGTGGGTCGTTGGTCATCCTTAGTCAACAGTTATAAAATGTTTACTCTTAACTAGAATTATCACAGTCACCGCATTTACTCTTGGGGGGGGGGGTCATTCTATTTAAAATATCTTCAAATTGTTGGAAAAACCTGTTCATAAATACATTTATTTACAGAAATTCATTGAATTAAAACGGGGAGTGGGATCTTAGGGAAAGGACCAAGAAACTATAAAAAAAATAAATGTTTATAACTGGGCATTCATAAATGAATCCCCCCCCCCAAAAAAAAAGAAAACTGATTTAATCTATTATTGTTTTTCTTTTAATAGGGATAAGTTAGTGACATATCGGTTCTGTTGTCATAGGACCGTCCTCCCAGGAATTACCTCCTTCGTTTTTAATCCTCCCAGGTTTTACATCCTCCTGTGAGGGAGGGTTAATGTAGTATATGTTATTTTGTTATGAGAACATCTTCCCATAACTACCTTCTTTTATTCAGGGGGGGGGGCAAGTAGTAGTATAGTATCTCTTCTGTTGCCATGATACTATATTCACAAGCATTACCTTCTTCTTTTATGGGGAGATCCTCCCAGGTATTATATTCTCTATTTTTGAACGGGTATTGTAGTACCCGTACTGTTGTAATCATACCATCCTACAAGACATTACCTCCTCCTTTGAGGATTAGTTTAGTATATGTTCGTTAATACCTATTCCTTTGGGGTTCAGTGTATGTAGTTCGTTCATCATGATTTCATCCTCCCAGCTTAGCCAATGTGTGCATAGAGGAAACATATATTGCTAGTATATATATATATATATATATATATATATATATATATATATATATATATATACATCAAAGTATTCAATATTCAAAGTTTGATAAAGGCCACTATGAAATAAACAATATTCTTAAACGCTTCCATTTATTTTGTCTTTTAGTCTTCACATTCCATGAGCGATGTTTCTGACAAAGGGGGAAGAATTGCTGCTTTCTGGATCGGAATCTATCCACCTAACTCTCATCATTGGCTAGTTTTTAACCTTGAAGTAGTATTTTTTTAGCTCCTTACATCAAGTGGCTCCATGTCTTGTCTGGAACAATTCCTATTAAAATAACTTTTTTTTAAAACTTACTTTTGGTTTGGGCTTGTTTCATACGCCAGAGTGTAAGCCATTGTTGATGTGTCTTGTTCTCTGTCGGGTTGAGGTGTGGTCCTGTGCAATTCTAGGAAGTCTACCCTCCCAAGCTTTACATTCTACTACTTTGAAAAGTGATTAGTTTATTGCTAATCGTCTGAGGCACAACTACCAGGGAATGCCAACAGAGTCGCCCAGGCATTTTCTTTGTAGGTCAGAGTACACTGGATTTTCAAATCCCACTTTCCCGACTTGGTGTCACATTTTCCCGCCGGGGGAGGGAGATAAATACAATTATTTTTGTGTTAAAACAATGGACATTTTCTTTCGTTGTTGTTTTTTGTTGCGTTTTTATTCTTTTTAGGAAAAGCGTTTTTTTAGGAGGGAAACAAAGTAGATGGATTATGAAAAACATAACATTAATAAGTAAAGTTTCATCAGATTATGTTCATATTTTGTCTATTCATTCTGAGTGACAATTGGACGTAAAGATTTTTTAAGTTATAAGTTGTTAGTATTTGACAAATGAGCTATTTTTGGGTAGACGTTATTATATTTAGATGTTTCAAACTGTTGCCCTCACCTTGGTTGTTGTCGTTTAACAACTTTTCGGCCGTTGTACTCTTCGGTTTTCTTTGGGTGCATTTTGTCGGTGACCTTCTAGGAATTCATACTGGAGCTTTTGTTTAATCAGCTGACTGCTCACATTCCACGTTCCGTGGCTTTTAGATATCGTACGAGGAACTGGCTACTTAAGTGTCTTTAACAGAGATTGAACTCACAGCCGGTCCAGAAGCACAACCATAATGTTTTTAAAAAATGACAACAGCAAAACTGAAGACGACAGTTTAAGATATACAAATAATGTAAAAAAAATATGTAAACGTTACTATTGGCGACATAAATTATTTTAAAGGAAATACCGTTGGGAAATTAATCAAAAACAATTTAGTTGAGGTAGCAGGTTCAGTTTACATGGGAAGGCCAAAGAAAATATGGGGGGAAGTGATAAGCATAGACTTGAGAGAAAGAGGGATAACCACCGATTGCCATGGCCAATAAGACCTTATACCGAGCTAGAAAACTTTAACACATGACAGTATCCTCTATCTCTACAATGCCACAATCCGCCCATGCATGAAGTATTGTTGTCACATCTGGGCTGGTGCACTATCCACTAGTCTTTCCCTTCTAGACAAGGTCCAAAAAAGAGTCGCTAATCTAATAGGTCCCTCACTATCTCGCAAGCTCCAGCCCCTGTCCTATCGCTGCGATGTTGCATCATTGAGCTTGTTTTACAAGTACTTCAATAGAATGTGCTCCGATGAACTTGCCGGTCTAGTGCCCCCTCGACGTAAATAAACTCGACCACACTGACAATCAGCTAAATCCCATCTATTCACTATGGAGGTCCTCAGATGCTAAAGGCCCTTCTACTCCAATAGCTTCTTTCCTCAAGCTGTCGGCCTTTGGAAGTCCCTCCATGCTCTCTGTTTCCCCGCCTGTACCGACATGCAGAATGTAAAACTAATGTGAGCAAACATATTGCTGCACAGCTCCCAATTTAGGTGGACCCCAAAAACGTTTCCCTAATTCTCAGTAGTCCCTTACGTCTACAGTGCCAACTTGCTTTGTTTGGTGATGAACTAAGTTCAAAATGAAAATAAAAACCTGATCACAGATAGGTTCGTTTAGAAATCAATTTCTTAACGCCATCCAGCGCATGCCAGCATGTAAAATAGTACGCTTAAATGAAAATATGATGATGATTATGATGATGATGTAAAAGTTCGAATTTTACAATTAATACTATTGTTATGTTAGACATGTGATCTAGTTTGTGTCTATAATTAGATTTCATTAAAATAGGTGTCGGACATTGATACACTATGTCGTTGATTCTATTTATGTTTCGGTCTATTTACGTGTAATTTAAGAAGAAAACTGATATCAAACACCAATCTTGCGTTGTGTGTGTCTAGTCTGCTGATCCATTTAATTTCTCATTATTTTACGAATATTTCAAGAATCATAGTCGGTCTCTAATAATTTGCATCTCATATTTCTCATACTGTGTTCAGACAGATACAAATGTTTGACTAATATGGAGTATGGGCTAATGTTCCTAATATCTTTTTGTTTGTTATTAAATTGTTAAATCACAGACGGAAGTCCAATCATGCCTAACATATGTGTTCACCATTATAGCATTTAGGGCAGAAAATGTAGATCAGATTGTGGCTGTCACAAGTAAGATTCAGAAATACAATTGTTAAATGTGAATATCTAATGATATATATATATATATATATATATATATATATATATATATATATATATATATATATATATATATATATATATATATATATATATATATTCGAGCATACACCCTCAACAATCAGTCGGGAAGTGTCCTTTCTTCTGTCGGGCTAATGTATATTTCTTCACAGTCATAGGAATTCAACCACTCCAGGCTTTGATTTCTCTCTTCGATGAAGGGTTAGTTATTTGCTAATCTCCTGAGCCGCCGTTACCGACGAATGCCGACGGGGCTGCTCAGGAATTTTTGTAGGACAAAATGCACTTCACCTAGAGCGCTGTTTTTTTGAAACCTCATCTGACTTTGTGTCAAATCTACTGCAGAGGGTATATATATATATATATATATATATATATATATATATATATATATATATATATATATATATATATATATATATATATATAGTATAAAAATCAAATATTATATTAGATCCTATTACATGCGGTTAAGCTTAATATAGTAGATAGAGCATTTATATATGGATAATGAAGTGATGAAATAGATCAAATGTGCATAGTGTACAAGTTTATTAACTCATCAAGTATTCAAACAAGTAATATAAATACAAAATGACCCTTAAACCATGGCTTTTCAAAGATAACGCTCTTTTTGTCAGAAGGTCTGACGAATAACAATTGAATATTAATGAATTATTTGAGGTGAATATCTTCAAAATGCAAACATGAAAAATATTTTAGAATAACATAGGAAAAAAACATTATAGGGAAAAAATGTCTCAATGTAAGTCCTGAAACAGATCAAACACAATTCGAACTATGAGCAGGCTGTTTTATCAAATTTACATGATCCAAACTGTTTAAACAGTCTAAACAATCAAGCCGAACAATGTTCTATGTTATTTCGAAACCTTGAGTGCTCCAAGAAATGGTTTTATGGTCACAGATAATCCCGGACATTTAGGCCTTAATGATGCTTGAAAGAATTATGTATAAATCCATGCCTGCAAAACATACTCGGCTTCCTGCATGTGATTTCAAAAGGTTCAGGGGAAATAGACGTTGGAAGTCGAAACTATTTATGGGTGTTTAATTAAGGCTAGATTTCAAATTCATAATGAAGGTAGCAGTATGAACAATTATTCCTAATGGCCGCTTGTGTAAAACTAAATTATGAGCTTGAATAGATTGTGGCAGTCGTAGTGATAATGTCAGTAGGAGGAATTAATCTCAAAAGGCCGCTTATGCAAATATAAATTATGAGCTCGAAGAGATGGTGGCAGTGATAGTGATAATGTCAGTAGGAGGAATTAATCTAAAAAAGCCGCTTATGCAGATATAAATTATGAGCTCGAAGAGATATTTGAAGGGGGGGGTGATTAAGTTAATTGTGGAGAGTAGGGGAGTCTGATGCATGTCGGTGTTATTAAAATAGTTAAGAGAGAAGAGGGCATGCATCATGCTTATTGAAGTAAAAGAGCGGGTTATCGAGGAAGAAGATAGGCGGATTTAGATATAAAGGTCACATAAGGAAATGGTGTAGTAAGGAGGGGAGGAGTGAAGCAACGAAAAAGGGGAGAGGAAGGTCACATATAAGCGACTGTGCGCGAATTAATATTTAAACTTAAAATTTAAGTTCAATCAAGAGATAAGAGGTTACAGCGAGGAGATCAGGAGGGGGTCAGATATAGAGATATAAAGCGATACATAGATATCTTAAGCCGATATTTACGTTTTAGTAACGTTTAAGTTTCTTCTAAATACCGGGAAAAGAAAAGAGAATGAAAACGAAGAAGGAGGAGAAAAATTTATAAAAAGGATGAAACAGGAGAAAGTGTATGGGAAAAAGAGGAGAGAATGGAAGAAATATATAGTTTTAAAATAAAATATTGTAAACTTCCGATGTTTATAAACTCTGGGAGTTCATTGTTTAAAAGATTTAAGAACATACCATTTACCATTCAATCAGTTTATCGTTAATGAAGTGATAAAATAGATAGAATTTGCATAAATTACAAGTGTATTTGATATTTAACCCCCTCTCTCTCTCCTGCTTCGATAACCGCCTCTCTGACCCTAATAAACATAACGCACGCTCCCTCCTCCTCCATAACTGTTTTAATAACTCCGACCGCCATCAATTTCCCCCACACCTTCCACAGTTAATTTAATTTCTCTCACTGCTATCATCTTTTATAGCTCATAATGTATCTTTTCATAAGCGTCCCTTTAGGCTTAATTCCTTCTACTGCTACTTTCAATCTGAATTTCAAATTTGCCCTTATTTATATATACATGAATAGATTGGATTCCTAACGTTTATCTCCTTTAATCCATTTAAAGTCACATGCAGATAGCCAAGCATGTTTTGAGGCATGGATTTATGCATTATTTTATTGATCTCTGAATAATTTTCAAACATCATGCAGGCCTAAATATGTGGGATTATCTGTGATCATTAAATTCTACTCAACAATCAACAACTTTCAAAATGCACCCTGGGATTATTATAAAATACAATTTTTTGGAGCACTCAAGATTTGGAAAAAACATAGAACATTGTTCAACTTCTTTGTTTAAACAGTTTGGATCAATTACGTTTGATATATATATATATATATATATATATATATATGTATGTGTGTGTGTGTGTATTTGGATACGTTTAATTTGTAAAATAAATGAGTTTTTTGTTTGAAGACAACGGTAGAACGCGAGTTGAAATCTGTAGACAAATTCATGAGACACCAATTTTTCAATCTTAGGAACCTTTCCAAGTTATCGAAGAGGAAGATATTTTCCTTTTTTCTTTTCCAACTGACCAAGTCTGGCATAAGACTGCTAGCTCTAAACGCTTTCCTCGATGATAAATAATTACTCATAAGTGTGTCATTTATTTATATAAGATATTTAATTAAATGTCTGCTTTCTTAATTTTTTTCACCACAAAGAAAGCATATTACCGCTGAGACGTACTGGCCTACTGTGATTAGAGGCAAGATTTATAGAAGTCATTCTAAGTTGATAGTTGTGTAGCAAAAGGTTTGTTTACATTGAATTTAAAATTTAAATTTATTCGTGTTGGTACAGTTGGGGAAACAGTGAACAGGGGGGGAATTACAAAGGCATGCGATCTGAGAAAAGAGACTATTAGAGTAGAATGGTTTTCGGCATCTGAAGATCTCTACAGTGACGGGGTGGGATTCTGTTGCTAGTCGGATTTGTCGGGAGTAGCCAAATCGAGTTTATAATTATCCTAAACGAAAACGAATAAATTAAGTGGTCATTATTTTTTGACAGTACGTATACATACGTATAAAATAAATAAGAAATAACGATTTAGAAGACGAAACTGTTTAGTCAAAATCGACAAGTCTATTTAAGCAAAAACAAAATGGCGACTGACTATATTTTGACATCTACTCATTTCTTTCCTCTCTTAAGTCAACAGCTGGAAAATGGATTAAAATCCTTTCGCGGTGAGTCATAGTCTCTACGTCTGGAAGTTAAATATTGCTGCGTAGAAAACACATGCGACAAATGATATCCGGATTTAAGATGAGCAAAAACTTTTATTACAAAAAAATTAAGGTTTTTTTTTCAGACAGTTGCATTTCGTTTTCAGGAGTTTGGTGTTTTCATCATTGATATTAAAGTATCTGTATTATCCTCAAACGATGAGCTTCTACTAAACGATTAAATCCTTTTAAAACTAAGGTTGAACATTGACTCGAGAGAAAGAGTAGGTAGTGAGGGGGTAATCAAACCAATATTGGTTAGAAGCTAGAGAAGGCAATGGTTAACTACATAAATAATTTTACAATATAAATTCATGCAATTAGCCTGATGATTTCCCACAGGAATGAAATACAGAGGTTTCTGTCAGCTTACTTAATATAAGGATATTTTCATACTACTAGGTATTGAGCACTGTTTTAAAAATGTAAATACACAATACAATATTATATATCTAATATATATATATGAAATAATAACATATATATATATATATATGCAAAGTTCAGAATACGTTTGTCGAACCCTCTCGATTATTCTTCTGTCTGATCCCGCTTCTAGGTACGTATAGATTTTAATTTCTCTTAATCACATGACAGTTTACGGTGGCCACCAAGATTGGCCGACAGCTTGCAGATTTTAGGCTGACTCTGTGAACCGGGTTACCGCCTTTTACTTTTCCGCACTGATAAGAGCAATAAGCTTGAAACGCTAGCGTCTGTAGTTTACAAATAATTATATATATATATTTAAAGAATTGTGGTTACCAACGCTAGTAAAAAAAAACTTTTTCAATAATTATTTATTATCTTATCATTTTAGCATTTTAAGTTTTTTAAATATAATTTCATAACGCGTTTCGAGCATTTATCGTTTATCCATTATGCTCTCTTCAGATGTACATTCCATTTGATAAAAGTGTTTCATTTGAGAAAACGTTTCATTTTTCTTTCATTTAAAAGTGTCTGTTCCATTTGACAGAAAGAAATGTTTGTTCCGTTTGACAGAAAAAAATGCTATCTTGTTGAGATAAAAATATATTCAGTTTGGCCAGTGTTTGGTCATTTAAGTACATTTGTGTATTAGGTTTTATTGCTTTAATTGCTGTCGGTCGAATCTGTATGGTATGTGTGGGTGTGGTCATTCCCGGTCATTCATGCTGGGTTCACACATGAATGTGGATGTGTGGGTGGTTGGGGGTGAGGATGTTTGCTTGGGTTTGGAGAGAGAGATGAGTAGAATATATATATATATAATGTATAAAAAACATGTTTGTGTTTTATCTTTTATTTTTTGACGTATCCCCTATTGCCAGAGATCTTTGTCAGTGTCATGGGCAACAAATTACAGCATTAGTGAAATAGAGTAGAGCCTATGGAATGGAGAGGCGTGTACATGTGACCAGTGTGTACTGACCAACATCTCACCGACCGCTCTGTACCCGTTTCCTCAAATTCTGACACCTATGTGCAAAAGAGGTATCAGATGTGTTTTCAAAGACGGGCTCTAGTAAATGGAGAACTGTGAATTGTTGTAGACGTCTTCAGTGGGGGAGAGCGGAGGAGACGGAGGAGAAAAAGGGAATTTGATTTTTAATGCAAAACGTTTTGAGCTTGTATGCTTTACTGGTAGAGGGAGCGGAAGTATAATCGCGATTGTATTATTGCGTGAAACTCGATATCGATGAAATAGACAATGTACGATGACTCACGCTAACAAGTGATATTACAAAGTGTTATGTTCGAAATAAAGTTAATCGAAGAAAATGACCCATAGTCCAATTGCAATTCTTTTTATTAACCACGACTGGTTCACAGAACGAATTTATTATGGGTGCACAAAAATTATTTTACCTGCGGACGTACTTAAAATAATGTCACGTGACTTGGTATTTTTACTAATTTTTTTTATTAAGCGCCGATCTTTGTACAGAAATTTGATGACTTAATTTTTATATATATAAAGGTTGTTCGGGAGAAAATTCACACTGTTTGAAAAGGGAAAAAAAAGTCATTAATAATTGTTAAAATTCAAAGTGCATCTCTTAGTGGGTCATTTGCCGAGTACAATCACTTGAAGAAATCTCCCTGAGTCTCCAGCATAACCTCCAGGCGGAATTTTGAATTTGTAGCATGTGTCCTTTAATGATGTTCTCCGAGAAACATTTGAACACCAGTTTTATCCTTGCAATCAGCTCGTTTTTTTTCTATTTTTTTTATTACTGCTTTTCTCAACTGCGCTCTCTATATAATAATACATTGAAATCAGGCGAGTTGTATGCGAGATATCGTGACTGGTGGAGTTGTGGAAGTTCTCAGACAGGCACTTCTGGGTTTTCCCTGAGGTGCCACATGGAGTCCTGCTGCTATCATCTCCACCAATCCTACTAACCAAAGTGGACAACAACTCAATATAGTCATCTGAATCGAATTGGAGTCCTCTTTCGAAGGTTTTGAACGGCATGGCGTTACTTTTGCTCGAAACACACCTATGGACCACCAAAGTTAAAGGGAACTTAATCTTCAGGACGCGCGGAACTTCGCAAGGACTGTTGTCAATCCACCTGTTGTTCTACGAGTTGTGCAACTGCTCATGAGAAGACTAGTGCATCCCCAGCTCGATTGTTTACATGACATTGTTGGGGGATTTCTTGGCTTTAGTTAGGTGGGTCTCATGGCCGTTTGCATAAGGAGTAATGAATATCCCAGTTCTGCGCTTTATTCATAGTCGCCACTCCGACGCCAATCTCTCCCCAACGTCCGCATTACCTTTCCTGGATCTTGGCATTCCTTTTTGACGATTTTTTTATGTCACTAACAATCAGAACGCCTGTTATGATCCTTCCCGCTAGCAGCTAATTCCATATCTCTGTCGCTCACATCTCATGCATTCAAAGTATTCAAAGAGCACTGAATTGTAGCTAACATTTAAGAATTTTAGTATCCGGCTCGAATAATAATGAGACAGATTTATCTCCTCCAGTCATCAATTGTATGCAGCTCTCAATCCCACCAACAGTAACAAAAACAGTTACATGTCGCAACTTACTGCTATAAAATATTTCAAATGGTTCTGAAATAAAAAGAAAATATTAAAATATCAAATCAAATTTCCGGAACACTCTAATTCTTGAAGCGTGTGTGTGTGTGTGTGTGTGTGTGTGTGTGGACTCACACTATTGCTTAATAATTAAAGAATCGAAAGACATGTTAATCCTGTGACATATATCTCTATTTATATCAAGTTAGATATGTGTATATGTTTATAGATGTGTATGCAAAAAACAACACTCATTAACTAATTAACCAATCATTATTACATTTTTAACACAGCTGTTAAGTCTATTGGGTCGTAATATGGGCTATATTTAGTTTCATGCAAAAGGGGTGAAAAGCGGGTGTAAAACGATCATTAAAATTCAGATACCTCCGATTTTTGTGAACTTTTGACTACAGGTATTAGACATCAATTAATAAATATACCTTAAATTTCAGTTTCTTTGAAATATTTTAATAGAGTTTTAAGAATCATATATAAACACTATCTCCCACTTGGAAATTCAAATATTTCAGACTTGCATTAAATTTGATCAATAGTCATTAGACAGCAATTAAGCAAACTTACCTGCATGTCAATTTCTTATCAAACACCTTCAGCTTTTAAAATCATCTAATAGAGTTTGATTAAAATTGGAATAAAATAGCATTAAATCTCCGTAAGGGGACATACGTCTGGGGCAAAACCTTTCTGTTTCGGGAATTAATATTACCCGTACTGGTACGGGTATTGTATATATACAATATATATATATATATATATATATATATATATATATATATATATATATATAGAGAGAGAGAGAGAGAGAGAGAGAGAGAGAGAGAGAGAGAGAAGGAGAGAGAAGGGGGTTGTGTAGCATCAGTGCAGTTCCAACGAGAGAAAAACGTATATTTAAAGAATTCTGGTTACCAACGCTAGTAAAAAAAAACTTTTTCAATAATTATTTATTATCTTATCATTTTAACATTTTAAGTTTTTTAAATATAATTTCATAACGCGTTTCGAGCATTTATCGTTTATCTATAATGCTCTCTTCAGATGTAAATTCCATTTGATAAAAGTGTTTCATTTGAGAAAACGTTTCATTTTTCTTTCATTTGACAGAAAAAATGTTTGTTCCGTTTGACAGAAAAAAAATGCTATCTTGTTGAGATAAAAATATATTCAGTTTGGCCAGTGTTTGGTCATTAAGTACATTTGTGTATTAGGTTTTCTTGCTTTAATTGCTGTCGGTCGAATCTGTATGGTATGTGTGGGTGTGGTCATTCCCGGTCATTCATGACGGTGTCCCTGCTGGGTTCACACATGAATGTGGATGTGTGGGTGGTTGGAGGTGAGGATGTTTGCTTGGGTTTGGAGAGAGAGATGAGTAGAATATATATATATATATATATATATATATATATATATATATATATATATATATATATATATATAACTATGTATATACATACCTAACTTTATATATAGAGGGAGATGGATAGAGAGAGAGAGATAGAGAGATATTTTGGTGCGTAAAAAGGTATGTTTTTGCATATATTTTATATATCGTCTAAACTTACCTATAATTGTATATCTTATCTATATTTTTTATATTTTTATAAAACTTTTTATTGATTTCATCTCATTAATTATCGGTCGTTTCGGCATTTCTCGTCGGTAATATTATGCATATCTTTCATATCTCTGTGTTAGAAAAAAAATGACTGCCTGAATAGGACGTACATATTTTATCGCGTTCGTACGTGATTCAATGTAAGTCAATTGTTTTTTAATTTTTCTGTCTGCGTCCTCATAATATATGTTTTTTTTTGTGGGCAAAATGTGGTTTTCTGAAGAGCGGCATGGATGAAAAATCCTAAATTGACATAAAAATTTTTGGTTGTTCATCTATTAATTTATTTTGGATTTGGAAGAAAATGAAATAAATGAATACATCTTGATCACTTGTGTGTATGTATGTATGTATATATATATATATATATATATATATATATATATATATATATATATATATATTATTTGGTACGGAAAATCAGTACGGAAAATCAATACCATTGGTTTTAAGCTTAGAATAAACACCTTTTGAACTTGAAACCAATGGGACTGATGTTGTACTGATTTTCTGTACCAAATTATAAATAAATATTACGCTCTTAATTTTGATTTTTTCCATTAATCTAGCACTCTGCTAGGATTTTCCTTCTATCTTACTAAAGAAGTTATATATATACTACTAGTATACTATTGTTATTAAGAATTTTATTTGATATGCAAATTACCATATAGCACGGTACTCTTAAGGATAGTATATTATTATTATTATTTTGATTATTATTATTATTATTATTATTTATTTATATATAAGTAACATTTTAAGCTGAATTATTTCGACACTTAATTGGGGAAATGGTAGTTTGATCTGTACCATTGGAGAGCCATGTAAATTATAACTGTCCTGTTTTAAAATCTCCGAAACAGTTACATGGTAAACAGCTGATGATCCCCGTGTTAATATTAGATGCTTACGTTAAGGTCTCCTGTTTTTGTTTCACTGTTAGATACTTAACCCCCCCCCCTACTTTTTATTTTATTTACTTACTATTATATATTTTATTTATTTATGAATTTTCCAACGAATGTTAAGTCTGCACTATTTTGGATTTAGTTAGTTTCTGTGGGAATTTAAACTGCATTTTCCTTTTTTTTTTGTCTTTTTATTTAAAACAACTCAAAGCTTCTGTAGACTATATATATATATATATATATATATATATATATATATATATATATATATATATATATATATATATACATATATATATATATATGACTGTGTGTGTGTGTGTGTAGATAGATAGATAGATAGATAGATAGATAGATAGATAGATTGTGTGGACGTGGATGTTAATGATGATACATTTTAATAGATATATGTTGTTTAAATAGTTACAGAGTAATTAAATCGTATGCAATAAAGTTTTACGAGACATAAGTTCAAGTAAGAAATGAGACTGACATTTTAAAAATTTAATTTTGATTAATTGTTTATTAAGCTGCTTTCATACTAATCATGGGTAATAAAACCAAGGTCAAGATAGAACATTCAATTAACAGTCTCATTTAATATATATATATACATATATATATATATATATATATCGATATATATATATATATATATATATATATATATATATATATATATATATATATATATATATATATATATATATAAATATAATTGAGATTTAAACTTAAGCTTGGTACTTAGTAATAATAGTATTTATTTTCATTGTAAAAATTATTTTTAAAACAACGAATTGCATACTCTCTCTGGGGAGCTTCGCCACTTGATTGAGAACAGAATGTCTGCTCATCGGACGGTTGTTTCCTTGTGTTCATTTGCATCTACATCTATGTTCCTATTCAGCAACTTTGAGCCTCGTCAGTACATAGATGGGCTACCATTTTTGGAATAAAAGGTGATGTATGTAAAACCTACCATCCATGTGTAAAAATGGGTAGCAGCTTTGCTGAGATTAAAACCGAAGACAGACTAGCGTCCTTTCACAGGAATTCTTCTGCTCCCTGCTTCTTTGTTTAACGCTATAAAACCAAACTAACTGAGAATGTAGAGAAAATGTTTGATGACATTTATTGGAGTTTTAGTTGGCGGTATGTACAGGAAAACGGATGAATGTCCTTTATATATATATATACACTATATATATATATATATATATATATATATATATATATATATATATTAAAATAAACATAGTTGGAGTATCCGACAATTGTTTCAGAGCTAACAAGCTCCTCTTCAGGGAAGTTACTGGTGAATGTTAACTTCCCTGAGGAGGAGCTTGTTAGCTCTGAAACAATTGTCGGATACTCCAACTATGTTTATTTTAATATAAAAACTCTATATTGAGCACTTTTGAAAAATATTGTTTTTGTTCATTTAGTTAATATTTGAACTTAATTAATTAATATATATATATATATATATATATATATATATAGAGAGAGAGAGAGAGAGAGAGAGAGAGGGAGAGAGAGAGAGACATCAGTCCATCCATTCATCAATGTGTCTAGTCTTAGGAACTTCGTGTTATGCTTGAGAACAAAATACCACCACTGGATCGATTGATTTTGTTGTGTAATCACATGTATGGATTATCAGGTTATACTGAAGTACTTGCAAAAGGCATTTCGTCGGCCGCTCACATACAGCGCCTGGTATTCCCAAATTGTCACTCATCTGGTACTGGGCAGACGCAATGTCACTTAACTTCGGTGATCTAACGAGAACCAGTGTGTCAACGTGAGTATTCCGTATGACTATCATTCATTAAAGCGACGAAACGCATAGTTAACGGCGTCTGTCCGTCATCATTTTCAACGAAAACGCCTTCTGTAAAATAGAATGTTTTCAAAGTTTTACCCTTGATAAGCCTGAGTGTTTAGTAAGAAGGCATCAAGTACCGTTTTTGAGTCGTTTATATAACTCGACCGAGGATTAAACTCTGATCTACCGGCCCATTAGCGAACAGTCTTACCATTATGCCAAATCGGACGGTACTTCAATCATGTAATCGTATTTAATCAAACTTAATCTACATCTTGTGAAATATTTTTTTTGATAGTTACTATTGTTTTGTTTTTTTGAATATCAGAGTGATGAAAAGAAAAACTTTGCTCACACTTGTAAGTTAAGAAACCAAAAACAAAGAGCAACAGCTTTGTGAACCTTGTTCAATCAGCAGCAGCAAACGAATATTTTTTGTAAAAATATTGTTACTTTTGTATGTAAACACACACACATGAACTATGGCAGTTATAAATAAAATAACAAGAAAACTTAAGAATTACTTATTTGTGATGGAAAACTATTAACATATACTGAAATTTTCGGAAATTAACCCAGTATTTTTTATTTTACATAATAAATTAAAATTCTATCCGACGTCTTAAAACGACGCATCAAACAAAATACAGTGGCAAAATAAAATAGAGATGACGCCATTTTAAGTAACTTTTCTAAAATAAGAACACAGAATGACGTCATTAAAGCGTAAAAATCGCTACTTTTTATTTATTTTTTTCAATTTTTTAATTTTATTTATCTTCCTCCCATAGTGGTAAGATGTGACACAAGGTCGGGAAAATGGGATTTGAAAAGCTAGTACCCGAGAAGATGAGCAATCTAGCCTACAAAAAATGCCTGGGTAGCCCCCTCGGCATTCCCCGGTAGGAGCGACTCGGGCAGTAAGAGATAAACTTACTCCACCCCAAAGAGGGGAGGCAAAGCCTGTGAGGGTGGACCTCCTAGAACTGCACAGGATAAACCGACAAACCGGCGGAATCAAGAGCCGAAGGCTAAGACGATACCAGTCTATACGGTGTAGTATCCATCGGAACAGATACTACACTTTGATATTAGCCAAAAAGCCGAGATTTCTTTTAAAATTGTATTGGATTATTTTAAGAAGTTAGAACACCAAATAATGTTATATATTTGTTTTTTTATTAAATGAATAAGATAATTTATTTAAATTTTTATCGGAGACTTTCGACGTGATACGTCTTTTTCAAAGAATACTTTTTTCTCTTCATTCTGATGGAATTAACAGCGAGGGTAGCCCACTCGTGTATAAAGCAAAATATACGCCCGTTCTTGTTGACGAGTTCGGAAAAGAAAAACTCGATGTGTGTTGCGTGGTTAGCGCTTTTTAAAATTTTCATAGAAAACATTATTTTCGAAAGGTTATTTGAAGAAGTTAGAACACCAAATAATATTATATATTTTTATTTATTTATTAAATGAATAGAATCATTCCTTTAAATTTTATTTCTGTAAATTGAAGTGCGTGTTTATATTTTTCTACTACAGGTAAGTAGTTCCTAAAGTTTTCCTGTTATTTAATTTATAACTGCAATATTTCAAGTGTGTGTGTACATACAGAAGTACCAACATATCAACTTTTGATTGGATACAAATCTTGATACAGAGAGTGTATTTCAGTCACTCGAAAGCGCAGGAAATTTACACTTTCACACCTTTTTAAAGAGTAGACATTTGAATATAAGAGCCATGCGCTGAGATCTACCTAGTTGATACTTAAGTAAAGCCTAAGAAGTATTCGACACAGTCTAGCCGATATCTTCCATTACGCGAATTCCTTTGGCAACAAATTTATACTGTCCAGTTATTGCTAATCTCGCCTCCCTGTCCCACAAGCCGCTTCCCATATCAAAGACATTGTGGAGACGTGGTCTTCTTTTTGTAGCAGCGCGGACCATAGCTTGTTAAGATATTGTGTCTTAGAGAATATGCTAGGATCCACGCTTACATTTAGAGTGTTGAAGAAATGTTTAAAAGAGTAAAAAAAGATAAAATATGGAAAAGCATGTATGAAAGTTGAATTAAAGATTAGGTATGCATAAATTAAAGGAAGAATAAAACGTAGTTTAAAAGTAACACAAAATATTTATATATATACAAATCTTATATGGTAAAATGTCAGTTTGAAATGTTCGTTGGAAGTCAGTGTGCGACCATCTTTGTATGTGTGTGTGTGTGTAGTGTAGCCATGTGTGAGGTTTGGCGTTAGTACGTCGAAATTGTTTAGGCATTCGTATGTGTGTGTCTTCGTCAGCAGTGTGAGGTTGTGTGCGTTGGAGAATGATAGGAGTGTAGGCCTTTTTGTATGTGTGTGTGCGTTTAGTTGTCAGCCGACGCTCTGGCACCCCCTCGCCCAAAGGCGAGGTGTAGCCGAAGTTGTATTCTCTGTTAAGCGGGAAAGAGTTAAGCGAAAAGTGGAAAGAGGACAGATTTTGTTGCGCGGTCTGCTTTTATATTGTTTGACCAGTGGTTTGGCAGACGTAGTTGTGAGCACCCCATTGATCAACATTTTTAACTATTCTGCGCCTTTTTGTTAGACTGTCTCTGTGAGCTGGTTTTGGTGGCCCCAGTTTGAGCTTTTGTTGTTGAAGTGAATTTGGTATTACTTTCCGTTTTTATGTTTACGCCGATATGATAAAATATTAGTGTGCCAATCCTATAACATTTCTTCTTTTTAAGATCAACACTAGACTGTCTCTTACCAGTGACTGTATATGCGGCTATTTTTCCAAATGTATTGTCTGTCATCAATGAAATTTAATGTATTTCTCTATTTACTTTCTTATATTGCTACAGCTTTACCAACCTTCTCAATTTTCATGGTCGCAGTTAAAGGTACAGTCATGGTTACGATTAAGTGGGAGCGACGAACATTGATAAATAATAATAATAATAATAATAATATACGTATCTAAAACAAGGGGAAAGTATGAATATACATTATTGAATAGTAACAAGTTGATGTGTCGGCAGATGTTAGCGTGCCTTAATAATTTTACATAGGATTTGTTTTTTTTCTGTTTTTCTTTCCGCGTTTGAACATGTATTGCTAGTAATTGTTAACCATTGTTCGACATTTTTTTATAAGGCCTGTGTTTTCTATTTCCGTATTTGTTAATGTATGTCTGTCGGGGTAGATGGCTGCGTATTTAAAAGCTGGTAAAAATACATACGCAACAAATCCACCAGAGACAAACTAACAAGACAAGAGAAACGTTGTCTGTCGAAATTATCCTATGAATCTTATCTGAAAAAAAAAATACAATATTATTAATAACTTTCAAGTAAAAATAGAGAGCAGCATAAATCATATAATGCATAACGTTGATATAGTTAAATAAACGTAAGTCAAACACGTGTCTACGCCGCTCGAGTCTAGGAAGTAAACTCTGAACAGACATTTTTGTGAACCAAAGCGATGTTAATGATTTTGTTTGTTTGTTTTTTTGCTTTGTTTTTGTGTGCAATTATGGGATCTTTCTTATATATTTACTCCAGAAGTTTCCCTTCCTTTGGATGCATATTAATAAGTTCTATCAATATTATTATTATTATTATTATTATTATTATTATTATTATTATTGTAATAATAATAATAATAATAATAATAATAATAATAATAATAATAATAATAATAATAATTATTATTATTATTATTATTATTATTATTATTATTATTATTATTATTATTATTATTATTATTAATGTGATAATTATCATTCAGGATCTTTTGATCTATGTATAACATATCATGCGTCTCTCTTTTCTCTTTCCGGCATCCTTTTTGACGGCTGTTGAGAAATGGTAAATTTGTTCTCTCAGTTGTGCCGTTAGGATTTTTCACATTACTGGTAAGCATGTTATTGGTCTGTAATTGCTTGGGGTCGTTCCCTTATTGGTGTCTTTTTGTATGAGTCTTGTCCTTCCTTTGGTCATCCACTCTGGTACGTCTGTTTTATTGATACATCGTCTCAGTTTTTATTATTACTATTATTATTATTATTATTAGTAGTAGTAGTAGTAGTAGTAGTAGTAGTAGTAGTAGTAGTAGTAGTAGTAGTAGTAGTAGTATTGTAATGAGATTGTATCATAGCGAACGAACATATACTACACTGACTCCCAAAGGATTAGGGAATGACTGGGATGGTGGTATTATGACAATAGAATAAATAATACTCACATCGATCTCTAAATGGAAGTGGGACCTAAGTGAGAGGGGAAAGAAATAACGATGGTATTTAGGGAGTGGATCGTATCATAAATATATTATACAATTTGGGAGAGGCCGGGACAGATAACAAAAGATAAGAGTGGAGAGTGGACATCTTGAAGGAGCTCTATTGCCAAAAAATCAGAACTAAGACAGTACTCATTCACTCGACAAGCTAAGAGGCTAACTTACCCGAAGGGATTGGGTCCAACAAGAACAGGAACCGTTTGCGCTATGCTCAGCTACAGAAAACATATTAATACTTGTCTCCTTTTCGTAGAAACAAGCTCGCAACTTGTATCCACTTTTTGTCGTATTCCGAGGAATGTAATCTTTTTCTATCACATTTGATCGTGACCTTGTGCTTAAAGAACGCAATCAGATCCTGATCAGAGAAAGATGAACCCCTTGAGATGCTCTCATACTCGACGTCCACAACACCATTCGCGCAACAACTACGATCGCGAGAAACACTATTCGTCACTCCTTGTTCCACGGCGGTCCAATGTCCTCAATTACATAGGATGCAGTTAGAAGCAGAGAGTGTTCGGGATCGACACGGGCCATCACATCATGACATACTCCCAATTCTGCTCGAGTTCGCAACAGTTGTAAAAAGCGTTTTTTTCTGCTTGCGTTTTGCAGCGAGGACACACAGACAAGTCATCGATTTTTGCACTGACTAGTATGATATTTAGAGGTAACGCGTTCTGGGCC
The DNA here is from genome assembly GCA_963556195.1 of Sepiola atlantica. Lineage (NCBI taxonomy): Eukaryota > Metazoa > Mollusca > Cephalopoda > Sepiida > Sepiolidae > Sepiola > Sepiola atlantica. The sequence goes on along the minus strand of OY744515.1, from coordinate 234,672,486 downwards.
AATCGACAGGTCAGAGAGAACTTCGAGTTGTTGAGATATCTCGCACCTGACGCTCAACTCCATTCGGAGTCTTAGACAAAAGGTCAAGGAACCATAAATAATAACCGTGTTTTATGACAGTTCACCAGATGTTTGAAAAACTAGTCAATCTTGTGATACTACACTGCACACCTAAAGAAAGAGGTCATGCTTGGGGAGGGGAGTACCATGATGAACAAACAGACACTACAAAAGATAAAGTAACGCCTGGGGGAGTAGTAGCATGACAAGAGTAAGATACTACATATCCCCTTCGAAAAAATATGTTATGTTTAACCTTATGTCCATACTACATTACCTTCTATATTAGTTCATACTAAATACATTGTACAGTAATCTTCGATAGAATAGTTTGGGCTTCAGACAGACAGATACATAATTTCCCTTATTAAAAGATTTACTCACTAAGAGTTTCACATGAGTCATTATAAGTGATTGCTCACGGAAAATAAGTGGCGTACCCTGGAATCTGAGTGACAACAAGTCTCCCCATTTCTTGAGGCAATCTCCGCCTCTTTCGATAACGGTTGCGAATCATTTTGCGTTATCGAATCAGCCGCTTAACATTGATTTCCCGCTGACATTTGAGTGGCAATAAGTCTCCCCGAGTCAAGGAAAATCTGAAGCTTATTTTCAGGCCTAAAAGAAATGCGCTGTTCTCTTCTTTTTAATCAATATATAAGGACCTAAACTAAGTGTCCTCTTAATGTCTTTTTAAAAGTCGGATATGCAGGCGTCTCCAATAGTGGGTATATGTAAAAAAAATAATAATAACGAAATACGCGCAGATTTTTCAACTGGCTTAAATGATTTTCTAAAAGCACACGCCTATACATTATTAGTACCTAAGGACTAATTAAAATTTTAATGTTGGAAAAGTGTTTGCGAAGCTGGATTTATGAGATGAATACCTCCAGATACAAGTCGAAAAAAAATTCTGCAAATTCTTGACTATCAATACTCATTATGGCTTATATAAATTTAATCGCCCTCCGTTTAGTGTCAAGGTCGAGCTTACTCTTTTTATACAAATTATGAACACTATTCGGACAAATTTAAATTGTGCTATTGCATATCTCGACGATGTGTTAGTAAACTTTGAAAATCGAAAAGTAACATTGTGATCGCATAAAAACGTATTTCAAAGGATAAAATAATACGGGTTCAAACTTAACTCTGAGAAGTGCGATTTTTATGTCAAAGATGATATCATCTCTTTTCTCACTGGCAACGACCACTGGGTTTTTCTGGGGAATTTGAGTGGCAATAAGTCTCCCCGAGTCAAGGAAAATTCGAAGCCTATTTTCAGACCTCAAAGAAATATGCTGTTCAATATATAAGGAATTGGAGCGGCTTGATAATTTAGGTGTCCTGTAAAACGTCGGGTATTCAGTGCATCTCCAACAGTTGGTATATGCAAAAAGAAAAATCACGAAATACGCGTTTGCGCAGATTTCGTACAAATTCTTGATTCAAATGGAAGAAGCAGAGTTGATAAAAGAGATGTTCACTCCCAAATAATGTGACTACACTACAATCTTTCTTAGATTTAAAAACAGACTATAGTGTGTGTATATACATAACATGCACATATTAAGAGAACCTTTTAACATGGGGTAAATGGGAATGATCTATGTAATGCCAATATATTTTAGGCAAAATAAAAGAATATTCTCATCTAGGAATTTGCATTAATACATTTTGATCCCTATACCCAAGATTGGTTTGCCGTCGAACGCAATTAAATTTAGCTCGGGACTCTAATATTTACTACATTTAAAGATAGTAGCACAAAATCAGTGGTATCAAGAATAAAAAATATAAGAACATAATATGTTTTTTTATATTTATATACTATACCTTTGGCTGTCTATTAAACACAGATTCAGCCGGAATTTTATCAAAAAAATATATATAAATATTTTTATATAATGTTTTAATTAGAATTTCGTTTGATTTTAAAATGGCGTTTTTCATTGCTAAGCGCGCATATAAATAAGGGCATTTTGATTTAAATTCGTCTTAACACCTCTATAAAATACTGTGTCTAGGGTTCCATTTGTCACGCTAATGTTTTAAATAACATCCTCGTCGGTCTGTCACGCCTAAGTTTAAAATCGCCTGTTTTGGATGGGACCACGCTTCTTTATAAGAGGCTTTGCCCGTCAATGTCAGTCCGTCCATCTTTTACGCTTATGTTTGTAATAGAATTTCTCGCACTAAACACGCAGGTTGAATAACCCCATCTTAAGAATAGATCCGTTCGTTTCTTAGTTTTTTGTTTTGATATAACTGAGTGATGTGTGTGTGTTTTCGACATTGTGCAGCAACAGCAGCAGGACATTTCCTTTGGGGTGCAAACCATAGCAAACCGAACCCGATCCCTAACCCTAACCTTTTTTTTTCTTTCCTTTTAACGCACTCCCTTCGCTTGCGTTGACCGAATTCGAATTGGCTCGGGACTGACGTCAGCGTTTATGTTTATTTTGGTGGTTGTATGCTGTTTTATGTTGTTGACTAACTCTAGGGTGACTAACATGAAGAAATTATGCTCCAGGGACGAGCTCGCATACCCGACGCCCTCTTGTGATGGTGGCCCGCTTTCTTTGAAATTGGTATGGAATTTATATTCCACGCCAGGGAAAATATACACGAATATAAGTACATATGTGGTCGGAAGATGGAAAAGTCGTTGCAAGATTCAAGTTTAAAAAAAGAATAAATAAAGATGCAGAGACACAAGCAAAATAGAGATTAAGATTAAGTATCAAATAGACGTGGAAAACATATCGCTTTGAATAATTAATTAATTATATATATATATATGGAATAGATAATCCGATACTAATTCATAAGAAATAGAAAATGACTAAACCCCAAAAAGATTTATTTAGGAGAGAAAATTCTTCAAATCCATCCAGTTCTCTGAAATTCTTGGTCTGATGAGGTTGACTTTCTGGGAAAGTGCAACCGAAACGTGTATGCACATATGTAACCAATAATGTTTGTATAAATAAAAATTTATACTTATATATATATATATATATATATATATATAAGGAAAAAAATATAATATATACCTTTGAAGTAAATTTTGGTAATTTTTCTTTTACACACTTATCTGTCTTCTCTCCTCTGACGATAAGAGTTCATTCTTTAAAAAAACATTATTTAAGGAAGGAAAAATAAAGTCTCTCTTATTTAAAACCCCTTGTTTTGAACAATTGATAACTTAATACATATTGTATTTTGCACAATTTTTATTCTCATCATTTACTTGTCCAAAGACCTTTGATAATCTCAAGGACCAATTAATATCGGTTGTTCTATTGACCTACCCGACCTAAGTCACGCCATGATTCCGTACACTAATGCGAGTAATCCGTGTGCGGGTGCAGTTCACTCTAAACTATATCGATCCCATGATTAGCTAGTATCGGTAATAAACGAAGAATTACTTTTGTGTCAGAGACTCTCTCCGACTCAATAGAGTTAGACACTGGTAGATAAAAAGGTATATGCTATTGTACGGCCTTAGAGAAACGCGGCTACTGTTTGGGTGGAGCTGCTTTTCCTATCAAAATAGTACTTATTAGAGGCTGGCTGGTCAAGCAAAAATATTCACCAACATCTGGTTAGAATTGTTATTGAAGATACAGAACGGGTGGCCTAACTATTTTAAGGCTGCCAGTATAGCCGACTAAGGAACTGTAGAAGTATTATATTGCATTGGAATGAGTTACCTTGTTAGAGAGTAACAAGTTGCTAATGTTTATTTATGTCCCCCTGTTGGACAGAGATTGTCCCTTCGAAATATATCAGATTATAAAATTGCCCATTTCCTATCCCAGGTGGAACAATTGTCACGTATAAGATGTAAACCTAATCAATCGCCCTAACCCAAGCCATAGTTAATGCTGTTTAACACTGATAAAAGAAAATGTGGAACTGATGCTTTTAATGACAAATTGAGTTCTTTCTGGTCGATTAGAACAGAATTAAAAGGAATTCTAATGGGGAGGTATTTATGATAAGCGATAAGTGGATCTAGTGGTATCTGGCTGTGACCACCAAATCGAAAATGAAATTATCAAGGGTATGTGAACAGACGCCTTCAAAGAGGATAAGAATGATATTACCATTATCGATTATAGAACAAATTTTGGATGATCAGCATTAAGAGGATCGATTTCATACACACTATTTTATGTGTCTGAAGAGAAGTCTTAAGAAAAATAATCTTTTACGAAATTACTCCAAACTAATTCATGTCATTGAGTTGTTATGAGAGACCATATTGAACAAATTTATTTAGAGAACATAAGAGAAAATACCTGACATATTGGTACCCATTGAGCAAATAAACTTGAAGCAGTTAAAGGATGAATTGGACATTATAGAATCTACAAGATCTACTTGGCGAGCTAATTCTGGATCAATAATGAAGTAGTCAGCAATGAAAAATGAATTATTAATAACGTTGTTTTCTGCTTCTTTTCGTATAGATCAG
>OY744515.1:234647937-234662937 GCA_963556195.1 Sepiola atlantica | reverse complement strand
TTTTTCTCACAATGTCTGCTTCCCCTATTCGTAGTTAAAATGTATCCAATTGATGAAAGTTTCGTCTATTATATTTCTAAATAGTTTATTATACGTCGGCTATTGACTCCACACACATGTGCAACTGTGATACTATAGAACAGCCCCATTCCTGCAGAGCTAGGACCACCAGGAACAATTTGCTAGGAAAATGAATAATAAAAAGACAGGCTGATCAATTAAACTCAACATACCTGTGACGCCATGACAATTACTTGTTATCTTTCTGGGTAGCCAGATAACAATGGAGAAAATAAACTTAGGAAAATAAATATGCCGCCAGTTTCCAGATGTATTCAATTTCGGCCTGGGACCAGGACGGTTGTCGCTGGAACCAATACGACCGAACCACGATCAACAGACAGCATTTGATTACTAGCCACGACTGTATCACACACAAACACACACCGAGCACAACTAAGTAATCGCTACCACTTGTATTGTGTTGTTTATACCATCGCGCGACCACTTAGAGGATCATCGCGTTACACAACCCTTTGGCTTTAAGTTTGTATTCGTCCATGTAATTCTTCTTTCATCGTATATTTCTAATGAAATACAACTATATGTTAGTATGCATCTGCACCATTTTAATTGCATTTAAAACTGCAAAGCAAGACAGAATTGTAAAAACACAAAGTAAGGTTAAAATCACAAGCAAATAAAACAAACATTTCCATTGAATGAATCCCCTTAACAGAAAAGGTTTACATCACTGTTATGTCACCTCACAAATAATGATACTAAACCTTATGACTACAATGCATATTCCAATTTTTTATCAAAATCCGTTGTATGATTTTTTTCGAGCTTCTTTTCAATGGCTTCCCATCTGTAGAACATATTACGGCGGAACTACTTCCCTGCTGATTATAACATAATCATCTTCAAATCTAATGTCAAGAAATGTTTAACAAAAACCGTCCCATAAGTAAGAATACGTTCTTTGAGCTGATAATCATTTCAGTATCATTAACTCTTATCCTCGAGTATCTCTTGGCCTTGATAAATGGTTACTGAATAGAAAAAAATGTGTAATATTTAAGCTTAAAACTTAAGGAGTCTTATTAAGAAATTGAAATTCAGGGAAGATTACTTTTGGTAACTAATAACTATAGATCAAATTTAATGCAACATTTTCAAATGGGAGCTTGTGCCCATGTTAAGCTTCCATAAATAATGTAAAGAAACTGAAATGTGGGGAATATTCATTAATTAATGTCTAAAACATACTGTTAAAATTACACAAAAATCAAATGGATCTGAATTTTGACGAAGGGCTTCCACCCCATTTTTTATCTCATGTTCATGAAATTAAATTAAACTAAATATACCCCACATTTGGATACCTTACCGATTAGCAGCTGCAATCACAAATTCCTAATGATCGGTTAAGGAGTGACTCCTGTACATACAAATATATAAACATATAAACATACCTTAGATTATAAAGATAGAAATCATAAAACGATAGGTAAAAATATTCCTTGTAAAAAAAGAAGTAATAACACAATGGGGCTTTTTCGTGTCCTACATTATTTTTTCTCTCTTTATCTTTGCAGGCAAAATGAAAAGTGTTCGGATCGAGGGTCGTGTTACCCCGATTATAGACGTGTTCAGTAAATCAAGCAATGTTGCATGCAAAGACAGAGTAATAATTAACAAACAAGATGAGGTAGTTCAAATAACGTTTATTGAACGTGTGTGTACGTGGAATGATGAAGTGTGTGGTGTATGTATGTGTGTCGATGGAAAAACAGTTCTTGAATAGGTACGAGAAAGAAATGAAACCGGCGTTGAAAAGTCTTTGAAAGTCGTACACAAAGAAAATGAGTTGAGAACTCTTACCGTTGTTTTACCACGTGTTGACGGAAGAAACGTGTGTTGGTAGTTGTTATGCCCAGACCAGTTCAAGAGAAAAGCGTGAGACGAAACGCTAGTGTATTAGCGTCGTTCTGCCGAGGCCAATCGACCAGAAGAGAAAAGTGAAACGGAACGCTAGTGTCAGCGTACTTCTGTCGAGGCTGGTGAAGAAGAGAGAGAATTTCCGTTATGCCTCTGGTTTTATAGTCCGAAGGGCAGATAACTCTGGTGTCGCTTTACAGCGCCACCTGTCGGTGAAAAAGCGCCACCTACCGGCAAACCGGTGTAGTTATGTTTTGAAAGGAGGAGGTAACTGCTACAAAAGTCTCATTTTTTTATACTTATTTTATTGTGATTTGTTTCTTGTTGCTGGTGGTTGTAGGGGTAAATAGAGCATTATATAACTAAGGATCGAACCCTGCGATACACCTGCATTTATGCCTTGTTGTTTGGATGAACGGTCATCGAGGACAATCTAGATCTTTCTTTTGGTTAGGAAGGATCGATTTATATTATATATTCGTCCAGTAGTAGCATATGAATTAATTTTTATAAGAACTTTCTGCCCAAACTTCATGCCAGACTATGTTTTAAAAAATCTTTCCATTTCCTAACGTTGACGACGCGAAGTCACGGAAACATGGTGCGTCATCTATAAGAGTATCGTATTTTTGACTGGTATGAACTGATACTACTAATTAATAGGAAATGGCAAGATTTCTTTTTTACATAGTTCACCCCAAACAAGGCAAGTTCCACTCTAGACGTAAGCGGTGGAATTAGGGTGGAATTTGAGGTGTCATCCTTAATTGGGAACTGTGCAGCGAGATGCTGTTTCACATTAGTTTTAAATTTCTGCATATCGGTACAGTCGGGGAAACAGGGAGAAGGGATGGGGTTCCAAAGTCCAGCAGCACGAGGAAAGAAGTAGAAGGCTCTCCGACATCTGGGGACCTCCACAGTGAATGGGTGAGATTTAGCTGATTGTCGGGTTTGTCGAGTGTATATACGCCGAGGTGGCTTTAGAGCAGCAAGTTCATCGGAACATATTCTATTTAAGTACTTGTAAAATAAACACAATGATGCAACATTGCGGCGATGGGACAAGGGATGGAGCTTGGTGGATAGTGAGAGGCCTATTAGATCAGCGACTCTTATTTGGACCTTGTCTAGGAGAAAGGGACTAGTGGATCGTGCACCAGCCAAGATGTGAAAACAATACTCCATGCATCAGCGGATAGTGGATTTGCCTCTACAAAGCCACCATTCGCCAGGATACTGTTAGGTATGAGGAGTTTTCTAGCACAGTAGAGGAAGCCCACTTTCTTTGCAGCAGCCTTGGCAATGTCTTCTATGTATTTGTTCCAATTTATGTTATCTGTGAATGTTAGGCCGAGGAGTCTGAACATTGCATTCTCAGGTAGGGTGTTATTTGCCATGGAAATCGGTGGTTGAAGAGGTTTCTTGTAGTTGCTGAAGGAAAGGAGTTTTGGCTTAGCAGGATAAAATGTTACCATTTAGTTATGAGCCCATTCCACTAAAGCCTGGGTGTCACTTTCTAAGGATTCAGTCGTTGCCTTGGATATGTGCGCGTCCGTTTTGCACACATGATGAGAATAGAGCGTGGCGTCATCAGCAAATATACCCATCTCAGACACAATGTTATCAGGGATGCCGTTTATGAAAATCAGGCACAATAAAGGTTTAAGGATCGATCCCTGGGGTACGTCTGCATTTATGTCTTGTTGTTTGGATAAACGGCCATCGAGGACAACCTGGAGCTTTCTTTTGGTTACGAAGGATCTAATTATATTAAATATTCGTCCAGTAATACCATATGAATTAATTTTATAAGAACTTTATGCCAGACCTTGTCAAAAGCTATGGATATATCAAGCGTTACCTCCCTAGCTTCATCTGATTTGTCAAGTGTATGGTATATTTGGTGTATTTTATATTTTAATTTGGAGAAAATATAGAAATTATACCGTTCAAATTTTATGAAAATACATCCAAAATAGGAAGAAATTCTATTTTCGGTACACCAAACATCTGACCTGATGAGAGAAAAGTGACTGTATTATTGGATTCAGCGTATTCAAATTATCCAAAATCACTTATTAGTTTACTAACAGTAAATATGTATTCACCAGTGTAATTGATAATCAACGTTTATCACACGATATCTTTTATTTGCATAGCTGTTACGAGCAATTATTAAGGCGGGTATCTGATACTTAGCGTTAACTTTAGCTAACAACTGGTATGACCCGATAACATGAAAACAGAATAACAGACAGGACTCAAACTCTGCTATGTGTCACCAACTGTTGTTCTAACGCGAACGGGGTTCAGCTCAAAAACCTTCCGTGCTAACTGTCCATCATTTACTGAGACATGCAGATACATTTTCTAGACAGCGAGTCATTGCAAAACGCCGAGACAAACGACTGCAAAATCTACATCACTTGATTGTTTTTTTTCCTGTCATATTGAAATTATGAGATTAATAGTGATACACACATTTTAAGGCCAGACCATACTTACAGAAGGGTTGAAAATAAACACCGTTCTATATTGAACGGAGTCTATTTAAACATGACGGTGGGCGGCGAAAAAACTTCTCTTCTTTTTTATCATGCAATTTTTCATACTAATACGTCACCAGTTACCAAGGCCAAAAGCCACTTGAGGCTGGACACTACTATTAGAGGATTGAAAAAGACGAACGGAATAGAAATCTTTCTCAACTTCAGACGGCTCGACAGGTACTTGTTGACATTGGATGTGAAGAGGGCCGTGTTATTGTCTGCAGAGAAGAGCAAGTGATAATGCGTTCCACAAATAGGAATGTTTTATTTCTGATGTGCTTAAGAGAATAACAACAAACACTGATGTACAAAAGTGCAATGATATATTTTAATTGTCGTTAGAGGTGAACAAGCGGTGTAAGTCAGAAAGGCGGAGGACACACAGGAATTGGCGGAGTGTTTTTCTCGAACTCGATCGCTAGTCGACTGTCGATCTCAATTTCTTGTTAGCTATTTTAATAATTTTTGACAACCCCACATCCACCTATAAACGCTTATTATGATATTTCGCTGCCAATCTAGCCACATCCCTAGGCCGTTTCCTATCGCCTACAGATAAACTTTTAGGGATAAGGATAACCTTTACATGTGCTTGTAAAAAGCTGTGTTTCCGTGTCAATCAACTGCGTTTTGTTCTTCCGGCCAAGTGCGTGTCTATGCAAAGTACGTTTTATTTCTACCAGATAGAATTTCCAATACATACTGCGCGGTATACAACAGGAAGTCTTTGAAAAGAAACTATGTTCATTCAAATTTCGTTTGGCTTTAAGTACACAGAGGAAGAAATGAAAGTCCGTTGCAGAGGTGGTAGAGAGACGTGTTCTTGCTGGGAAACCTTTACAGAAGGGAACCAGAGATTAGTGCTAAGCCGAGCACTTAACATAAATAACGATAGACTAGAGAAACGTTAGTAGTGTCTATTCTGTGAGCGAGAGGCTTTAGTGAAAAGGTCACTCTTAGCAACATTTTCGCTTTTTTTTTTACTTTTGGTAGTTAATTATACACTCTCCGGCTGATCTGTTCTTTCTTGGCAACTACTAGTGTCGCGTTTATATCATCCGTCTATAAAATACCTGCATATCTCTTGGTTATGGATACACGCATGCACTGATATAATTATTTTTATCTACATTCACGTAGCTGTAATATCACACGAGCTGGCATTAAAAAAAAACAAATATTCTTCCATACGATTCAGTCATCGCTTGATTGCTGCAGATTGACTTTCTCATATAAATAGACAGTAAATGCCTTAAAATGAGAAATGAAAATACTAGACGCTTTCATGCTATAAATGTTTATCTCTACACTTCACAGTTCAATGCAAGTGTATCCTCAGAGTATAATGAGATTATATGGCATGACGCCATGAGGCTGTCGTTGTTATTTAAACACTGATGAGAAACGGTCAACAGAAAATTAACAGTTTTTAAACCCACCTAATAGACTGGTATTGTCCTGGCCTTTGGGTCTGGATTTACGCCGGTCTATTGGGGGTTGTCTGGTCCTGTGCAGTTCTAGGAGGTGCACCCTCCCAGGCTTCGCCTCCCCTCTTTGGGGGGGAGTAAGTTTATTGCTTACTGTCTGAGGCGCCCCTACCGGGGAATGCCGACGGGGCTGCCCAGGCAATTTTTAAATGGCCAGAATGCTCACCTCTCGAGCGCTGGCTTTTCAAACCCCACTTTCTCGACCCGATCTTGGGTCACATCTTACTTGTGGGAGTAAGATAAAACTGGCCTTGTGCCTAACTCCTGGGGAGGAGTAAATAAAATCTCTCTCTAATAATAATTATTATATCTTATTCACTGAAAGTTCCGACACGAGTCAGAACAAGTGATCGAATCCTGGCAAAACTGATGATGTTCCCTGGGATCTGAATGACATCAAGTCTCTTCATATTTCCAATAATTCCCACTCGTTTCGGCCACCGTTACGAATCATTTTGAGTTCTCACAACACCTGTTTACCATTGAGTTCTTGCTGGTAATAGCCGTTTGTTTTCTCTGGTATTCGAATGACAATATTCCATCATTTTCTGTGCCCTTCCAATGAGGGGTATGCATAGTGCTCGCCCTCCTCAGCCTTGCCATTTTCCTAAACCTTTTGTCATCATATTGCATGGAATCAACTGATGCCGATAACATTGTGGGGGAGGGATGTCAGAATATGGAATTTTTTCAGTAGCCTTAAATTCGTATGTTATTATTATTTAATCAATAGGTTTTTTCACATGAGTCATAATAAGTCATTTCTCACTAGCAATAACAAGTGATATTTCCTTGAATCTGAGTAACAATTAGATGTTCCACTATTCAAGTACTCTTCGCGCCTTTACAACGCAGGTCAAGATGGTGCCCTCCTGTCTCGGTATTTCCATCTTCCTTGGTTTGTGTAGGATCAGCTACTTTTTAGTAGAGAGGAAGGGGCAGATTATGGGATTTCAATTTAATAGTGTTCTTTAATTACTTTTTGTTATATTTCTATTCAAACATGCCATGTATATATATATATATATATATATATATATATATATATATATATATATATATATATATATATATATATATATATGTACATCGGCAGTTCCAGAAATCACATTTAAGAAAGGATCAAAGACAAAAATATACAAACATAAATTGTTCGTCATATTTAACGAAATATGCTTGAAAGAGATAATACTGACTATATATATATATATATATATATATATATATATATATATATATATATATATATATATATATATACGGAATGCTGCAGTAAAATCCAACACTGGAGAAAAAGTAAACGAAATCCTAGGAGATGCTTAGAAGCGTGGGGAAGATATGGATTGACGAGATCAACGCCAGATCCCCATGTCTTCCAACAGGACTCTGCACCTGCGCACAAAGCGAAAACGACCACGCGTGGCTACTCAAAAATGTTCCTTACCACTAGTCACCGGACTTGTGACCGCCTTCCTCACCCGACTGCAACTCCATTAACTATTTCTTCTAGGGCGTGATCGAAGTCAAGACTAACATACACGCCCATTACACGGTGACTTTCTGAGGGATTCCATCGTAAAGACATTCGCTGCTATATAGCAAGGACATTGTCGCCAAAATGTGTAACTTATTTTATTGCCCATTTGTTTTCTTTTTGTCAAGTGTCGGATTTTGCCGAAGTACCCTGTATATATATATATATATATATATATATATATATATATATATATATATATATATATATGAACAGGGTGTCAAGACAAATTTGATATTATTTATATCTTTTCATTTCAGAAAAATTGGAAGTCCCTAATAGCGCTAACGATGGGTTTGAGGGCTGGATACCATGGACAACTGCAAAGCGCCGGCATATTAGAAGAGAGTGAACAGCATTACGATGATTCGCGCTAGATTCAAACAAATCGGAAATCTTAACTGCAACTTGGGATTTCATGACTACCTTGAAGGCCGTGAGATTTGAGTTAATAAATTCAGATGGAGATGGTGAAGCAGTGGCTAGATGAAAGTATCAAAGCAGGCGTTCTGGATGTCTGCACAATATTTGTCGCAAAATTGCAAAAAAATGTGCAGTAATTTCCAGGTAAGGCAGGGCTGACCTTGGCCTACATCGCAGGCCAAGCATTAAGCGACACCAAACTACGCGGTTGGATGAAGGCTTACGCTACATCTCAATTGCTACAACCCAGGAAACCTAATGAGTAATCATCCAGTTTTGTATAATACTGAAATAAACACAGACAGATATAAACACACACACACACACACACACATATATATATATATATATATATATATATATATATATATATATATATATATATATATATATATATATATATATAAGTAGGTATATAGATACTCATGAAACAAAAACAAATTACATTACTCAATGCATTTATTAAACAAGGAAACGAACATTGCAAATACATGTAATAACAAGTGCAACCTTAATTCGTTTGGTAATCAAACTCATCGTCGTCGGTATTCACGAATTTTGTGGAACTCTATGCATACTTTGGACACAATTGTTGTGATAAGCATCCATTTCCTGAGAAGACTGCAATGTGTATTTAGCGTGTCCTGTGAGAAAAATTAATAAAAGACCATAAAAGTTAGATCAGGTTAAATAAGGGCGACTGATTACACATGTTAATAAATTTCTATTAATTTAGTAACATAACGCTAATGTAATACTTGCCGACATCTACGCAGACGATGCAACATGTCTATGGCAGCACATACGATCAAGCTCTCGCTGATTCCCTCTCTTTTATTCCGAAGAATGTGGTGCAATAGGGGAGAGTGGCTTGTTACTTTCGACTGTACTAAAACCAAACTACTTTTTCCATCACCAATGTTTGGATCCTTGTGTTGACCAAGTCTAAATGAATGGCTCTCTTCTTGAGGAATCTCCTTACTTTGCAGACCTTAAATAGAAAACTTACCTCCAATCTGTTGTTAGGACCACTTGGAAAATAGTTGGCTCATTCTATCGCTTCAGTAAGTATCGTACGCCTGATGCAATCCTCTACCTAAATAAGGGTCAGATCTGTCCCAAGATGGAGTACGACTGCAAAATCATGAAAGGTACTGTTGACAGAATTCAGAGTCAACTTCAAAATTTAATGGGGATGATCTCTTCCGTTCCTTACAACCTCTTTATCACAGAAAAAGGGTTGCTAGTATCTCTCTACTATATCGTTATTTTCATCAAAGGTGCTCGACTGAGCTCCAATTTAGGGCTCATCCTTGTAGTACATTAACAGCAAGAACTCATTTTTAACCACAACAAGGAAAAACTTTTCTTTCCCACCTCAGTGTGCGCAGCGTCAAGCGAAATTTCAACGAACAGAGCTACTTCTCAAGGCTCTTCCGTCTGTGGAACACATTTCCGCAGGACTGCTTATCTTTTTCTTTTGTTTTTTTGCTCATATTCACCCCGAACAAGATACATTGCCACTGTGACGTAAGGAACTGATTTGAATTAGGGGCCATGTCTATAGGGACACTCTCAGTATGAAGTTAAACAGCGAGATTCTGTTCATATTACATTTAAATTTATGAATGTTAGTACAGTAAGGGGAGCGGGGAAGGAATTCCAAAGTCTAACATTTCAAGGGCAGAAACTATTAGAGCAGAAGGCTTTCCGGAATCTGAGGGCCTTTACAGTGAAGGGGTGAAATGTTACTATTTTGTTTCTTGTCAGGTTAGTCGGGGGTATTTAGGTCGAAGAGACATTAGTGCTACGAGATAGTCGGAGCACATTACATTAAAGTACTTGTAAAACAAACACAGGGACGCAATATTGCAAAGATAGGATAAGGGTTTGAGCTTTGTTGACAGTGCAGGACCTATTAAATTGGGGACTACTTTTTTTTTATCTCTGTCGAATACAGAGAGACTGGTGGTTGATGTACTAGCTCACATGTGTCAACAATACTCCATGCATGGGCGAATGGTTTCTTTGTTAATATATACTGGCAGATGTAAGTAGTTTTCTAGTGCGGTAGAATGGGATTACCCTCTTTGCAGCAACCATGGCAATTTCCTCTGTGTATTTCTTCCAATTAATGTTACCTATTAATGTTAGGCCGAGGGGTTTGAATGATGAATGCACAGCTAAAATGCTACTTCCCTGCAGATTACCACCTGGTCGCATTCACAGCCAATGTCAACATATTCCTATCTAGAACCGTCCCCACAAATATTCACAATTGATTATGACAATCATTCACTCTAAATAGCCCTGATCCTTGAGTGGCATCTGGCCTTTATAAGTTATGACTCTTTTTAATAAAGAAAATACCTACTTTGCATCGCTCTGTATACAGAACATGCAGTAAGTCTAAGGGGTGTTATCAAATAAAAATACTAGATCATTTATAAAACAAAACGACCGTTTAGACGAAATTAGACATGAGCATAAAAGAACTTTGTGACTGAGAATAGTTCCAGAGTCAGAGATAAGAAAACAACCTTGATTGCACAAAAGCTCTTTTCTTTTCCCAAGATGAGAACACAGTTTTCTCTTATCAAAGATTGCATGCTCTTATTGTTGCTTTCTCTGCATGAAAACAAATGATGTCACCCAATGTTCGTCGACGAGCGAGAATTTTACAAGTAATTCTGTACAGAATTTCTCAAATTTCTACGCAGTTTCTGAAATTGCTCAACAATATGGTTTCAGTTCGATTCACCGTACTTCGATTGATTTATTTGTATATGTATCGCTTATTAATGGTCTTATTTCAACGTTGAATGAAATCACTCTTGTTTTCCCTGGCCCTATCTCTATCTATCTCGCTCTCCCCCCTTCTCTCTCTCTCTCTCTCTCTCTCCCTCCCTCTCTCTCTCTCTCTCTCTCTCTCTCTCTCTATATATATATATATATATATATATATATATATATAATTATAAATATTTTCATAGAGGTTAGTATATATATTTTTTTTTATAAAGGTATATATATATATATATATATATATATATATATATATATATATATATACATATATATATATATATATATATATATATATATATCGAGGCAGCATCTTTTCCTTACGACACGAATTATTAAAAATAACTGACAATTTTTGTCTGGTTATTTTAGTATTGATCCCTTCAATTTTCCGGATTAAAATCTTAATCTCGGAATAAATATTGGCTGATGAAACTGCCGTAATGTACGTGTTGGTCCAGAGTACTTTCTGACCCGTCTGGGTCCATCGTCAGTGGAATAATGACAAACAGGTAAAGACCTGGAGTGAGATTTATAATTAATTATGGCGGTAAAATTTATATATGAAACTATATTGATTAGGTATTATAAGCATTTAAGTATATTAGTACTAGTGTTAAAATTAATCTTGTTAATAGCAGTTTTTTTGTTTTAATGAGTAAAGCTTCTAGTATGTGGAGTTTTGGGTATTAGTATTATGTTCTAAGATTTTAGTATTGTCTACGAGAAGTTTTCGGATTTGCGAGCGGGGACAGGAATGTTCATTAGTAAGGTGTCTAGCTATAGCACTATTATCGGATAGATGCATGGTCAACCTCCTGGACAGAGTTGTGGTGGTCGAGCCAATATATACGTGTTTTCCTTGGTTGTCGGAGACACAGTCTGTTTATTTACTCCTCTGCAGGAGTTAGGCACAAGGCCAGTTTTATCTTACTCCCACAAGTAAGATGTGACCCAAGGTCGGGTCGGAAAGTGGGGGTTGAAAAGTCAGCGCCCGAGAGGTGGGCACTCTGACCATCAAAAATTGCCTGAGCAGCCCCATCGGCATTCTCCGGTAGGGGCGCCTCAGGCAGTAAGCAATAAACTTACTCCTCCCCAAAGAGGGGAGGCGAAGCCTGGGAGGGTGGACCTCCTAGAACTGCACAGGACAGACCCATAGACCGGCGTAAATCAAGTCCCGAAGGACAAGACAATACAAGTCTATGGGGTACCTAGCAAAAGTGCCAGGTAAGTATATGGACATTTAAACTCGTATTCTAGGCCCGTCATATCCAAGACTCTAATCGAGGGTGAAGAATTATTTGTAATAATAAGATTAGTGGTTTTAGTTTTATTGTAGTAAATAATTAGTTTAACTTTTTTTGGGGGGTCGGTGGGAAGTACGTTTTTATTAATAATATTTTTTTAAACCTGTTCATCTGTTTTATAGTTATGGTGAAATTGGTTACGGTAAAATAGTTTGATAGTCTTGTTGAGTGGAGAAATGGATTCATTGTTGTTGTTATTATTATTACTGTTACTAGCATTATTTTTAAATAGTTGAATTTGTTGGTCTATAATATAATTAGGGAAACCATTATTTACAAGGGTTTGTTTTATATTTTTAAGTTCATTTTGAAAGAGAGTAGGGGAGGAAGAGATTAATTTAGCTCGCGTTAGTAGGTTTTTAATAATGGCTATTTTATATTTAAAGGGGGATTCACGAACGAAGTTAAGAGTACAGGGGGTTTTGTTAGTAGGTTTTGTATATGTAGATGTTACAAAATCATTATGAGTTGTGTCTATTAAGACGTCTAGGAAAGGGAGTTTTATATATTTATATATATATATATATATATATATATATATATATATATATATATATATATATATACTAGCATATTTTTGCTAAGTTCGGAGCATAATATCATAATAAACAAACTGCATACATTGCAACCCCCACAGGAAGAGGTAATGACCAAGAGGAGTATATCATGACGAACGAACACTACCTTCTCCCCAAATGACGAGTTAATGCTTGGGAGGATGGTATCATGAAACAGAATAGATACTAAACTACCCCGAGGCCCCTAAAACAGGGAGAAAGTCATCCTGGGACGAAGATATTGTGAGGAACGAACATATATTATACTGCCCCCCCCCCTTCAAAAAAAGAGACGGTAATGTCCGGGAGGAATGTATTATGAGGAACGGTAAAGCGTCGGATAGGCCTCCCACACACACACACAAAAGGATGTGGTTATGCTTGATCGGAAATACCCCGTCCAAGATAGAGAAGGTAATACCTGTAAGTATGACCCCATAAAAAGAGAAGGTTATGCCTGCGAGTATGGTATGGCAAGTTTTATTGTACATGTAAAATGCCGAAATGTAAAGTGCGCTGAAAAATATAGTCGCCATCTTTATAAACAAAGAGAAGTATGCAAGCTAAGGAAGAACGATAACTTTCTTTCATATTTTCTTAATTAAAAAAAATACATGTTTATAACTGAGTAATCTTTCTTCCTTAGCTAGCCTCTTACTTGGCTTGTTTAAATGTAGATTATATTTTTCCGATCTAATTTTTTATTGTGGCGTTTCACGTGTACGATGAAAATTGATTTAACTTCAGGTTTTTCCTGTTTACTTTTGTTTTGTTTTTTACTAAAACATGGTTTAAGTAAAAAAATATATAAGTTCATTATAAGTAATGCCAAAACTTATTTCACTTTAAATAATTTACGTGACTAAAATAGGAATTAACACCAAATGAAAAGAAAAATACCACTTTTCCTTACGAGTAGGGATTAATTTAAAAAGTCAGCATGCCTGTGTTTTATTTATTTTATATTAGAGGGTGGCGGGAAATTTATTAAGAAGTGAAAGAAAAGTTTACATTTAAAAAACTTACAATTTAAACAGAAAGTCCAATTTTATTGGTTTGTATTTTAAGTAAAATACGTTTTTATTTCAGACTTTACATTTACATAGTTTTGCTCTTTTATTTCGTATATAAATCATGTACTTCAAAAACAATAAAAAAAGAAAATCTATCGTCGCTTGAAAAGGGGAGGGTGAGAGAGAAGAGAGACAGGTAGTGATGACGACGCCAAATTTTTCTTTTGTTTTAGTTTTAAAGGAGTCCCACTCCTTTGAAAGAGAGAGATAGAGAGATAGAGAGAGAGAGAGAGAAAGAGAGCGAACCCAATCACCTCCTTTTTTCTGTGAACTCTGTATATCTTTCTAGCTAGCTAAGATCTTAGTTTCATCTAAATTATCTTCCTTGATATTTTAAGAATGCTTTAATTTGTTCATTTTTTTTAATTAAATTACTTAATTTACACAAAAAATCACTTAATTTACACAAAAATCACTTAATTTACACAAAAATATTCTAGATACACAAGGACAATAAAATAATATGATCATAAATGTATAACAGCATACATCAATTAATTATAGACGGTTTTAAAAGAGAAGTTATGCAAATTAGACAGATATTTGAATGCCTATATGTGTTTCTTTAGCACGATATATACCGTATTTTTTATTGATTTAGATAACATCACACAGTTTTAATAGTAATATAGGAGTGATAAATAAAAGAAACTTTCGCATTTATTCATTTAGATTTATATATATATATATATATATATATATATATATGAGGTAAATCTCTATGAACTGATCATTATGAGTTTTTGGATAGAGAATTGACGGACCACTGCGTGCCAGCAGTTACCCAAACAATCTATCTCAGAAAACAAGTGTTCGAAAATCCTACCTTCTGAACATTACCTATTTTCTGTTTGTAATAAAAACTGGACGCCGAATATAACTTAAGAGTAAGCTTTATTTAACCATTTGTTGCTTACTGAGACAAATAGTGTTTTAACATTCACTCTTAATATACACGAATGTAGAACATTCCATTATTACTTAAAGGGGTGAGACGGGCATCAATCTTTGTTACTACACTGTTGTATATCATTTTTTAATACTTTCTCAAGTAAAATTGTTTAATTATATACACTTTCTGCCCTTCTGTCCAAAAGCTGTCGCTGCCATTTAAGATTCCAGCGCTTATCTTTGCAGATTATTCCAACATTCTTTCGGGATAAATAATCCCAATCATAAACATAATAATTTGTTTATAAAAAAACTACTTTTTATTAATGAATTTGAGAGGTAAAAAAATTAAAAGATTTTCTGGGATTTAATATATAAAGATTTCGTTAAAAGTCCGATCTTATTGCAAAATTGATATTTTATCATGAAT
>OY744515.1:234582937-234642937 GCA_963556195.1 Sepiola atlantica | reverse complement strand
ACCTTAACCCTTACTCTAACCTTGTTTCATGCTATTCTAACCGTAACTATAACCTTAACCGTAACTCTAACCCTTACTCTAACCCTGTTTCATGCTATTCTAACCGTAACTATAATCTTAACCGTAACTATAACCTTAACCCTTACTCTAACCTTGTTTCATGCTATTCTAACCGTAACTATAACCTTAACCGTAACTCTAACCCTTACTCTAACCCTGTTTCATGCTATTCTAACCGTAACTATAATCTTAACCGTAACTATAACCTTAACCCTTACTCTAACCTTGTTTCATGCTATTCTAACCGTAACTATAACCTTAACCGTAACTCTAACCCTTACTCTAACCCTGTTTCATGCTATTCTAACCGTAACTATAATCTTAACCGTAACTATAACCTTAACCGTTACCCTAACCCTTACTCTAACCTTGTTTCATGCTATTCTAACCGTAACTATAATCTTAACCGTAACTATAACCTTAACCCTTACTCTAACCTTGTTTCATGCTATTCTAACCGTAACTATAACTTTAACCGTAACTCTAACCCTTACTCTAACCTTGTTTCATGCTATTCTAACCGTAACTATAATCTTAACCGTAACCCTAACCCTTACTCTAACCTTGTTTCATGCTATTCTAACCGTAACTATAACCTTAACCGTAACCCTAACCCTTACTCTAACCTTGTTTCATGCTATTCTAACCGTAACTATAACCTTAACCGTAACTATAACCTTAACCCTTACTCTAACCTTGTTTCATGCTATTCTAACCGTAACTATAACCTTAACCGTAACTCTAACCCTTACTCTAACCTTGTTTCATGCTATTCTAACCGTAACTATAATCTTAACCGTAACTATAACCTTAACCGTTACCCTAACCCTTACTCTAACCTTGTTTCATGCTATTCTAACCGTAACTATAATCTTAACCGTAACTATAACCTTAACCCTTACTCTAACCTTGTTTCATGCTATTCTAACCGTAACTATAACCTTAACCGTAACTCTAACCCTTACTCTAACCTTGTTTCATGCTATTCTAACCGTAACTATAATCTTAACCGTAACTATAACCTTAACCCTTACTCTAACCTTGTTTCATGCTATTCTAACCGTAACTATAACCTTAACCGTAACTCTAACCCTTACTCTAACCTTGTTTCATGCTATTCTAACCGTAACTATAACCTTAACCGTAACTCTAACCCTTACTCTAACCCTGTTTCATGCTATTCTAACCGTAACTATAATCTTAACCGTAACTATAACCTAAACCGTTACCCTAACCCTTACTCTAACCTTGTTTCATGCTATTCTAACCGTAACTATAATCTTAACCGTAACTATAACCTTAACCCTTACTCTAACCTTGTTTCATGCTATTCTAACCGTAACTATAACCTTAACCGTAACTCTAACCCTTACTCTAACCTTGTTTCATGCTATTCTAACCGTAACTATAACCTTAACCGTAACTCTAACCCTTACTCTAACCCTGTTTCATGCTATTCTAACCGTAACTATAATCTTAACCGTAACTATAACCTTAACCGTTACCCTAACCCTTACTCTAACCTTGTTTCATGCTATTCTAACCGTAACTATAATCTTAACCGTAACTATAACCTTAACCCTTACTCTAACCTTGTTTCATGCTATTCTAACCGTAACTATAACCTTAACCGTAACTCTAACCCTTACTCTAACCCTGTTTCATGCTATTCTAACCGTAACTATAATCTTAACCGTAACTATAACCTTAACCGTTACCCTAACCCTTACTCTTACCTTGTTTCATGCTATTCTAACCGTAACTATAATCTTAACCGTAACTATAACCTTAACCCTTACTCTAACCTTGTTTCATGCTATTCTAACCGTAACTATAACCTTAACCGTAACTCTAACCCTTACTCTAACCCTGTTTCATGCTATTCTAACCGTAACTATAATCTTAACCGTAACTATAACCTTAACCGTTACCCTAACCCTTACTCTAACCTTGTTTCATGCTATTCTAACCGTAACTATAATCTTAACCGTAACTATAACCTTAACCCTTACTCTAACCTTGTTTCATGCTATTCTAACCGTAACTATAATCTTAACCGTAACTCTAACCCTTACTCTAACCCTGTTTCATGCTATTCTAACCGTAACTATAATCTTAACCGTAACTATAACCTTAACCGTAACTCTAACCCTTACTCTAACCTTGTTTCATGCTATTCTAACCGTAACTATAATCTTAACCGTAACTATAACCTTAACCCTTACTCTAACCTTGTTTCATGCTATTCTAACCGTAACTATAATCTTAACCGTAACTATAACCTTAACCCTTACTCTAACCTTGTTTCATGCTATTCTAACCGTAACTATAACCTTAACCGTAACTCTAACCCTTACTCTAACCTTGTTTCATGCTATTCTAACCGTAACTATAACCTTAACCGTAACCCTAACCCTTACTCTAACCTTGTTTCATGCTATTCTAACCGTAACTATAATCTTAACCGTAACTATAACCTTAACCGTTACCCTAACCCTTACTCTAACCTTGTTTCATGCTATTCTAACCGTACCTATAATCTTAACCGTAACTATAACCTTAACCCTTACTCTAACCTTGTTTCATGCTATTCTAACCGTAACTATAACCTTAACCGTAACTCTAACCCTTACTCTAACCCTGTTTCATGCTATTCTAACCGTAACTATAATCTTAACCGTAACTATAACCTTAACCCTTACTCTAACCTTGTTTCATGCTATTCTAACCGTAACTATAACCTTAACCGTAACTCTAACCCTTACTCTAACCTTGTTTCATGCTATTCTAACCGTAACTATAACCTTAACCGTAACTCTAACCCTTACTCTAACCCTGTTTCATGCTATTCTAACCGTAACTATAATCTTAACCGTAACTATAACCTTAACCCTTACTCTAACCTTGTTTCATGCTATTCTAACCGTAACTATAACCTTAACCGTAACTCTAACCCTTACTCTAACCCTGTTTCATGCTATTCTAACCGTAACTATAATCTTAACCGTAACTATAACCTTAACCCTTACTCTAACCTTGTTTCATGCTATTCTAACCGTAACTATAACCTTAACCGTAACTCTAACCCTTACTCTAACCCTGTTTCATGCTATTCTAACCGTAACTATAATCTTAACCGTAACTATAACCTTAACCCTTACTCTAACCTTGTTTCATGCTATTCTAACCGTAACTATAACCTTAACCGTAACTCTAACCCTTACTCTAACCCTGTTTCATGCTATTCTAACCGTAACTATAATCTTAACCGTAACTATAACCTTAACCCTTACTCTAACCTTGTTTCATGCTATTCTAACCGTAACTATAACCTTAACCGTAACTCTAACCCTTACTCTAACCCTGTTTCATGCTATTCTAACCGTAACTATAATCTTAACCGTAACTATAACCTTAACCCTTACTCTAACCTTGTTTCATGCTATTCTAACCGTAACTATAACCTTAACCGTAACTCTAACCCTTACTCTAACCCTGTTTCATGCTATTCTAACCGTAACTATAATCTTAACCGTAACTATAACCTTAACCGTTACCCTAACCCTTACTCTAACCTTGTTTCATGCTATTCTAACCGTAACTATAATCTTAACCGTAACTATAACCTTAACCCTTACTCTAACCTTGTTTCATGCTATTCTAACCGTAACTATAACCTTAACCGTAACTCTAACCCTTACTCTAACCTTGTTTCATGCTATTCTAACCGTAACTATAACCTTAACCGTAACCCTAACCCTTACTCTAACCTTGTTTCATGCTATTCTAACCGTAACTATAATCTTAACCGTAACTATAACCTTAACCGTTACCCTAACCCTTACTCTAACCTTGTTTCATGCTATTCTAACCGTAACTATAACCTTAACCGTAACTATAACCTTAACCCTTACTCTAACCTTGTTTCATGCTATTCTAACCGTAACTATAACCTTAACCGTAACTCTAACCCTTACTCTAACCTTGTTTCATGCTATTCTAACCGTAACTATAATCTTAACCGTAACTATAACCTTAACCGTTACCCTAACCCTTACTCTAACCTTGTTTCATGCTATTCTAACCGTAACTATAATCTTAACCGTAACTATAACCTTAACCCTTACTCTAACCTTGTTTCATGCTATTCTAACCGTAACTATAACCTTAACCGTAACTCTAACCCTTACTCTAACCTTGTTTCATGCTATTCTAACCGTAACTATAATCTTAACCGTAACTATAACCTTAACCCTTACTCTAACCTTGTTTCATGCTATTCTAACCGTAACTATAACCTTAACCGTAACTCTAACCCTTACTCTAACCTTGTTTCATGCTATTCTAACCGTAACTATAACCTTAACCGTAACTCTAACCCTTACTCTAACCCTGTTTCATGCTATTCTAACCGTAACTATAATCTTAACCGTAACTATAACCTTAACCGTTACCCTAACCCTTACTCTAACCTTGTTTCATTCTATTCTAACCGTAACTATAATCTTAACCGTAACTATAACCTTAACCCTTACTCTAACCTTGTTTCATGCTATTCTAACCGTAACTATAACCTTAACCGTAACTCTAACCCTTACTCTAACCTTGTTTCATGCTATTCTAACCGTAACTATAACCTTAACCGTAACTCTAACCCTTACTCTAACCCTGTTTCATGCTATTCTAACCGTAACTATAATCTTAACCGTAACTATAACCTTAACCGTTACCCTAACCCTTACTCTAACCTTGTTTCATGCTATTCTAACCGTAACTATAATCTTAACCGTAACTATAACCTTAACCCTTACTCTAACCTTGTTTCATGCTATTCTAACCGTAACTATAACCTTAACCGTAACTCTAACCCTTACTCTAACCCTGTTTCATGCTATTCTAACCGTAACTATAATCTTAACCGTAACTATAACCTTAACCGTTACCCTAACCCTTACTCTAACCTTGTTTCATGCTATTCTAACCGTAACTATAATCTTAACCGTAACTATAACCTTAACCCTTACTCTAACCTTGTTTCATGCTATTCTAACCGTAACTATAACCTTAACCGTAACTCTAACCCTTACTCTAACCCTGTTTCATGCTATTCTAACCGTAACTATAATCTTAACCGTAACTATAACCTTAACCGTTACCCTAACCCTTACTCTAACCTTGTTTCATGCTATTCTAACCGTAACTATAATCTTAACCGTAACTATAACCTTAACCCTTACTCTAACCTTGTTTCATGCTATTCTAACCGTAACTATAACCTTAACCGTAACTCTAACCCTTACTCTAACCCTGTTTCATGCTATTCTAACCGTAACTATAATCTTAACCGTAACTATAACCTTAACCGTTACCCTAACCCTTACTCTAACCTTGTTTCATGCTATTCTAACCGTAACTATAATCTTAACCGTAACTATAACCTTAACCCTTACTCTAACCTTGTTTCATGCTATTCTAACCGTAACTATAACCTTAACCGTAACTCTAACCCTTACTCTAACCTTGTTTCATGCTATTCTAACCGTAACTATAACCTTAACCGTAACTCTAACCCTTACTCTAACCCTGTTTCATGCTATTCTAACCGTAACTATAATCTTAACCGTAACTATAACCTTAACCCTTACTCTAACCTTGTTTCATGCTATTCTAACCGTAACTATAACCTTAACCGTAACTCTAACCCTTACTCTAACCTTGTTTCATGCTATTCTAACCGTAACTATAACCTTAACCGTAACCCTAACCCTTACTCTAACCTTGTTTCATGCTATTCCTCCCTGACTGAGAGCACATCCGGTAAATGCGACAGTTCAGATTTGTTCTGGAAACAGGCGCTGAAAATAAAATTTTGTCCGATATACTTTTCTTATAAATGCAAGCAATAAATAATTCGACAAACATCAGGTCGATAAAAACAATATATTTATTGAATCGCATGTCTCTCATTACATTATAATTCATTTATTCCGTCCGGTTTTTTTTTTCCAATCGAGAGGACAGAAAGAGAGTGAGAGGAGGAGAGGGAGATTGTTAAACGACAGCTTTTAAGATTACAAGTTCGTTTGACTATATTAACACGACCGTCTTCTCGGCCGCTTCCCTTGAGACTGCCGGAGATTCTTCTCCCAGAATCATATGTCCCTCATATCTGACGTGATTTCTGCTGCTTACTTGTTTCACATATGTCCGTTCCCACGATTCTCTATTCCTAGTCGCTGCTGACTTTTTGACTCCTTGTCAATAACATTTCCTGCGCCAAACGGATCCTTACTTGCTTTCTCCTCAGCAATTGATTTTTCTCTCGTATTAATCACTGCTTCCTTTTGATTTATTAATATATATTTCTGTATGCTTTTAATGTGATTCGAACGCCAAACACTGACTCCGATTGATACCTGCCAAGGTTCTCTTTTGCATCATTCTAGCAAATAGTGTCTTTGCGCCACATTTTACTACAGTGGGCAACAATTGAATCCATATTGTCTCCGAGTGGTTAAACGCAAACTAAACTACCCAAATCAACGTATTATATCGTCAAAAAAAAATGTACTGACACTGAAATATCAAGTATCACTTTTCAATAAAGACCAAATATATCTGTTAATACATCTCTGGGTGTATGAGATGGTCAACAATCTGTCCACCACGCATGGGAAAACCCAACGTTGTCGTCACACTTGACGGGATGTACATGCGACTGGGAACCGCTTGTGAATTTAATATTCTATAGAAATTCTACCCTTTGAAGGAAGCTGGCGTAACCCTCCGAGGGGAATAACGTTTCGTTTCGTTTTTTAATTTAATTTAAACCACATCTAATTCAATTAATGTCGGATAAATTCTCAGGCCTAGCTATAAAACTGCAGATTATTAAATGTAACATTAAGAATAAAAATATAAAAGGTTGTCTAGTATCTTGTGTTCTTGATAGGAAGACAACAAATTACTAATTTCAAAAGCGAGCTGGGTATAGTAAAAAGATATTATAATAATCATTCGCTTTCGGGACCCATGGGCCAAGTTAGAGCATGTGAAGGTCAGATAAAATAGAGTTCGTCATTCTTACTGATTAATGTTTGATAAATAAACACTGAGTATACGTCAAACAGTCAGCTGCTGACTATTTTATCTTCATCCTATTCTATAGTAATTAAGCAGCGGCAAGGTTTTCACAGTCAATTAGAAAGAGAAGCATTCGGAAGAAGAGGAGTGTTTTAAAAGTAACATGACGACGAGAAAAAATTATTACTGAAAAGAAAGTATTACTCACACTTTTTACTATTTCAGCTTGTAAAAGGAGTTTTCAAGAAATAAAAAGAATAAAAAATATGAGAAAGTTGGTACTTTTTAGGAATAGGTATCCAATAAAATTTAAGTATTTACGTCATCAATTTCGAGTTTCACGAAACACTTCTTAGACTGGCGAACGTTAACGAACTTCACTGAACCAATATACACAATACAAACCAATCTATTTTAAAATGTTTAACCTAAGCATAAACTAACACTAAACCAACATTAAACTAAGTTTTAGTTTTCAAAGTCGATTTAGTTCGCTTCGTATTGTGTAGAAACCTCGAACCTTGATTCGGATTTCTCTATTCGTAGTCAAAACTACTTACGTCACGACAACGTCACGACTGCAAATTTCTGGATACCTATTCCTAAAATTTGCCATTCCAAAATTTGAAAAGGCATGAATAAATTTATAATCTGGTATGCGTTGAGTTTATTATCCTATATCCATAAATACTTCTCTCTAAACCTATATATATATATATATATATATATATATATATATATATATATATATATATATATATATATATATATTACTGTGAGATTAATTCATATATATTTTTCGCAGCTGCATTATATTTTATATGTTAATTGACATGATTAGAATTTGTTTTAATCAACAAAATTTATATATACGTATATATATATATATATATATATATATATATATATATATAAAGAACAGGAAAATAAAGATAAAATGTATACCTTTAAATAAGAACTTATAATGAAATAGTTGATGCTTGATTTACGAGATAAAGCAATTATATATAGACAAGTAAAAGATGGGAATAAAGATTGTAAAAATACAATATCTAAGTAATCCGGTTTGAAGAGGTTGCAATGTAAAAGTTTAGGGTGTAAGTTATGAATTAAAAGCTATCTAAACGACTTCCATAGGCTTTCCACAAATAGTTTTTTTATATAGAGGAATTCAAAGTTAGATAATAAAAAGTAGTTTCAATTCAAGAAAATAAATTTTTAAAACAAGCGTTTCGACAGAAATTGAAGGGTTGATTAAGCCTTTACATAAATTTAAATTCAAATTAAACAGGTTAAATTTGAAAATGTAAGAGGTAGCAAAGACATAATGGTGCAAGGTGATAGACTAGTGATGTAAAATATAATAGGATTGGGGACTAGGGGACAAGGGGACTGCACGTATACAGGCCAGCTTCAGGTGTAAAAATAGATTTAAAGCAGGGCAAAAAAGTGACTGATTTATATTAATGTATTGAAGGCATAGGTATTATCAATAAGGGTGGAGTTAGGGTAAAAGATTAATATCAATAGAGTTATGTTGGGATTGGCAAAGGGTTTATGCTGGGTACAGACATTAGTGAAGAGAAACTAAAAACTAAAGGCCAAATGAGAATATAATTAATGTGTAAGGAATTAAAGTTAAACACAGAAAAGAAAAAGAAAATTATTGTCGAATGCTTAAATAAATAAAGAAGAATAAACGTAATACGATCTCAATAAGGGAAAAGTAACCGTACAAGAAAAAAGCCAAATAAAAGTATTTAATAATAGTACTAATCAGGGTGGCGTAAGGATAATTAGAAGTAAGTGTGTAAAGAGGAAAGATTTAGCTTTCAATAAAATAAGCTGCACTTAATAAGTGATAAATTAGATGAGAGGAAGATATAGTGGAAAATAAAGCTATAAAAAGTTGGCGGTCAGTTACAAATATTAAAACTGTAAAATCTCTACAGTATGCTTTAAGAAAGAAGATAGAATTAACCGTTAGTACATAGATTCAAACAAGAAATAAACAAAAAGTATGTCAGAATAAAGAATTAGGGATATAAAAGCCATGTGAAAGTGGTAAAATTAAGGTTAATAAGTGTGGCAGACTTAACGATACATAAATGTAAAATGTCAAGAATGGGAGTGGCTAAGGTGTATGGCATTAAATAGGAAGGTGCATGAAAAAAAATTAAATATTGAAATTAAAACTATCAAGTTTGAATTGGAAGATAACATTGGGGTGATATATTTATAGTTAAATATTGGTATCAAGCTTAATAGGTTTAAAACATCCATACAGAGTTAAAGAGACTTCTAAACTTATGGATGTAAAAAGTACTTGTCGTCTTAAATAGGTAGTAAAATAGAGGCTTGAAAAAGACCAGGTTGGAAATTTGTTTTAGGTAATTGAAGCAAGTTGTTGTAATACTGTTCCCTTGTTAGCTTGTAAAGGCTTGGTTATTGGATGGGGGTAACAGTTGGGACTATAAAGTTGATATATATTTTTTTAATTATGCTTGCATGCCGAAAGAAATTCGATTTTAGAATATATAATGTTTTCACTCTTAGCAGCAGTGATTATCATAACGGTTTTTTAATTACATAGTTAGAAATACCTAGATCCCGGTGTATATGACCTAGATAGATCATTTCAAGATCGACCAATGCAGAAAGTAGGGGGTGTTTTTCGTTTAAAATTTTTGATTGAATTAGTCAGAGAATTTGGTCGTTATTGCTTTTAAAAGAGAGGATGTGGCTGGATATGTGTTTTTATAGGGTAAGCACTGACTCCTATGTAAGTATGTATGTTATATCGAGTGGTTATTGTATATGGTGTGTTATTTATAGTAGTAGATGCATCCTGGGTCATTATGCTTAAGTTCTGAATTAGGGTTAAGTTGGAATTGTTTGAAAGGGAAACTATATGCGGTTGAGAGGTTTGAACAAGATTGTTGTTAACTAGTAAAGAAAGGTGGTTGGTATTTAGAGTAATATGTTGGGCATCCTGATTGCGAATGGTTATCGGGTGATATACGTGTACTGGTGTTACTTTGTATATTAGCGTTGCTAGTCAATTACAATGCGGGCACATATAACGTCTCTATGTATACAATCATTGTTTAGCGAACATTCTCTAGATGTTTAGTAGTTACAATTATGTGAAGGAGCAACTGATGGTTTAGGTGACTTTGCAGATTAAATTTTCTCATTGTTGAATAGACATTTTTATAGAATTGTTGTCCAGGATCGTGCTATATCTATGCGGATACTTAAAAAGATTTTTCAATAATTTTAAAGAATTCTCGTAGGATATTTCTTTTAACATTGCGATCGTAGGGTGAGTTAAACCAATAATTGTTCTTTCTCTTTAGTCGTTTATGTGGTCTAGGTCTTGGGGGCTCCAGTTGTTTGCCATTGTTAGTAGGGTTCCTGAATCTGGTTTTATACGCGTTATTATTCTTATTAGCTGTCGTATTCTTCGGTTGTCTATCTTTTACTGTGATGCTATACGTAATTATGTTCAAAGGTTTTTGTCTTCGATAATAGAATTGTTTTTACATGTAATTTTATCATTGTAAGTAAGGCGTTTTTGTGGAAATTCGAATTCCTTTGCATTGAACATTTTTTATATTTGAATTTATCTTATATTTATATTCATATCTTTCCAAATTATGACTTATCTCTTTGTATTCCTCTAATGATGAAATTTCATTCTTTGAAAAGTCACACATTTCTTTTATTTGAAACACCTTGTTTTGAGCAACTGATGACGTAATAGATATTGTATTATTACAATCTTTATTATGATTGTTTAATTCTCTCTCTCTCTCGCTCTCTCTCTCTCTCTCTCTATATATATATATATATATATATATATAAAATATGAAACTAAAAGTATATTTTTAGAGGATAGAACTTATAGTGAAATAGTTTAAGCTCAATATACGAGATAGAGCAATTATAAAGATAAATGAAAGAAAATGGATAAAAATAGGTAAAAACATATATATATATATATATATTCTAGGCTGATTCTGTAACTGGGTTCAAATTCTCCTACCGTCTGAAATTATCACTTTTTAGCGTTAGCAGGTAAAAATAATTAAATAAAAAAATTAATAAATAATAATAAATATATATATATATATATATATATATATATATATATATATATATATTCAGAGATCTAGAATATTGATTTGTTTACATTTTTTTATTATGAAGACAGAATGTGAGAAAAAGACAAACGACTTACAAAGGAGAGGAAAGGGCCATCTATCCTTGTCAGTAAGAAACACAACACTTTATCATCAAATATTACACAATAGGTGACTTAAACTGCCACCCCCTTTAAACTACAGGATCAGGTTTGTCTATTCCACAGTTCAATGTGATCTAAAATGAATAATTGGGTCTTGGCCTTTTGGCTAAGATCAAAGTGTAGTATCTGTTCCGATGGATACTGCACTCCATAGACTGGTATTGTCTTGGGCTTCGGGCCTGATTTACGCCGGTCTATGGGTCTGTCCTGTGCAGTTCTAGGAGGTCCACCCTCCCAGGCTTCGCCTCCCCTCTTTGGGGAGGAGTAAGTTTATTGCTTACTGCCCGAGGCGCCCCTACCGGGGAATGCCGACGGGGCTGCCCAGGCAATTTTTAAACACCACTTTCCCGACCCGACCTTGGGTTACATCTTACTTGTGGGAGTAAAATAAAAACTGGCCTTGTGCCTAACTCCTGCAGAGGAGTAAATCAATACAAGATAAAAAGTCCCAATTATCTTTTTGCGCGTCAACAGGGTCAGGCACAGCGTTTTTCTTACGCTTCTACTTCTAACCGATCAACGCCGTTGAACTGATTATGGAGAAAAGCAAATATAAACAAGAGCAAATAGTTAATTTTCCTTTTAAATATAAAAAAATGTTTCATATTTATTTTCTCTTTCAATTATATTTCTATGAAGCCATATATTGGTCAAACAGCCATCACTTAATCAGTGTCTATTAAAATATCATTTTCCACTATATTGACGAACAGTGACTGTAAGATATCAGTGTTTCTCCCACGAGTATACCGATGAATTGATAATATGAGTTTTACTCTACATTATATCATTCATGACTTTACTAATATGAGAGACGTGTGTCGGCTAAGTACTGTTTAACTATGAGTAGTCGGTCCTCAACGTTGGAATCGTGATTGGCTTGCCATCTCTTGCGACCTCTCTCAAGACTGTCGTGCATAGGTTGTCACAGTTCGGGTGTGGTGCATGCCTGGGAAGAGACCGACTCAACCCGAATAAGGTGAACACCGTTGCAAATACAAGTAAGTAGTATAATACATAGGAACTTTAAATGTGGTAGGAATAATCGACTATCCATGTCGATTCTTATATAGAATCATATTTATCCGTATTTGTTACCAATTAAAAACACTCATTTGAGACACATTATTCTAGTCAAAGGCAACAAAGTTCACAATTGGACAAAAGTAAGCATATTTGATGCTGATTTTCTAAGCCGGCATGTTCTTCCTACTGGATAGAAGATTGTAACCGGATATTGCTACTACCACTTTCCCGATCGGACCTATTACTGCACTCGACTAAACTTAGTAACTAACGAAGGAGGCGTATAACTTGAATTCTTGGCCAGGTTCCAAGACAGATATAAACCAAATATGATAGCTACGTACGCAGTAGGTCGAAACTCAAAGTTGTTTAATGCTGGTAACGCTATTTAGGCTGAATCACACGAAATAGTTTGTTTTTGTTGGCTGGTTATCTTTTCTTGGTATGCCGTGTATCAGAAATGATTTTTCCTTTTTACGGGCCTTTACTCTGAACCTTATTTCGTAGTTAAAATAAATGAAACGTTGACAATTTTGAAACGTTAATTCTAATTAATATACTAATTTTGTAACAAAAATAAAATATAACAGTATTTTTCTCCAAGTATAAGTTTAATTACATTAAAAATATGCCTGAGAGGTAAGTTAATTTGTTTCGCCTACACAGTCTTTGGACTCGTTCGCCAACTAGTAAGACGGTACTCGTTGCAACTAGTTGCTCTTTTCTAGAGGTACACTTTCGAATCCTGTACGACTCTCATTTTTTGTTTCGTGCTTTCTTGTTTATTTCCAGTCCCGTGGACAAAATTAACCGTTTATTTAATAGTATTACCTACAAAAGCATAGTCTAAATTAAATGGTAGCGACATACATGATATATAAAAAATAAAAGTGTTTTTCTACTGCTAAAGTATTGATATTGTCTATATAAAACTGTACGATTTGTCATAAAGAAAAAAAGTATAGTTTATCAATAGTAGTTAACTATTTAACTGTTGATAAAAATTTGGATGCCAACAGGCGTTCGGGTTTCAAATCTCGGCACGGATAGACTTGCTACGTCTAGCCACATTTATTAGTAGTAAACAACAAAACAGCTGTCTGTTGATATATATATATATATATATATATATATATATATATATATATATATATATATATTATATATGAGAGAGAGAGAAAAATAAATATAGATATATATAGTAATCTAAGTAAAGATTGCATACACAGGGTAAAAAAATCAAGAGAATGTTTACTGTGTTTATATAATAGTGCTCTATAATAAATACAGCTGTTTACTGGTAATAAAGATGTGTACTATATATTTGTATAAATGGCTTTCAGTATTTTTAGTCGATGTTTGCAATTATTTCTATGTATTAAAATGATACATAGAAATAATTGCATCTGTTAGAATCTTTGGTATATCGGCCGACTGTAGTGTTTTGTTATGTGAAGGATGTGGTGTTGAATGGCGCTTGTGTCGGATAGATAATAGGTAAGACGTCTGGAGAAATTTGTTGTGTGACCAATATAGATACTATATATTTGTTCTGTTTGGTTCGTAGGAGATACATAAAATAATTGCATACATACATACACTAAAAATACTATACGCAATATTTATTAAAAGGAAACAACTAAATATTAACGAAATAGCTTTTAATACATTCTTCATATGTATCTTGTCGAACTCAAGGATATGCACAGGGCCCGGATAAAGTACTTAGTAAAATTCAGTTCTAGATGCAGTCTTCTGAAGGTTGGAGGTTCAATCCTCATTGCAGGCGATATTATGGACTGCGATTTACTGAGGACTTCTACCCGGTCATGGCTGACGGAATTAAAGCATGTTGCCCCCGTGGATTAAGTAAAGGGTTCTGTTCGGAATTCCGTGCTGATTCCCGAGTTCGACATAAAGATTCCAGAGTTCGAGAAGACGCACCTGAAGAAGGTTAGAAGTAACATCGGCCGAAACGTTGTGAGAATAACATCCAATAATCTAAACATGCCGCATTGCACATGTTTACACTAATAAATGATAATAATATTTAGATTCTTTTAATTTTATTGAAAGTTTCGTTCTTTTTATAATATGAGCTTTTAGGGGGACTTCCTGCTTTGCTGAGTTTATGTCAAACCTGCATAGCAAATCAAAAACTACTCCAAAAATATAAGTATGAGTTTTAAAAATAAAGTTGAAATAATCCGATGAATTCGTGTTAAATCGATATACAGGATGCTCCAAAACGAAGAAGTTTATTTTAATCTATAAAACTGATAAATTGATTTTTATGCAAACAGGTAACGTATGGAAAATTCAAATCAGGTCGTTTTATTCAATAGTTGGTGTCATCGATTTGGCCAATGTTATCATTGTTCTGTGCATTTATTCAGCATTTTTCAGTTTCTTTCAAATCGCCAATATGTATTTGAACATCAAAGTTAGGCTCGTTCGCAGCTATTATACAAATGGCAACTCTCCTATTGTAGCCATAAAACAATTGAAACGCGATAATAAACTAGTCAAGGATAATTAATCCTGTTCTGTCTTGATTTTGATTCTGAGTATCAAACAGGAAACACTTTCAGAATGTCTTGTAAAGTTCTGAAAACCTAGATTTCTTTTTTGTTAAATACAGCCATTTTTGAAAACGTCTTGAAAAGTACTTTTTATTATACACATTGTTGCGAAGTGAAAAGTTTGCATTGATTAGCTTCCCACACTGTTCTTAGAGAGAAAATTATATAGGCACTTTTTAAACTGATATGCTAATGAGGCATACCGAATTGGCATTATCACTACACACATATTGGCCAAATATGTTACAGCAAAATGGAAGATAACCATTAAAAACTGTTTACCTTCATTTCGAGACATTCTGTATTAATCCATATATTTTAGATAGTTGTTGATAAATATTTTAGAGATATCGATTCCACTGTTATCTATACTTTAAACGTACCTAGCTAACTAAAGCTCCCTCTTAAAAATTAAAAAGCTATTTTTTAAAGTATTACAATCATTTTAAATACTGATATATTGATTGTGATGCGAAGAATTAAAACGATGACCAATAAGACATCTTAGAGGAGTGAGGGTAAACTGTTATATCCCCAACTACCGGTGCGTACACGAACTATCATGCACCCGTGGCGTCGTCGTCGTCGTCGTTGGTTACCCAAGTTCTATGGATACAAAATCACTCGGACGCCGATGTTGATTTATGAAAATGTATATTTCAAAAGAGAAGATCAGTGATAGAAATTATTAGACAGACAGGTTACTTTCGCACGCATGGGCAGACAAATAGATAAACGGATAACTCGTCTCGCTATATCTAGTTACATTGTGAACGCCCCCACCACCACCACCATTTGGGACAGCACTCCGGACTCGTCAGTCCTCTTTGGAATCTGGCCAGCCAAGAGACAGAAAAATGTATATATGCCCATGACGCGAAATTACGTGACTTCCGTCTATGACCACCTCTGACACTTAAAAGTGCTACTCAAATTTTCCATTTAAACACGGCACTCGTTACATATCAAAGCGTCGTCCACATCCACCAAAGCATTTAGTGAATGTTAAAACATTTTAATAAACATTCATGTCAATTTTTTAGGAAAAGTCCAGTTATGAACATAAGAAAATAATAAAGTGTGCTCGTTAAAAATTTTATGAATTTCTGATGGAGCGACAAAAATGGGATGCTTACATCAGAAGGCGGTATGAATGGAAGTTCCACTTCCGGTATTTTTTTTTAGGTCGCAACTTCCGAAACTCGCTGTACATAGTTCAATTTAAGAAACATACATTAAGTAATGTTCTCGGATTAAATAGCTTACAAAATGGCACTATGAAATTATTACGTT
Source organism: Sepiola atlantica (assembly GCA_963556195.1). Taxonomy (NCBI): domain Eukaryota; kingdom Metazoa; phylum Mollusca; class Cephalopoda; order Sepiida; family Sepiolidae; genus Sepiola; species Sepiola atlantica. Next base: position 234,626,584 of record OY744515.1, on the reverse strand, counting down.
GATATAGACAATATTGAAGTAAATTCATACCTTTTAAGGTGACCTTGTCAGTAATGAGAATATCATATAAATAAACTTATAAAAGAATGCCAATATTTCTTATAACATTTTCACACAAGTCACGTGGGTTACGAAAGCCTTCAAAATCGTCCAGTCAACACCCCAACGGACATCCGCGAGAGATTTCTACATCTCCAAGGGAGAAAAAACAAACAATGATTCATAAAAAATATTGTCGGAAAAGTCGAAAAACGATCTCCTTCGAAAAGGCACTCTGTGTTCAAAACTAGCCATTAATGGCATTATCGGCATTCCACAGTAGGGGTGCCTTAGGGGCAATAAACCAATCGCCACTTATAGGAAGAGAAGGTAATACTTGGGTAGATGCACCTCTTACGTTCCAACTGGGCCATACTTCATTCCTTCACAGAAGGTTCTGATGGTTTAAGTCAGCCCCTAGGTTGCCAAGATGATACCAAGGACAGATTCCAGTTGGTATGACAATTGGCCGGAACAATTTGAAAATGTAGGCCATTTTTTATCATAAGAGGTATGTCTGAAAAGTAACGGGACTAATGTCAGGAATAATTTATTTTAATTCCAAACAATAAACTACGCCGATTTTCCATCACTGTGACCTCAAATGTAATTCACCTTTCCATTCTTCTCTCTTCCGCTTCTATGCACTGCGGGAAGCATTCTTATCTGATGCCTTTCAATGAATATATTGTATAACTCCTTTCCAAGAAGTTAGACACAAGGCCAGGTGTTGTTTGAAGAAATCAGCGCACTAGGATAAGCGAATTCTGACCAACAAAAAATACCTGAGCATACCTGTCGGCATTTCCAGGTAGATGCACCTCAGACAATTAGCAATAAACTAACCCCTTCTCAGAGTAAAGGTAAAGCCTGGGAGGCTGGACCTCCTAGGACTGAACAGAACCATACCTCAGCCCGAAACCACTGTCGGACAGATTTGTAAAAACTGTAACAATAAATTATGTTCGTTACTTCACTTGGAGGCGGTATTATAGTTTAGAATTGGCGAGTCATTATTTACGGAATCCCCCTGCAGCAAGTTGTCAAAGCCAGAAGGCACCCTGGCTAGTACAAATTAATCCGAGAACCGACCTGTCGGCATACCTCGGTAGGGGCGCCTTGGGCGAAATGAACCTCCTCCTGAAGTAGGCGGTTATGTTTGAGAGGGTGAAGTTTTAGAACCGATTCAAAGCATACCTGATTCTGACAAAAAGGGTTTGGTGCCAGGCGGACTAGCTTCTGCGTTTCCAGAATGGTTCCAAAGGTAACTTTGGCTTCATGAATACAAGCAGGAACACATACTGCACTTTGAATTCTTTATTCTTGCAAATATATATAAAATACGGTTTTAAGAAATTAAGCACAAGTGTGTGGAGTGTAAAGTCGGTGATCATTTTCTGCTTATCTCACTCTTAACAAGACTCATTAGCAGTCACCACGATACTATATTTACTCTATGGGCCATTTTACTTAAAATATCCCCAGATGTTGAGAATTGAATTGTATTTATAAGCTAGAATACCCGTCCCAAGACAGGTAAAAAAAAATTCTCCGAATAGAACAGTTTTGCACCACTTTTATGTCTGCTTACGAATATTAAAATCAACATATAATGCTACGAAACCTGATGTCAACAATCCTTATTCTAATTTTGATCAAAATCTATTACCTGATTTTAATTCTAAAAATAATTCTAAATTTTAAGGCTAAAGCTAACGAAGTCTTAAGAAGAAATTGAAATTCATGGATTCTTGCTTGGTTGGTGTCTGATGGTCATGAGTCAAATTTAAGACAAATCTGAAATATTTGAATTTTTAAATGGGAGGATGCGCCCATATTATACCCCTTAAAATCCTTTGAAATACTTCGGAGAAACTTAAATTTGGGGAATATTAATTAATTTATGTCAAATGTCTATTGATAAAATTGCAAAAAGATCGGAGGTATTTGAATATTCAAAAACGGCTTTAACCCCCCTTTTTGCCCCTACGTGCAGAAAACTAAATTAAACTAAATATAGTTCACATTACACACCCTTACGCCTAGCAGGTGTGTTCCAATATTCATAACGATCGATTCATTAGTTTAGGAGTGTATCCTGTACATAAAAATATATCAACATATAAACATATCTATCTTTATATATATATATATATATATATATATATATATATATATATATATATATATATATACACTAGTAAAATATCTGTCCCATGACAGGTATAAGCATTTAAATATAGCATTAGTTTTAAAGTTTAATGTTTTCATTTCTGTGTGTATATGGTGTGTTTTCGGTGACACACCCTTAAATATGCCATAATTCATAATAAGGTCAATCCTTTTAAAAGTGTATTGCTTAATATAAATAAAAATTTTATGTCGAACTATTCTTTTCTCTGTTAAGTTTTTTTTTATCTAACTTATTTTAAAAGTATTTTCGGAGAGGGCGCGAGTTTGGGTGGACGCACTCCCTAAATGGTAAAGTTTATTAAGAAAATGTTTTCATGTTACTCATTATGTTGCCGATGATATATATTCTAAAAGTCATAATAATCGGTTCTCTAGTTTAATAGTTTACAATATCAACGATATATATATATATATATATATATATATATATATATATATATATATATATATATATATATATATATTAATGAATTTTATGTGACACGTGTTTCTGGTTCACAGCCGTCATCAACATGGCTAACTTAGAGCAGGATCGAACAATAAAATATTTAGATGATAAAAACCGTACATATTTCTAGTCATAGTCGAGGGGTAAAACGCTAGACTATTGACATCAACATCGAAGGTGTGATCCTTGTCTAAGTTAGCCATGCTGATAACGGCTGTGGCCAAGAAACACGTGTCCATGGATTACTTTTATGTACGTATAAAATTAACAAAATATATATTAACGAAAAATACGTCCTATAAAGTTATAAGCGACTAATAATGCAATATTCTGCATTAATCTATATCACTTAGGAAGTGAACAACTAATTAATAAAGCAGAGTAACGAACGCTACAATTACCTACAAAAACAATTACATAAAAATTGATTATATATATATATATATATATATATATATATATATATATATATATATATATAAAGAGAGAGAGAGAGAAAGGCAGAAAGAGAGAAAGAGAGAAACATACCTGACTTTATATATATGCAACCCTTAAATGTCAAAACTTAGAAAAATAATAATGTGGCCATGTTACTGACCCTGTTGCTAAGTATATATATTTTCTAAAATTAAAATGATCTGTTATATATAATTATATACACATGTCGAACTTGCTAGATGGCCACGGAATTAGCCATTTAGAGGTTAGTTTCCTCTTCCACTTCAAGGCAATGCGTGGTGGGCAAATCGGTACGCGCTCCGACTACTAAATCAAATATGACTGAGTGACATTTAAGAAATTTCTTATTTTTAGATTTGCTACGTGTGACCGGTAAATATTGTCTCCTTCCATACTGATGATTGCAGGTTTGGCATGAAACACATGTGTATATAAGTTAATTAAGAAAATGTTATTTATAAATTAGTATATATACACACACACATACATATATATATATATATATATATATATATATATATATATATATATATATATATACTTGTGTTATAATGGAATAATTCCAGGAAGAAATCCGGGTATGAGAGCTCAATGTGGTAAACAGAGCAAGAATAACATAAAATATAATAACACGAAATTACATAATTGTCGATGCAATAATTTATTTCAATCTTGTGGTTTCCTCAAGCATCAAACTAGACAATTACATTGAGACTGACAGAAAACTGAATTCACCTTCAACAATTCAAATACAACCATTTATACATACATTTTGGTTTGAAAGAAGTGACGTTTCTTATTTGTTTCTTTTTTTATCCAGTTTTACCTGTTGACGGGCCAACGATCTAATGTTCTGTTCGAGTGTGAACAGGAAATCGCCATATTTGTAAACGTGTTCAACTCTCATGCGTCTTCGTCAGTCACGTGATGAGTTACAAATTAAAATAAGTGAATTTATTGTGAAAATCGATTAAAACTGTTTTAAAAGCATTTTAATATATATATATATCAATAATATATATATATATATATATATATATATATATATATATATATATATATGTATATATATATATTGATTGTTTCAATAAAGTGCTAATTAATCGACCTGCCAGGGGGCTACAGTCTGAACACACTAGCTTCCTTGCCTTTTTAGAAATTGATAAATCTTCTCATTTATTGACCATAATATAAATAAACGAGTATGGTTGAACCCACGTGTGCTACAATGGTAATTTACAGGAATGAAGTCTTGCTTTACTTGGGAGAGATGGGCTCAAGTGTAAATTTGGTAAATTTCCAGGTAAAAAGTTAATATTGTTAGTTGTTGCGCTTTCTACCACGGGGGAGAAAAAGGAGACATAGAGAGTGAGTGAGTGAGTGAGTGAGTGTGTGTGTGTTAAAATGGAGTGTTTAGTTTTAATTTACTATTAATATCGGTCACGCTAGTACTAATCTAGGGGGAGGGGGTAATTCATAGTAAGGATATTTTCGGTTGAGAAAGGGATACGCAAAGCGCTCAAACATGTGTATTTATTTAGCCATCTCTCGCACCCTGCGAGGAGGAAATATGCCAATGAATATTAATGAAAACAAACTTGTCCGTTTTGGCGGACGTCAAACCAGGAGATGAAGTCAAGACTCTTTGGCGGTTGGATGAAAGTAGACATACAAAGGTGAAAAGAAAGAGGCCATTAAAGGGTAAAACAAAACTTAACCGACCCGGTTGCAAGAAGTATTTTTAATAAATGTCCAATTTAGTATCAGAACGTTCCCAGATCAGGCAATTTTATAAATCTTATTCCCGATCATAATTCTAGCCAATATTCAACGTTGTTTAAGACTCTTTTCTCCGAATTTTCTCCGAACTCAAAGTAAAGATGAGGGGTCGGAAAAAAACATATTTCTTTGAAAGGGCCAGATAAGCGATAGGTTTATGCTTAGTTCAAGCTACGTAATTTAGGTCAGTACCATTGAACAACTCCACAAATTATTTCTTAAATAGTTTAACAATATAGACGTAGGTGTGTTAAAATAATATTATAAACAGATTAGACGAAGCAGAAAAGGGGAAATGTTCATTAGTAAAGACTAGAATTAGAGCTACATGTACAGAGTGTTTAATAGTAGTAGGAATTTGGCGTGGCAAAGAAGACAGATAGAACCTGTCTCTTAGGTATTCAGGGTCGAAGCGAACGGGCGTCTTTTTTGAGACTCTTCAAAACCCTTACGGACGAATGGTCGAGGAGATGTAATTATCTAGATATACTTGCTATTAAATACTCATACAAGTAAAACATACAGTCAAGAGCAAATACTGGTGTGGTGCTGTTTTTTTCTTTTTATTGCTTCCATTATTACAGATAAAAAGAGGAAAAAGGGATAATATCAACATTTTACGACCACGACTACTACTGCTACTACTAAAGAAAGACGCCACTACCCATTTTTCTGACTACCTACGACGTGTTAACTAAATTCCAGCTCTATTCTGTCACCAGACGGATGCGTTAAAAAATTTTATTACGAAACCTACACAAATGACTTATTAAAGCTATAAACTTACTATATAAATATATTTTTCTCTAATACTGTTTTGCTTATGAAATTAATGAAATTATTTGTTACGCATCATAAGTAAGTTTCTTGAATCTGTGATAAATCAAGCAATTATCAACCACATCAGCATAAACAATCTACTTATTAACAAGCAATAACGATTCCTCCTACAAGGTCAACTGATGATGCGCTAGCTGTAATATCGCATGGGATAAGCGAATCTCCTGGTGAGTTCTTTGTTTTTAGAGCAAAAGCTTGACATACCAAAACCTTTGATAGGGTCTTGCACAAAGGCTTGCTTCATAAACTTGCCTGCTATGGAATATCTCGCAATGTCTTCGTATCCATTGAATCCTTTCTCTCTTATATGTCTATAAAAGTAGCCGTTGATGGGAAAAATTCTGAAGCACTGAATATCAATGCCGACGTGATTCATAGATATATCCCGGGCTCAATCTTCATCTTAATCGTCATTAATGATCTTCCAAATTATATTCGGAGATCATTTGCTGGCATCTATGCAGACAATACAACTGTCTATGACATCACCTCGAAAAGCACTGGTGATCAAGCTCTCGCGGACACTTTCTCTCGCTCTGCCCCCTTCCCTCCACTTCCCTCCCATCCCTCTCTTTTCTCTCTCTCTCTCTTTCTCTCTCTCTCTCTCTGTCTTTTCTATCTTTCTCTCTTTCCTAATCTTGAACACATGGTGCAATGGTGAGAAATGGCTTGTCACTTTTACACTTATAAAACCAAGCTTCTCTTCTTCTATCCCCAACGTCTGAATCCCCTCTTTCCTAGTGGAAATGAATGGCTCTCTCCTTGAGAGACTCCCTTTACTTTGACAGGCTCATATGACTAACTTTTACTCTAGATCTAAAATAGAATACTTATATCCAATCTGTTGTTTAAGTGACTGTAAAATCGGTGGATCATTCTACCTCTGTAGAAAGTACCTGATTGTTGATGCAATCCTTTACTTATACAAAAGTCGGATACGTTCTAAGATGGAGTACTGCTGTCACATCTGGAGAGGTGCAGCTCACAGCATATGGGTTACATAAGCAGAGTTCAAAATCGACTCCGAAATCAAGTGGGTGATCTATTTTTACCCTTACAACACCCTTTTCACGGAAGAATGGTTGCTAATATTCCCGTACTCTATCGTTATTTGGATGGAAGCTGCTCGACTGAGCTCAAATCTCTGGTTCCGCCTCGTATGTTATTCACTACCACAACCGAAAAGACTTTCCCTTCTTCCTCCATATGCCTAACCTCAATCGGAATTTCCATGGACAGAGGTTTTTTGCAAGGGTTTCCCTCTGTGAAACACATTACTGTAGGACTACATCCCTGCTGACTACATCCTAGTTGTCTTCAAAACCAACGTCAACAATGTCAATAAGTACATAAGAAATCAAGCTTAGTTCATTGCACGGGTCAAATCCGACTGACAATTGTTCCATCTCATTAACTCTTATCCTCGGGTGGCTTTTGGCCTTGATAAGAGATGATCCAACAGTAAAAAAATAAGAGTTAGTTTAAGTAAAAAGAGAGGAACTACTCCAAGATTGGAAAAAAATTAAAAGGAAGAACGCATTGACCAATTAGAATTGTTGGGTCTACAAACGTCATTGATGGTATTCAAATGTGGGCACTTGAAAGAAAACTAAACAATTAACATAAACCCATGTTTGTTTGGGGCCGGTTTCCAAGATCTGTGCGTCACGACAGACAGATTTTCCCTGCCAGTAAAATACAAAGCATTGAGAAGCCATCCTGAAAATAGGCCGTGTATCCAACTCGCCATACAAAGAACTGACTATGACAGAAGAACTTAATGGAATGTTCAGTACAAATCCACTCCATTTCTTGTTCAGTTTTTATATGAAGGAAATATGTCTGTTTGTTTGTGTCTGTGTGTCCAACTAAAAGTAAAAACTACACAAGATACACAAATAAAACTGATATATTTGCCTCGAGTACATCTTTTTAATAATATTCATTGTTTTCATGGTCACCAGGAAGAGAATTAGTCACGGGGGTGTCGAAATTTAAAACGATTTTTAAAATGTTATGTAGTAATCCGTCAATGTTTTTATTCCAGTTTCCAGAGAAGGTAAGAGAGCGCGGAGTGGAGGATAGAAGATGATAGAGAGAGAAATGGGGTGATAGAAAGGGGGAGGTAGAGAGAGAGAGAGGGGTTAGGGTTAGGGTTAGGAGAAAGGGGGGTAGGGGATAGATGGGAAGAGAAGTTTTAATATTTCTATTTTATTGTGTATGCTCGTGGAAATCACCAAATAGCCATACGTATCTAAATTTATCGAATATTACATGTTTTCTTTTTTTGTGCCAAGAAGCCGACTCGAGTAAATTACAGTCCAATGATTGCGGTCTGCCGCTTTCTAAGAACACAATATGTGACGGAGTGATGCGAGCCGTGACACAAAGACAGACCACGGGTGAGGAACTATCTTTTTAATACCCACATGCTTACATAAAAAATATCACTAGACCTATGTTGCAAGAAAGTACTTTCTTGCAACATACGTCTAGTGATATTTTTAGGCTGTGTCATAACTATGATAATATGGGTTGTATCTCTGTCCAGTTTCTTTTTGTAATAGGGTTAAGATTAAAATTCATATACACTAAATGTACAAAAGCAAGGAAATTCCCAATTTTTTACACTTTTATTGTCATTAAGGGTATGACTACATATCAACCAAACAATTTCATTATCACATCACTACAGTATAAATCTCTATGCATAAGTGAATGAAGTGTGTGAGGTGCGCTGAAGAAAAATTCCTACCAGTAAAATACATAGCCCTCTTGTGCACACATACCCTTAATGACAATAACAGTGTAAAAATTTGGGAATTTCCTTGCTTTTGTACATTTAGTGTATATGAATTTTCATCTTAACCCTATTAAGGGCATATGATTTCAGTATACTGGCATTTATCATGGAATAGATGTATACTTATGTAAATCTAACTATATCGTTACTATTATGCTTTTCTATTTCTTCAAACATTTGCCTAAACATTAGGTCTCAAATATTCAAGATGTTTCATACCGCAGAAAATATTCGCAGGTGTATGAAACATATAAGCAATACATGTGGGACCTGATAAAATTATGAGTGCGTTCATGTATATACATGTGTGTGTGCATAATTTTACATATATATATATATATATATATATATATATATATGCCCACAGACAGACCAAAATATAACTAACCCTTTTTCAATCCCTTTCCACGCCACTCCACATTGATACATATTAGGCACACACACTTATCCACCAACTTTTTGAACATCTGGCTTTTAGTCAGGAATCTGTATCCCCTATAATACACCCTCTCCGCGCACTAGAAGGTTAACAAATGCACATTATTCTTGTTGGATAACAGGTGCGTAATTTTACTAGTATATATTTAACATAAGTGAATGGTACTAGTGCACACACCTTTGCCTATATGTAAAACCAAAAATTATACCAGAGGAAGATTGACGGTGAGATTAGAAGAGACAAGATTCAGAGGATCAGATCTCACAGATTTAACATCACGTGGGACGAAAAGGACAGACAACGGTTAGATTTTGGAGGAAACCGGTTTGGGATGTTGACGTTGCTGATTGTTGGAACAATACTTTAACGATTAGATAACTGTTGACTCTCGCATGCAGCTATAGGTGTTTATGTCTTTTTATCTATCTTTCTTGCTTTTTAATAGTTAGGTTAGGATTCTGTCTTTCTAATACTTAGTTAATTGCGCATTAAGTTTAAATTGTACTCTTGCTTTCTTTAGCATTTTCTCTTAATAAACTTCCATTATCGAAACCATGTCATCTCTCAATTGTTCTTACGCTTACTCAAAAGGAGGATTTGAAGCAGCCGCGAAATGACGACACGGATCCCGACCAAGAAATGCATAACAACGCAACATTCTAATCTCTTCTGAGTTTTTACCCCACCCCTCCTGATTCTTTGTCCCCTAGTACATACTGGATGCTAGTATTTGTAACAATTACTACATTTAATATATCTTATTTTTCATAATATATGTATACTAAAACTTTTTAATTTATTTAATTTTGGTTAATTTCATAATTTTAACTTAACTTTTAATGGAACTATATTTTGATAAATTTCTCATGCATGATCCTTTTATTTTAAACAATGTTTTTAAAAACTTTTCTTGTTTACTTTTGTACGCCTAAAACAAGACATATTGCCATTGAGACATAAAGGGGCTACTGTGATTAGGGTCCGGAATTATAGGGGGCATCCTAAATGGGGAGCTGTGTTGCACGATATTTGTTCATATAACATTTAAATGTCTGCATATTAGCGCAGTCTGAAAAACAGAGAGCAGGGGGATTCCAAGGGCAAGCTGTCCAAGTAAAGAAGTAATTAGAGTATTTTCGGCATCTGGGTACGTCTCCAGTGAAGGGTAGCATTTTCTGCTAGTCAGTTTCATTGGAGCACATTCTGTGGAAATACTTCTTGCCTTCATGCCTTTATTATCCAAACCGTATATCCTTGTTCTTGTGAGTCCTCAGTACACACGCATTGCCCATTAATAACTATTTGTGTTTCCAACATTTGTCGCCATCATTTATTGCTGGTTGAGGATGAAGCTCTCGTGAGTTTAATAGCCAAACGGGCCGGATGCCTCACACCTTTTAAAACCGCCGGTATCACTAACTGTATTGTATATCTCATAACATTTATATATATATATATATATATATATATATATATATATATATATATATATATATATATATATATATATATATATATATATATAATTCTTGATTTCGTTGGGTAGAAGAAATCAAATAAAGTGCTCCAGTATTTAATATAAGAGCGTAATATTTATTTATTTATTTATTTATTTATACTGTTACCTAAGTTAAGATAAACATGGAAACTTAGGTTTCAAGCTGGGGGAAACACCCAGGCGAAAACTACTGGGTTTTATAAACTACTCAGTGTCTTTCATCAGTCATATTTGTATCTGTAAAGTTGCTCATAGTGGAAGTCGGTTGTCTTCTTGGAGAAATTATCCTTTTTAACGATATTTTTATTTCTATTTTCGAATATATATATATATATGTGTATATATATATATATATATAAATAAGTTTCACTACTTTTAAGCATCGCCAAGTGAACATTATGAAATCAGATTGAAAACCAGATTACGCGATGCGAGATTTTATCAAATAAATGAAACATTTATTTTTTAAATTTTAATCATATATTTCGACATAAAAATATCATCTTCAGTGTGTACAGACATTTTTGCTTTTCTTTTTCTTAATTGTCGATATCTCTCGATCGACGAAGACGACGAAGAATCACGATATCTCCCGATAGTAATGGAGTGAGTTTGTAGGTCCGATTGGTTGTAGCTACACGCTGGCACGTGTGTGTAATAAATCAACCCTCGTCACCGTTTAAATAATCCAAACGATATATTTATATAGTGATGGAAGCAACATTTTTAATTTTAAAAAATCTGTAAAATAAAGTTAGATTTTTTCCCGTCTACTTCCAGACACCATAGCCTTTAAACAAAAGCACTATATAAAATACCCATATGGTCATGCTTTATGCTAGTAACTGATACATTTTTTCGGAAATTATCAGTCAGTTTCATTCGATTCTATACATTAATTCCAGCATACCTGACTCTGTCAAACAAGTCATACATACAGGAATTCAGAGTAACTTTTACTCACACGCAAATATCTACTACCGCCACCATCTACACGGGACTTCTTCATAGGATAAATTTTCCAGCTCCCTCCGTCATTGTTTCATATTCTAATTCCGTGCTATTGTCTTTCACCCATTATACATTCACTAACTACATACGGGTGGCTCCCTTGAAAGACTACTCGTCCTACTTTTACGGCGTTTTGATCGGCTTACTACAATCCTATTTTGAAATAATCGAATATGAGTGACAAACACTAAACAAACACCAACTTAAATTAAAACATGGCGTCTCCTACTTCTACATTCAGTAATAGCATTTATTTCAACGGTCAAAATTATATACCACGCTTTCAGTAACTAAAATAACTTTTTAATAGTTACTTTTAAATCTTCATATACTTAAAACATGTTCAAACCTTTACACACAGAACGACCGCTCCCTCAACTTCACTTTTGTTATTCCTGTTGTTAGGACTATATTCTAGATATAAAGTCACCTACTGCCGACCGCGCAGGTAAGGACATAAATATTTACTTGTTTTTAACTTTCTAAAATAGAATTAACGTTTCATTTCCGGCTTGATATAAAGTATATGTTGTTGTTTTTTTCTACCGTGTGGACATAAGTACTTCCCTCGAAATATCATCCATCTTTTATTTATTTACTTATTTTTTACTTTTTAAAATAAAATTAACGTTTAATTTTCTGACTGATATAAGGTATTTGTTGTTGTTTCTTTCTGTTTCCGATTTCTCGACTTTTTTACACTTTTCATATGTTTTTCCAGTTACTTGCTTCCCCTCGAGAGCAGAGTTAGACACAATGCCGGTTCTTAATGTAGGGAAATGTATGTCCTAAAAAAGGGGCACTCCAGATTGAGACAAAAATTTAAGAAATTGCCGTATACACGGACCGTTCTTCTATTCTTCTTTTATTTATTTATTTATTTATTTGCTTTTCTAACTATAATTGACGTTTCATTTGCCGATGTCTGCCGGGCAACGCCGGGACACAGGTCATGCTAGTTTAGAATATTTTTGTAATTTATTCCCCGGCACAAAACGGGCCGTGAATTTAATTGATCTAGTCAATTTCACTTTTAACCATATCTTTACATCCCGCAAAAATAAATATACGAAAGCAACAGAAAATAAAAACTTGTTGTGTTAAATGTTCGTACCACCTCTTTTACATAAGAGAGATATTGCTAGCCTCTCTCTACGGTATAGTTATATTCATGGTAGGTCCTCAACTGAGCTCCAATCTCTGCGCCTCCCGTGTAAGACATTCACAGCAAGAATACGTTTAGCTACAACCACAACAAAGAACCTTCCTTTCTTTCTCTCTCTATCTCTCTCTCTATCTCTTTCTTTCTCTCTCTCTATCTCTCTCTCTCTCTCTCTTTACTAAAAACCAAACGAACCATTTCATGAACAAATTGTCTTTCCTAGAACACCCCATACATGGAAGAATATACCAAGAGACTGCTTTCCAACCGACTACAGCCTGGTCGACTTCAAGTCTAATGTAAACAAATACTTGATGAATCGTCCTCTTAGATAATCAGTTCGTATTAAGTAATCTTCTCTCTACCGCACCCATTGTTTTCAGTCCTTTCGTGGTGGCGATCATTGTCCAAGTGACGATCGCTTTAACCCTTATCCTCAAGTGTCCCCCGGACCTTGATAAAAAAAAATATCGAAATATGTATGAAATTTTTAAAGAATTGACAGTTTTAATCCACAGGCTTGTCTGAAAGATTTTACCCCTACCCAAAAAGTAACAACCATTAATACAGCAATACAACACACGAGTCCTGAGTTCAGTTTATTCACTTCCGTTGACACTCTCACACATTGAGAAGCTCTTCACGACAGAAAATTGTGCGGTGTCATGATTTGCGTGATATTTTACAAAGATGTGATTTTGTAGTTGGTTCTTCCTTTATTATTATTACTTTTTCATTAAGATAACGACATTTTCGGACAATCGTGGATACAATCGGAAGAGGAATCATTGCAATTATTTCTTTGTTGAAAAATTAAACTATTTAACTTTGCAGCCGATAAAATCTTTTTTGTGATGGTTTACTCTCTCCGTTGCTATATAAAAGAAAAGTTTTTAAAATATATAATTAAGCGTCGAATTTTACAAATAAAATCGAAGTGTTAATTTGCCCAAATGCAGCTCTCGCTGAAAAGATAACATTTAAAAAAAGAATGTTGGACTGACAACTTTACAGAGGTAAAACAAATTTTTAAATAAACCTGAACGACAAAGAATGTAAGAGGGGTGGGGGAGATATAAACTGAAAGAGGAAGTGCGTCGTGGGGAGAGAGAGGGAAGAGATAATGAAATGAGCAAGGGAACAACACATAAATTGAGAGATAGACAGAATAAGGCGGAAGGGAAATATTCAAGGGAGATAATACTAACTTTTGTGAACTTCCTAAGTGCGTATTATAAATAGTATAAAAGTTCGTATTACCTCCCTTGAACATGCCCAAATGGCGCCGATATTTCCCCCTTATTCGTTAATCGATGAAATTAGTTTGTCTTTTATAAAAGAAACATTACTGTATGAATTTACGTGATTTTTCGTATAGGGGATATTCAGCACGTGAGAGGTACGCACACCAAATAGACATCCCTCAGTTTGTTTGATTTTTGTTTGTTTTTACGAACATCTCCGTACTTCTGGATAAGCACCTTGCTAAGGAGGAAATGAGAGAGAGGGAAGGGGATAGGGGTCAACAAAAACGCATATAAACAGAAATCTGGAGAGAAGAAGAGAAGGGGGAAATAGAAGACGGGACATATAAAAATAGTAAATCCAGATAGATAGATAGATAGATAGATAGATAGATAGATAGATAGATAGATAGATAGATAGATAGATAGGAGAATTGGTCATTGCTGATAAATACGGAGAGAGAGAGTGTGTGTCGGGGAGGTTGCTGAGTTATAAGCAACGAATGTAAAATGTTACGTATGTATTCACTTGGTCGGTGTCGGCGGTCACAAAGCAAGAAACTAGGTAATTACGTGTGCGGGAAGAGTGACGGGGTGAGGGTGCTGATGTATAATCCCCCTCCTCATCCTCGACCCTACCCCCCTATTAAAGAGTGTGAGTCATTCAAACTAGGCTAAAAGTGAAAAAGCAGCAGCAGCGATTCCTCTTTGGAGGCAAAATGACAAATTAGACTCGTAGTAGAATCACTCGGTTTATAGTAAAGTGTGTGTGTGTAGTAGCAGTAGTAACAGTACAAACATAATAGGCGGGGGGGTGTTGTTTTTACTCATGTTCTCTTTCTTAGTTTTTACTTTTTCTTTCTTTACTTATTGGTCATCGCTTATGAAGGCTCAGAGGCCATTCAAGGATGAAGAGATTGTCAGGTGGACGATTATCGTCTCTACGAGAGGATTGTAAACGGTGGGTAGAATTGTCTTAAAAGGAATTATAGGTCGTCAAACTAAAGGAAAACGAAGCCTTCCTATAAACAACAAAAAATATATTTATTCAAGTGCCCGACACCGTTGGATTAGGTAGCCGAAAGTTAAGACAGTGTAGAAAAGGGATTAAAGTAAAAAAATAAAAAAATGTTCGGCTGGCTGCCGAAATTAATCTTGGAGCAATATATATTCAATGTAGATAGCTTGACTCGGCTGTCTCGGAGACAAAGGCAGGAGAGAGGACGTCTTTCTTCGTCGGTGCCAGAAATCTCTTTGTTGGCTCTCCGTAATCCCCTACGGGTCTACAAGTAGTCCAAGGGTCGGTGGAAATAATAACGCTTTGTAGGCTGATTGGTCATTATGTGACCAAATAACCTCACAGAGACTGTCCTCCGCAGGATGAAATGAATGCTAATGTTTATGACCGCTACAGAATTGATTAGCCAAGAAGACGACTGAACAAGTATTTGTTAACATTAGGCTTGAAGACGACCATGATGCAGTCGGTTGGGAAGCAGCCTCGTGGTATTTTTGTCTACAGATGAGATATTCTAGGAAATAAACTTTGTTCGTGGAAGTTCCGTTTGATTTTTTGTACAGAGAGAGAAAGAGAAAGAGACATTTCTTTGTTGTAGCCAGACAAGTTCTTGCTGTGAATGTTTTACGGGGAGAGACCAGAGATCCGTGCTCAGTCGCGCATCTACTATGAACATAACGATATATATATATATTTGTTAGTTAACATGATTATGCAAAAACTGTTCACCCACTTCACAAATACAATAGAAACCTGCCTTCGGAAGAGTGTTTTTCCTTCCACTTAAGTTCCACTCTTTTTTAGAGATCAACCTGCTTGTTTTCAGTTCTATACAAACCGGGAAACACTGAGCGGTCTATTATTAGAAATGTTTGGGAAGGTTTTATTAACCTGTCCCTAATGTTCTATTTTGGATGTCTTTTTTGCCCCACTCTTAAATCATTTATCATGAAATTGTAAATATTTTTTGTAAATAATTTTGTAAATAAAATATATAAGATATTTAAGTAGGGTAGTCCATAGGATAAATCTGATATTGTGGTGACTGCTGAGGTGAAAGAATGGAAGGAACAATGCTTGGACCAATAGGTCAGAATGTGTCTAGTTAAATGTAGGATAGACAGAGGATGACCAACGACCCTTCTCCCACTTTTTTGAGAGCCGTGTGCCTGATTTGTAAAATTTGTTTACAGTTTTGTTAAAAAAAATAATTCAAAGTGTAATTCTCGGTCCGAGGATGAAATTTTTGCTGTTACTTTCCTAATGTATAGTCGTTTATTATTTACAGAGAAATGGGTTTATGTATTATTTGAATTATTCGTACTACTGTTCTCATCTCTGTTATTTTCATAACGTTTCGGTCGATGTAACTTCCGGTCTTCTTCAGGTGCGTCTTTTCGACCTCGGGAATCTGTACGGAATTTCGAACGGAACCCTTTTATTCAATCCATAAGTATAGCTGACTCTTGTTTCGCCCACACTGCGGATTGAGCCTTCAACCTCAAGAAGACTGTCACTTTGAACTGATTATTACGTGGCGTCACGGGTCTTTACGAAATCAAATGTGTTTAATTTTTTTTTAATAAAGGCAGTCAGGTAAGATTGGGTTTGACTAGCGTGGATTATAGCTTGGCTAGGGTATATATTATGGGTCACATCTTTGAAATTCCCCAAGACCTACACTGGCGGTTAATTTGTAATGTGTATAAATGTGAATGATGTGTTCGGATCGAGGGTCGTGTTCCCCCGATTATAAACGTGCAAAGTTGAATCAAGCAATGTTGCATGCAAAGACAGAGTAATAATTAATAAACAAAATGAAGTAGTTCAAATAAGGTTTATTGAACGTGTGTGTACGTGGAATGATGAAGTGTGTGATGTATGCATGTGTGTCGATGGAAAAACAGTTCTTGAAAAAGGTATAAAAAGAAATGAATCCGGCGTGTGGAAAGTCTTTGAAAGCCGTATACAAAGAAAATGAGTTGAGAACCTCTTACCGTTGTTTGACCACGTGTGTTGGTAGTTGTTATTGCCGATGCCATTTGAAGAGAAAAGCATGAGACGAAGCGCTGGTGTATTAGCGTCGTTCTGTCGACCAGAGAAGAGAGAGAGAGAGAGAGAGAGAGAGATGAAGCGCTGGTGCCAGCGTTGTTCTGCCGATGCTGGTCGGCGAAAGAGAGATGGATTTTTCGTTTGCAACGGTTTTTATAGTCAGAAGGGCAGATAACTCTGGTGTCGCTTTACAGTGCCACCTGTCGGTGAAAAAGCGACACCTACCGGCAAACCGGTGTAGTTATGTTTTGAAAGGAGGAGGTAACTGCTACAAGGACTCCCCCCCAGATTGAAAAATATTGAAAATATTATTCAATATGTACAGTTGTAGATGAGAAGCATTCTTTGTGGGTATGTCTGTTTTGCTGTTGAAGATTAGAAAAAGTAGTGTGCACGCTACTTATTTCTGTTTTTTTATCTGTATTGAATGATTGATCGCAAGTGCGTCTGCGGAATTGAGTGTTTGTAACGCATGTGGATCTGCGTGTTGTTTACATGCAATTGGGTCTGCATCAAGTTTGAGCGCAAGTGAGTCTGCGGTCGAAAAAATGCTCAGTGCAAGCGAATTTGCACTTGTTGGTGGCGTTGTTCATGTTGATTAGTCTGCGTGATGCAGAGCTGATGAACGAACGTTCAATTGTCAAGATCAGCGGTGCGTTGTGGTCAAAGACAAGTGTGTAAAAGTTCGGTATGTTGGTAAGGTCTGTGGTGCCCATGCATTTGCACAGTTGGTTGAAGGTGATGAGTGAGCGCAAGTGGGTCTGCGCAGTTGTTGACAAGTGAGCGCAAGTGGGTCTGCGCGGTTGCTGATGAGTGAGCGCAAGTGGGTCTGCGCGGTTGTTGAGTGAGGTGATGAGCGAACACAAGTGAATCTACGCGATTGTTGACGAGTGAGCGCAAGTGGGTCTGCGCAGTTGTTGACGAGTGAGCGCATGTGGGGTCTGCGCGGTTGCTGATGAGTGAGCGCAAGTGGGTCTGCGCGGTTGTTAAGTGAGGTGATGAGCGAACACAAGTGAATCTACGCGGTTGTTGACGAGTGAGTGCAAGTGGGTCTGCGCAGTTGTTGACGAGTGAGCGCATGTGGGGTCTGCGCGGTTGCTGATGAGTGAGCGCAAGTGGGTCTGCGCGGTTGTTGAGTGAGGTGATGAGCGAACACAAGTGAATCTACGCGGTTGTTGACGAGTGAGCGCAAGTGGGTCTGCGCAGTTGTTGACGAGTGAGCGCATATGAGGTCTGTGCGGTTGTTGGTGGATGAGCGCATGTGGGGTCTGCGCGGTTGTTGGTGGATGAGCGCATGTGAGGTCTGCGCGGTTGTTGGTGGATGAGCGCGTGTGAGGTCTGCACGGTTGTTGGTGGATGAGCGCATGTGGGGTCTTCGCGGTTGTTGGTGGATGAGCGCATGTGGGGTCTGCGCGGTGAGTTACGGTGATGAGTGAGCACAAGTGATTCTGTGCAGTTGGTGATGTTGCTCATGTTGTATAGTCCGTGTCGTAGAGCTGATGAACAAACATCTAGTTGTTGAGAATGGGTGGTACACTATGGTCAAAGTCCGGTTGTGGGTGACGAGCGCAAGTGGGTCTGCGCAGTTGTTGATGTTGTTCATGTTGACTAGTCCGTGTCGTGGAGCTGATGAACAAACATCTAGTTGTAAAAATTGGGTGGTACACTATGGTCAAAGTCAAATGCACAAATGTCTGCAAGTGAGTTAGCAGGTCCAGATACAAGTGGGTCTGTACTGGTGTTGGTGTGCGTCGTTCGAGTTGATGTGTCCTCCTGTAGACAAACGAACGTCCAGTTTGTTGAGTATTTTAGTCGTGCTTGTGCAGGTGTACTCGTTTTGAACTGGGGTGATTTCTTCCATAGTGTTGTCAGTGATGTCCGGGAATGAGCGCACGTGGGTCTGCGTGGTTGTTGCATCTTGTGTTGAAGAGGGTTGGTAGGCCTTGAAGGGTGATGTTGATGCTTGCTGAGCCTGACTTTTTACAACCAGTATTAAGTCATGAGGCTTGGTGGTGTTGTTCGCGTTTGGCTGAGTTTGTTGAGACATCCAAAATCGTGGTTGGTGAGGTCTGGTCAATGTCATCTTCTCTACCAGCCGCTGCCCGTGTCCACAAATCACGTCGGGGTCACCAATGTTCGGATCGAGGGTCGTGTTCCCCCGATTATAAACGTGCAAAGTTGAATCAAGCAATGTTGCATGCAAAGACAGAGTAATAATTAATAAACAAAATGAAGTAGTTCAAATAAGGTTTATTGAACGTGTGTGTACGTGGAATGATGAAGTGTGTGATGTATGCATGTGTGTCGATGGAAAAACAGTTCTTGAAAAAGGTATAAGAAGAAATGAATCCGGTGTGTGGAAAGTCTTTGAAAGCCGTATACAAAGAAAATGAGTTGGGAACCTCTTACCGTTGTTTGACCACGTGTGTTGGTAGTTGTTATTGCCGATGCCATTTGAAGAGAAAAGCGTGAGACGAAGCGCTGGTGTATTAGCGTCGTTCTGTCGACCAGAGAAGAGAGAGAGAGAGAGAGAGAGAGAGAGAGATGGAGCGCTGGTGCCAGCGTTGTTCTGCCGATGCTGGTCGGTGAAAGAGAGATGGATTTTTCGTTTGCAACGGTTTTTATAGTCAGAAGGGCAGATAACTCTGGTGTCACTTTACAGTGCCACCTGTCGGTGAAAAAGCGACACCTACCGGCAAACCGGTGTAGTTATGTTTTGAAAGGAGGAGGTAACTGCTACAGATGAATAAAAGAAAACATTGTTTAACGAACACAATATATGTACATATGCACAAATTTACAAATGATTAAAAGCTATTTGTTGTGAAACAATTTTTTGTAAGAAAGTGTAATGCTCGGTGTGAGCAAAATATGAATGTGAGAAGTGTATGTGTCTATATGTGTGTTTTCTGTCAGTGTGTATATGCCTGTGATAGTCTGACAAAATTAGACATCGTTTGTGTGGTGCCTTTATCAGTGTGTATGCGCGTAGCAGAATGTGTGCGTGAGCTTACAATAGCCAGTTGCTTCCTCTAGCCCCGAAGGGTAAGGAAGCTGAGCGTAATATCGTGTTAGCAGACTGGCTTCTTTCTGTCGTCTTGCCCGTCTCTGACAGAAATATTGAAACCCATATCTTGTTATACTGTGCGATCAGATCAAAAAGGCGAATATACTTTTCGACGCCAAAATTGATTTTCAAGCGCGAAGAATGATTTTGGTGTGCGGACGTAAGAGCACGCGGGTCACATGACCACTATTTTTCCTTTTTTGTTAATTCCGCTTGGCATTTTGTACGTAGATATCATTTCTTATTTCTAGAATGTTTTTGGGTGTGGTTTGTGCGTTTTTGTACAAGTTCATGCTCAATTAATAGGCATTCTTATTGTAATCTTTCTTTGTTAAGATAATGATTTTATACTTATCTCCCTTGCAATCTTCTTCGACATATCTGGTTTCTATATAGGACTTTTTAAAAATGTCCAACTTTCATTCACAGTTTCACGAATACCAGTCAACTTGTTATAACTAACTTATGTAATCATTTTTTTTTGGGGGGGTGCTATAACATGAGTTTAAGTAAAATTAAATTGTTTAGAAAATATGACAAAACTTTTTTACTGTTAATACTAAGTGGCCATACCTTAGCATATTAAATGCTTATTTGTGTCCCAATCCAGAGTGTTTCTTTTGTCGAGCTTAATTTTTCCCACATTAAAAATCCGAACTCATGTCTGACTTTGTCCTCGTGGTGATGCACGTCAATAGCGACTGTCAGTACAAATTTCATATAAAAAACATAATAAACCTACTGAGTTCGGTGTTATTATGCTATGCGTTTGATGTCGGCTAAAATTAGCGACGACGCATTAAAAAGTACAACATTAAATAGTGAATAAGATAGTGTATTTTCGATGTATTGAGATTATTTAAGAAATAATAACTGTCGTTGTGGCTTCAACATATTTAGAGTTACTTCCTTTGAACCATATTCTCCTCTTAATTATACTGGCAACAATAGAATGAACTCTTCAGTTTTGAAGTACACAAAAATGTATTACGCAGCTGCGAGATTAGAAAATCAAGGTTTGGCTCTTTTCTTGGCTGTGGGTTCAAGCACTAAGTTTTTACTTGGTTTCCACACTAACGCCGTTTTATCAGATCTCGATTCTGGTCGGTTTAGACGGGACTAGCAGCTAGCCTTTAAGCATGGCCCTTTTTTACTGGTTTCAACATTCGCACTGAGAATTGTTATCAGGTGATTGCAAATTAATTCGTATTTACTTTATACACATTTTTTATCACATCAAAAAAGGGTCGTTTTGTTTTGCCGATGTTTTATACTTAACAACAGTTTCAGCTTGCATCCGTGTGTATACAGACGTAGTGGATAGTAGGATAGAAATACACTTCCGACGATCAGATTTACTGTGAAGCTGCAGTGTGCTGTTGTTATTGGTTCCTTTTGTAGTATTTATTATTGTTATATATATATATGCGAGTATATTATAAGCCTTACAAAAAATAAAATAAATTAAACAAAAAAGAGACTCACTCTAGTTAAACATATATGTTGGTATATAAATACTTCATGAGCTGCCCCCTTCTTGTCTTGCATAGTTCCTTGTCACTCTTGGTGCCGAGATTTAAAAAATGACAGGATGATGTCTTACCGCTTGGGGAGAAGGCCATCATTAGGCTTTTTTTTTTAGCGTGATGACGTCACGATACTGGTCTCTGGTTCGCCACGTAACCAGTTTAGGGGTAGATTTTTTTGTCAGCCAGCGTAGCAGCCGTTCCCTCCCTATTGGGATCTTGAAGGGCTCTTTTTTTTAGCTAGCCTGTTTAGAGTCCAGAGGGTTGAATGATATTTGTTGTTTCCTTTTCAGGCTTGGTTTGTTGTCTTGAAGTGATTCTACTTTTCTCTTCTTTTTTATTATTGTGTTTTACAAATCCACACAACAAACACCTTACTATTCCCTATACTGACGTGAGAGGTCTCAAGTCAAATTTTCCTGATTGTCAGTCCATTCACTTGTGCATATCTCTTCACATCTCTGCTCTTTGTGAGACTAATCTGGATGCTTCTATTGATAGCAACGATCTACATGTTGATGGTTATTTGCCTCTGGTCCGCTTAGACACTTCCACGTATTTGCATGGTCTTGCTCTTTCTCTTCGCAAGGATCTCCCCATTGCACGTGTCCTCAACCTTGAATCTCATGGATGTCCTTTTATCTGTCTGAGATTGTCTTTGCTGCACTCCACTTCCTATTTGTTCTTTTTGTGCTGTTCCCCTTTCTGACAATGACCGCACTGTTGTTGATGCTATATCTAGCAGTATTGATGATGCATTGCAAATGCATACGTAAAGCTCCATCTTTGTTTTTGGTGACTTCAATGCTCATCATTCTGACTGGCTCCCTCACTCTAACCGCACAGACCTTGCTGGTGAAATCTGTCTTAACTTTTCTGTCTCATGACTTTGCACAAATGGTTACCTTCCCCACACGTTTTCCTGCTAATGGTGTTCATCAACAATCCTTACTTAATCTTTTTCTCACTTCTGTCCCTGACTCATGTTATATTTCCTCTTCTCCTCCATTGAGTTCTTCTGATCATGCTGTTGTTGATGTTGAGGTAGATTTGTGGTTGAAGTCTTGTATTGATCGTCCCTTCCATAGAAATACGTTCAACTACAGAAAGGCTGATTGGGATGGGCTTCGCAGCTTCGTATGTGACATTTCATAGCGTTCTACTTTATGTATGTCTCCGAATTATGCTGCTAGGGAGGTTACTGACTCGCTTCTTGTTGGAATTGGCACCTTCATTCCTCATCGTAAGTTTCAAACCAAACTTCATTCTCTTCCATGGTTTTCATCTGTTTGTGCTTCTGCCATTGTCCATCGTAACCATTACTTTAATCAGTATCGTAAGGATGGTTCTGCGAATTATAGACAATCTTACAGAAGAGCTAGTAATGCCTTTAAGATAGCAATCTCTGAAGCTAAGTATAGCTACTCTCAAAAGATTTGTGACTATCTCATCTCAAAATGTTGGCCTCGTGATTTTTGGAGAATCTACAATAGTATTATTAATAGTGGCAAGTCTGCTATTCCTCCTCTTTTTAATGGCCTTCATGTTATTTCATCTTCTAAGTATAAGGCTGATTTCTTTGCTTGTAGTTTTGCTGATAATTCTTCTCTTGATGATTCTGGTGCTGTTCTTCCTGATTTTCATTTGAAAACTGATCAGTCTCTTGAGTCTAATATCACTCCAAAGATGGTTGCTAGGGTGTTTTTATGATCTTGACCCGTATAAGACTTCCGGTCCTGATTCAATTCCTGTTGTTGTTCTCAAGCGTTGTGCTCCTGAACTTCCTTATATCCTCTCTAAATTATTCCATCTCTGTTTGTCTAAGTTCTGTTTCCCTTCTTGTTAGAAGGAGTCCTCGGTTGTCTCTATCTTTAAAAATGCTGGTGATCGGTCTGACACAACTAAGTATCGTCCGGTTAGTCTCCTCTCCGTTATTATCAAAGTTTTTGAAAGGTTGGTCAATGGCAAGCTTGTTCATTTTCTGGAAAGTATGGGCCTCTTTAGGGATTTTCAGTATAGCTTTCATGATTTGCGGGGAACTGCTGATCTTTTAATTGTTGTAACTGAGCGGATCAGTCGGTTTATGGATAATTCAGGAGAGAGTAAAGCATTGCGCTTGACATTTCTAAGGCGTTAGACAGTGTGGCATTTTTGTCTTCAGGGTTTTCGTATTGATGGTGAGGTTCTTGATATTATCCGGTCTTTTCTTTCTGATCGAAGCTTGCGAGTAACTTTGGACAGTGTCTCTTGATTCTCTTTTCTTATCAATACTGGTGTTGCTTAGGGGTCTATTCTAGGCCCAACATCATTTATTCTCTATATAAATTATCTTCCAGAGAATATTGTTCAGAAAATAAACATCTATGCTGATGATACTACTCTCTATTCTGGTGTTGCTTCTCGTCCATCTCCCTCGGATCAATCGAAATATACAGTTGATCTAGAAGTTGAGCTGGGTTCAGTTGTGGATTGGAGTACGAAATGGCTTGTTTCATTTAATCCAGTTAAGACTCAGCTTGCGTCTTTCAATCGTAGGCGTGCCCTTTTTCTTCCTAAGAGTCTCATGGATTGCTCTGCTCTTGCGGAGAAATCGACTCTGAAACTACTTGGTCGTTCTTTCTCATCAAATCTTTCTTGGAGTTCATAATTAAATCCATCGCTTTTTCTGCTTCTCGTAAAGTCTGTTCTATCTATCGCTCCAAACACTTTCTCACACCTGATGCTATTCTCTGTCTCTACAAATATACAATCAGACCATGTATGGGGGACTGTTGTCATATTTGGGCTGGTGAATCTCTGTCCCATTTGAAGGTACTTGATAAGATGCATAAACGTATCTGTAATTTGATTGGCCCTACCCTTTCTTCTTATCTGAACCCTCTCTCTCTCTCTCTCTCTCTCTCTTTCTAATAGAAGTGATGTTGCTAGTCTCAGTTTTTCTAGAAATACTTTTATGGCATGTGTTCTTCAGAAGTATGTGATCTATTCCCCGCTTCTTTTTTCCAGCTCGTTTGACTCGTTGGTCTAGTGGTCTCCATCAAGTTGCTGTTTTGATATCTGATTGTAATACAACTTCCTATTCCAGTAGCTTAATACAAGTAGCAGACCAAATAACATCGAAGTATAAGTGTTTAAATGAAAATTAAAAAGATGTAAACATTTTAATTATCAATTCTAGAGATAAAACTTGGGAAAAATAAATTCTGCTATTTTTTATTAAGTAAAATGGCTTCAATAGGGATTTTAGTGTAAAAACATACGTAAGACATGTCTTTATCAGCAATTCACCCCTCAAAAAAATAACTATTTTAAGCAATCTCCATATCTATATCATTTATTTGCCGTCACAATAAAAACCTGTTTTTTTTTCTTTATTTCATTTTTTTTAAAATTATTTACATGACAGGCGCGATCAGGGTTCGAAACTGAATATGGTATTTAAATAAGTTTTTTCCTATGTTTTAATTAATGTATTAATTAATGAAACCGTTGTAATAATAGGTGTTTACTATATTTACTAGCAAATATATGCTCCTCTTTTGTGGGGGTTAGTATAGTATAAGTTCATTCGTCATGATGACATCATCAAAAACTAGCAAATATATGCTCCCTCCTTTCACATATGTTTGCTAATTTTGAATAACGTTATCGAGATAGAATAAACATATACTAAACTACCCCCCCCCAAAAAAAAAGATAAAGCATGAGAGGATGGTATCATGACGAACAAACATATACTGCACTATTCCCTGAAAAGGGCGGTAATGCGTGAGAGGATGGCCTCATGGCAACATATCCCACACTACACTAGCCCAAAGGATGAGGTAATTCCTAGGAGGATGGTCTCATGAGAACAGAACAGATACTACACTACCCTGTGAATTAAGCATTGAAAGTTATTACATTAGTCTGAAATTGTATAGTAAACCGAATTGAACATTAAAATATAGTATAATTAATAGAAATTAGGCAAATACCAAATCTTTATTAGTAATAAATATGTATTCAATATTTTTAATTTAATAATTTAACTTTTTATATTTACACTTTGGCGAAAATGTGCCCTATACTATGTGGTCTATTCCAGTTTTCTTCTATTTTACAAATTAACGCTATGATATATAATAAATATATTAACTACGTTTTGTGTACATTCAGAGAATATTATTATAAGGTGTCTGTTAGTAACGAAAACTATGTCATAGTTTTAAAATATACACAGACATGACAGAAGTAAATAGACATCCTCATAATCAGTAATAACGAAGACTGTTGCCAGAGGGTCCTGATCGACCTAGGCGAGATGATATTGGTTGTTTCCATCTCTAGCGAATTGCACAATCATTCGGTTAACAGGACAAAATAGAATCCCGAGGTTATTTCCACTTTGAGATTAACCTATAAATGTCTTCCCTGAAACTCTGACAATGCTAATGCTTCTTTGTGCAGTGTCATACTTAAATGCTACAGATATATTGATATAGGAAACACAAAGAATTTTAATTAGTATAGAATATCAATTTTTCAAACTTTTATTGTTGATTTGTCTGCCTCCGAGTGCTGGCCGTCGAAGAAGGAAGCAGAAAGGGAAATATCGGTTATGGAGAAAAAATTGTTGAGTTGGACTTCTGGTCTAATCAGACTGCACCATGTCCAAAGTAATGCTGATTTCAGACGAAATAAGGGGAAATCGTTTGCGCTGATACGAACATGTAATGTATACGAACGACGACGCCATCGCAAAAATGAGATACAGGATGGAGGCCTCTGGGAATAGACTGAGACGATGGCTGAAACAAGGGTGGTTGGATACCCTACAATAAGATCACAAGACGGCCGGACTTCATCTTGACCAAGCCTTTGATCGTGTATGGCGAAGGAAGAAATCCAGTGCGAGATAAACACAAGAAAATGACGATCAATGTAGTGTTAGGACGATTAATTGATATCGGAATCGGGAATCGTAAAAATTGGAACATTTTTAGTATCAGAATTGGTATCGGAATCGGGAATCGTAAAAATTGGAACATTTTTGAGTATTGAAATCGGTATCGGAATCGGAAAATATTGTGCCTATTTTCCGACGCCAAAAACGATTATTTTAATTGTTTTTTTGTTTTTTTTGTTTCTTTGTTTTTGTTTAAAACCTCATTTTCCATTGCTGGTACTAATGATAAAATGATATACATTTATTGATTTTAAACTACCAGTAAAACTAAAATCTACAAATCCCAACCTCACAAGTGTATTTTACGTTTCAGAAAATATATGCACATATTACATGGGTTTTACGCGAATGCGAAAATATAAAAAAAACTTTAAAAAAAAACAACTCTATAGCTTAATAGAGATTTTGCAAGAATCGGAATCGGGAATTTAGAACAGAATCGGCAATTGTATCGGAATCGGGAAAAATATTGGAATTGTCAATGTTTTAAATTTTACACATGTATGAATTATTTTTGTAGGGTGTTTATTTATTTATTTTATGTCTGACGATATATATTTTTTTTTATTCTCAGACCTAGAGAAGTAACGTCCTGTTTTAAATATTACCGTCACCAGCTACGTACATTAAGAAATAGATTTAATTAAAACATATTTTTTCATTAATGGGGATATAATTAGCCTGATGGATGTCGTCACAGACGATGGGATCGTTTATGTCAAGTTCACGTTCTGTCGGGCCTATTGTGCTCGTGTAGCGAACTAATACTGTTAGTAAAAGTATAAACCCGTAATTTCCACCCAGCTCTGAGTAAAATAGAAATATACGTTCAATTAATCGTATAGGGTTGATATGCCAAAAGTAAACCAAACTTGTTATAAAATTAGAATTGTTGTTATTCACATTTTGTACGTATTCACAGCGACACATGTGGTGGAATCTCTTCTCCATTAGGGGCTACAGCATATTGATCATATATTTTTATAACTGCACATGAGTATCAGAAATAAACGGAAAAAGATAATGATAAAACGTAAATGATAAAGAAACGGCTGCATTTACATACATACATTTACATAAACAGGTATTAGTTATATCGTAGAGAAAGGCTGTCAGTGGAACATAATATAACATGATACATGAAAAGTGTTGCACATTAACAGACCTAATTACTAAAAGCAATTATAATCGAAACAACATGTATTGCCAGGGTAAACACATTAGAGAATGATTGGTTATGTAAAGTAAACGTACCTTACTTTGATGATGTCTGGGAACTATTCTGTATAAAAATGCTACTATCAGTGGTTAAATGGCTAGCTGTCTATGGAGTCTCGTCTAAACTACCACAGTAACGATATCTTATGGCCTTTTTTAGCGGACATTTTAAATCTTCCTAAAGCCAAACCAGATTTTTGTGGTGGCATTAGTATTTGATTCACGTAAATAACTATTAGTAATCCCCGTCACGGCTTGACCGATTTTAAATCTAAACTAACAACCCTGACTTTCGGACCAATCAAAAGTAAGTGAGATATTTCATTCATTACGCAAGGAATAAAATTCTTTTTTTTTCTTGTTCAGCAAATGCTTAATTTTTCATATTAAAAGTTATAAATGTACTTTACGCTTCAATTGTTTAGTAGAAACGTCTCAAATAAAAATAATAAACATGACAAAATTACGCAGACATTATTTGGGAAGGGTTTTTCGAAACCTGACCCTAATGACTATAGGACTTTTATAACCTGGCGTTAAAGTTTGTTGAATGTCCGGTATGTCATCTAGTTTGAAATATGGTTATTGTTCGTGTGGGTGTACTTGGAATAATTCAAGGGCACGCTGTCTGAAAGGGTTCAATAGTCTGTTCGGTCAACAACATAAAAAAGAAAGACGCCGAAGACGATTAATTTAGCTCGTAATAGTATTTTAAATTATTTTTCTTTTAATTCTTAAGAACTTCCTTGAAACTATTAATCACATTTATCTTGTCAGATTTTATGTAATTTACAACATTTTTAAAGTTAGTTTTACTATCGTTAGTCATATATACCGTGGCGTTGTTTCCCCCACTCCGTCTTCTATTAATTTATAATTTTAAGATTTATATAAAAACTACATTTGATTACGAAAATACTTTATTATTGTTCTAAAAAGCACTAAAACGTGACGTTTACAGATAGTAAGGACTAAAGTTATCTTTTAGGGAATGAATTATTTCCTAGGCTAAAGCCTAATAAAACGGGCTTAAACTCATGTTGTAAAAAAAAAGGTGGATCCCAAATCTCGTCGCAGACTCAAGTACCAACACGTGGTCAAGAATTACGACCAGAATTTTTCCTTATTTGCTTTCTAGTCACAGGACAGATAAGACGGCTTTTGACACAACAGAAAGGGCACCATGGGAATATGTAAGTTTGTGCATTCTCTTTACGTCTTATGCTTAGCACATACATTTGTAACTTCTTAGAAATAACGTTGTACATTTTTCTGTTAAAGGGAACCGCATATCTAATGGCATGTGGATCTATGTATACGTCTCATTTACTGTATTTATAGGTTGACGTAGACAACCTATTAATAAATAACATGTCTTCGTCGCCAACGGTTTCTGAACCATCCTGTACCTTCTGACATGTGAGTAATTATCAATGGAATACACGCTGAATTTTAGTAACACTTACAAACCTAAAGAATTAATGTAAATGCTCTACACAATAGAATATTAAATATTTTAATTTTTTAACTTTATTATCATGAAAGAAATCAGCATTTTTTCGTACATATGAGGAAGCTTCTGTTTACCATGTGAACGTCTATGATGTTTATCGAAAATGAAACACGTTTAGCATAGATCGTAGAAAATTGGGCATTTTAAAACAAAAATAATGTTACTTTTAAAAATGAAATACAGTTTGCACTGAGTTGTAGAAAAATATAAATAATCTTAAATATAAATAGTTTTTTGTGTTTTTGACATTACAATCACCGCCTCGTGATAAGACTAATCATGATTGCCGATTCTTTGGAATGTAACTGATGATTAAAGCGAAAGCCTTGCCTTATAATTTAGTGGCAGTTGGGACTTTTAATTAGGCTTCACTCTATTAGCAGATTGTAAGTAAATCAAAATGGTTACTCGTGTCTAAAAAATGAATGGATTTTTTTCGTTAAACGCCGTTACAGTTCCATTTCATCATCATCATCATCATCATCATCATCATCATCATCATCATCATCATCATCATCATCATTATTATTATCACCATCATCACTACCAACATGTTAACTCCTTGGCCTGGAGCGATTTTTATAAAAAAAAACGGGTGTCGACCAACTTGAAAACCAAGAAGAGGTGATAAACAGCTGGCGAATAAGTTTAATAGTTTTCGTTTAGGTCACCATGAACACCTTAACGTAAACGATTTGCAGAATGAAGAGAAGCCACCAGCAACGTCTACACAATTAGTTATTACTAAGTTAAACATTTTCACACTAATCAAATCATATTGGGCTCATCGGGCTGAAATTACCTGGAAGGAAGGTCTACTAATGTAGTAAACCCGAAGCATAGTCCTCCAGTCGATGAGATCGGAAATAATCGACAAGATGCACTCAAGTCACCTAAGTATTATAAGACGGCGCCAAAGAGCCCGCCAATCAATCTCTGGTGACTAAGGTTGTCTAATCAAATCAAAAACGCGCTAGAGAACTGCGAAACATGTGCCAGGTTAAGACACTAATCGGTTTAACTATTGATGACAACCAAGCTCTTATCAATCTCCTACCAACCAATCTCCTACCAAGCTCCTACTCTTGGCATGGCATACACTAGCTTCTACCCTATTTTAACTAAACAGCTATAAGCATATGGTGGCGGTTGACTACTTTTGAAAGTATATAAGGTTTTCCAATTAAGTTCAATTTGCCTCATAGAAGTAATAGAAGATCTAAAACCAATAATTAGTAAGAATGAATGCCAACGATCTTGGGACCAGATACAGGACGCTATTGCATGACTAAATATTTTGCTGATTTCGTGAGAATGTGAGGCTTTCGACATGTCACAAACATGCCTACATTTTTTCCTAAACAATGGAACAACTGAAACAGTAGTCACAAAAAAAAGAAATTGTCAGGAATCTAAGAAACACATATATGTCCCTACTAGCACATGTAGCTATCTCCATGGAGTGCGGATATTCCCTTAGCGAACTGTTAGAAGAAGATTAAGGACAAATATCCTAATACACTTGACGCTACTGGCACCTACGAGCGCTAACTTCCAACATATTCGGGATATGAATGAATAGCATCGCACAGACAACCGAAGGCAGAGAGCATTATATCTAAGACTCATGATATCGAGAATCTACGTGTGGGTTAGAAGCCCGCATACTGCCGGTCAGGAATTAACTATATTTGAAAACGCCTCCACTTCACTATCCTACATGATGGAAACAGAGGATCACAGAGGAGATATCCAACGCAACGACCGGGATATTATAACAAAACCAGCTCTGAACATGGAGATAGAAGTCAAAAGTTCTTAAAGCAGCTAAGTTCAATGCAGAAACCGACGGATCAACTAGTCACTTCCTGAACAACTTAATAACCAAGTCTAGGCAAGTATTGAAACCACCCGCAAGACTGAAATTTAAAATAAATGATCAATACTAAAGAGGGTCAAATTTTATAGTAGTCATCTATTAATCTGCCTATTTGTTTCGCTCTCTATCTCCTAAGTCTAAGCAGATTCACTTCACTTACAACGGGATTATCGTGCAGTATGTAACGACAACGAGCATTTAATAAAGGGGGCATGCGTCATATTGATTTCTATACTTACTGCATGTGATTCATTCTTTGTTTACTAACACAATAGCTTCATGTACCTATGTTTTTTCTATAAAATGGATTGGCACAGCCGCGGGTAAGTAGTCCGAATGCCGACATATCTTCCTATTCTGGCCCTTGAGCAAGGGTTAAAGTGTGCATTAGTTGAGGGTATTAGTTTACAACCAATCGCCTGACTCTCCACCGGGGAATTCTAACGAGTCCGATTCTTTACCCTGTACCTGGTACAGCATTCACCCTGGGCGGGTTAAACTGGCTTCTCCCAAAGGAGGAAGTTTCTAGGGAATATCAAATTCACAAACGGTCCCCAGTTGCATGTATATCCCGATTAGGGGAGATGACGACGTTAGGTTTTTGTAGTTCTTGCAGAGAGGTGTCGATGTCTTCCTACATATAACGTCTGGTATTCCGAAATGGTCACCCATCTGGTACTGACCAGGCTCAACATTGCTTAACTTCGGTGATCTAATGTCAATGTGATTGTGCCGTACCGAT
The DNA here is from genome assembly GCA_963556195.1 of Sepiola atlantica. NCBI lineage: Eukaryota > Metazoa > Mollusca > Cephalopoda > Sepiida > Sepiolidae > Sepiola > Sepiola atlantica. Next base: position 234,594,706 of record OY744515.1, on the reverse strand, counting down.
TCAGTCAATTTTTATTTTTATTCATTTTTTTATGGAAATCCTTCCAGACAAGGCATGAAGCCACTTGATGTAAGGAAGTAACAAGAACGAAATATGATTATCGCAAAGACTGGAAATGCCTATCGGCCTTAGTCTTGAAAAAAACAAGGCTATGGGTAGGAGAAACACAGTCAGCAGGAAGAGAGTTTCACAAACCTCCAGTTTATTGAAACAATCTACTGGAATAAGAATCCGTATTACAATGAGGTATCAAAATACCGAATTGATATAGGATACCAGCCCTGGACGTCCTTGTAGTGTCCATGACCTGCTCTAAATTATGCCCGACTTGAATCACATCTGATCCTCTTGGTGAGACTGTTAAATAGTATCAGGCAGCATCAAACGGCAAAGTGTGGGGGGAGAGGAGTGATCAAACAGTCAAGACGCTTCAGCAGATGTTCCCATAGTTACACCTGGAGGAGAAATAAATAAAACCTACAAACAACATATTAGTACGATCGTTAAGGTCAACTTACATATGATGACACACACATATACGCACACTGCCTGGTTAAATGAACGCAGGCAAGTACATACACTTCTTACATAGACTCGTTACCTTTGCTCGCTTCTATAAAACAGATCATTCATCACTCAAAACTATTAGCGAATTAACAAAATACAATTGAACAATTAACTCATGCAAACAACGTAGCTTACATTCACAAATGAGAAAGTAATATTAATATTTTCATATGATACATTTGTAGCACAGTAAGCGGGTAGACAGATAATTTAGCGTAAATCTCGAAACCATGAAAATAATAAAGTCGAAAATTCGTCACAAAAATGAATTACATTAAAAGCCAGATTAACACAAACATCGGCAATCACACACATATATGATTGCTTTATTTACTTCTTTCCAACAACAGGAAGATGTGGCACAAAGCCGGGATGAGGTGGACAAAACGCCATCTCCCCGGCGAAAGGGCCAAGCTTGCTTCTAAAAATAGCCTGGGCAGCCCCGTCGGCGTTCCCCAGTAGGGACGCCTCAGGCAATTGCGAATAAACGAACTCCTTCCCAAAGAGGGAAGGCAATGCTTGGGAGGGTGGGCCTCCTAGGACTACCCAAGTCATAATATCTCAGTCCGACAGATAAAGGCAACCGAAATGGTCAATCTCTGTCGGACTGATTGTCGAGAACGTATTCTCGACTAGTATTTAGACAGTAAAATCATCAGCCGACGTTCACCGACTGGATCATTTTGGAATCCGCACATATATGACTTCCGTAACTTCACTCACGACTGAAGAGATAAGTACACACACGCGTATCATCATACACACAGCAGAGTTGCGTAGCTGACTTTTACTAAAGTGTCAATGAATTTGTAAACGTAAAAATTGTTTGGTGTATCTCAAACGATAAATAAACAGCCGGAAGCACTGTTACAATTAGCGTTGTCCGTGTTTTCTTTTTTTTTTTCATTTTAATTTTGTTTATCTAAAGAGATCAAGGGGCCTACTCTTGAGGCTAACACTTGATTTCCCTATGAGTAAAATCTATATCCGAGGGCTCTCTTAAGAATAGATGTTGTTCCTTTGTGTGTGTGTGTGTGTGTGTGTGTGTGTGTGTCACAAGAAACAACAAGCAACACACATGCAGTATTATTTACTCCTCTCCAGCAGTTAGGCACAAGGCCAGTTTTATCCTACTCCCACAAGTAAGATGTGACCCAAGGTCGGGTCGGAAAGTGGGGGTTGAAAAGCCAGCGCCCGAGAGGTGAGCACTCTGACCATCAAAAATTGCCTGGGCAGCCCCGTCGGCATTCCCCGGTAGGGGCGCCTCAGACAGTAAGCAATAAACTTACTCCTCCCCAAAGAGGGGAGGCGAAGCCTGGGAGGGTGGACCTCCTAGAACTGCACAGGACAGACCCATAGACCAGCGTAAATCAAGCCCCGAAGGCCAAGACAATACCAGTCTATGGGGTACAGTATCCATCGGAACAGATACTACACTTTGATCTTAGCCAAAAGGCCAAGGAGTTTTCGTATTGCGCCACCACCCTTATAAGGACCTACCCGGCTACATGCCTCTTATTGGTACCGTGACGCTACCCTTTGTCATTTTGTAAGGATATATATGTTGTGTTTCATGGATTCTGTCTGCACTTTATTCTTTTTATACGAAGCTTCGTTATACGCTTTGTTTAACACTAACATGAAATTAGGGGGGGGGGGGCGTCGTTCGGAATTAATTCGTCCATTTCAAACGTGAATGACGGGTTCCCCCAAATACACCTAAAAATAAAAATGAGATTCTACATTGGATTTTGCCGGTAAACAGTTGGAAAAACTATCTGCAAAATCGTACTGAAATAAACAAAAATTAATTTTTATTTTAGAATTGGGGTTCACTTTCCTCTATAAACTTTCCGTAGAATGGTCATCTACTTCCTGATTTGCAAACATTAATGATTATCCACTTCCGGACCAGTAAATTAATGTTTGGTTTTACGATATTGAAGATATCCTTGCAAGTTGTTTATATGTATCCGAGTTTTTCAATCAAATGTTCCGTCTTTAACTAGAGAATTATGAACTTGAGTTATGTGCCTCTTTCTCGACTTGTTAATAAAGATGGCGACTATATATTTTTGACCTAGTTTTCATTCTGGCGTTTCACGTATACGAACTTCGTTAAACGTTAGTGTTTTTGATGTAATTTTGTTATTTTTACTAAAACATGGTTTAAGTAAAAAGTAAGTTGTGTGGGACAAACACTGTAAATAATTGTGGTGACTGCAATAGGAATTAAACGTTTATTATGGCTTGTTCTTTAGTTATTTAATCATGTTAATGGTGATATTGGATATAATTTACGACTGCAAACAACCAGGTTTGTTATTCAGTTCGCACGTGGAAAAATGACGAAACGTGTTCACTGGAAGAGAAGAGAGCGACGGAACGAAGAATAGGCAAAGCAAAGATGCGGATGAACAGATAAACAACCACTCTCACTTCACCTACTTCATCGTACTCTAATAATAATACTACTACTACTACTACTACTACTACTACTACTAATAATAATAATAATAATAATAATAATAATAATAATAATAATAAGAAGAAGAAGAAGAAGAAGAAGAAGAAGAATATCCCAACCCTTTGAATTTTTTCGCTTCTTCCCTTTCCATTATTATACCTCCCACTACGTCTCGCCTTCTTTATTAATACCATAGTCCAACCAACATATTTTTTTATATCTCTTTTCATGATTAAGTGTTATTCTCTACCCCCACCCCGCTTGCTCTCTCTCTCTCTCTCTTTCCATCTATATATATATATATATATATATATATATATATATATATATATATATATATATATATATATATATATATATATATATATCTTCTTTGTGTGTCTCTCTTTCTTCTCCCTCCCCTCCCTCCCCTCTTTGGGGAGGAGTAAGTTTATTGCTTACTGCCTGAGGCGCCCCTACTGGGGAATGCTGACAGGGCTGCCCAGGCAATTTTTAATGGCCAGAGTGCTCACCTCTCGGGCGCTGGCTTTTCAAACCCCACTTTCCTGACCCGACCTTGAGTCACATCTTACTTGTGGGAGTAAGATAAAACTGGCCTTGTGCCTAACTCCTGGAGAGGTGTAAATAAATACTCTCTGTCTCTCTTTTTGTATATGTGTATTTTTCTCTTCTCCCTCTCTCCTCCCTCTTAGTCTTCCTTTCCTCTCTTTCCCTGCCTCTCTCTCTGTGTATGTCTCTCTCTCCCCCTCTCTCTTTCTCTCTCTCTCTCTCTCTCTCTCTGTCTCTCTCTTTCGTCTCCATCCCTTCTCTTACTCTGTCCCTCTACGTCCTCCTACCCCACTGTCTGTGTTTCTCTCTCCTCTACTCTCTCTCTCTCTCTCTCTCTCTCTCTCTCTCTCTCTCTCTCTTTGTCTATATGTGTATTTCTCTTCTCCGTTTCCCCCCCCTCTCTCTCCCTCTCTCTCTTTCACCCCAGGCTCTTGCTATTTCGCCATCCTCTTTCTCAATCCCAACAAATGCCGGGCAGTACCAGACCGGAGCAGAAATCACTTACTATTTACCAAGGGTTATTACTGCTTTTACTACTACTACTACTACTACTACTAGGTAAGTCACATAAGTTTGTTTTGAATTCGTCCTTATTCTACAACTTCACATCATAGACGATTGCAACTTCCACTACAGTAAATAACAACGGTTCTTGGATATGACAGGTGCGCATGAGAAAATTAATCTTTTCAATTGGCGAAGTTTCGGAATAGAGCCCAACTTGTTTTAGTGCGAGTTAAAAAAATAATTAGATTGTTGATTACAACTTTAAAAAGAATATTATAGAAAAAACTCATTAAAGACATTTTCATTTAACGAGGATGTTTTACTCCACTGTAAACACGGACGCTTACTTTAGATAATAGGGAATGTTACGATTACAAGATTTCAAAAAAAAGAAACGTTATTGCACATGTAGTTTATTTCGGTGCGTGCAAGCTTAAATTCGGTAATCATTACTATTACCGACAGAATTTTTTTTTTTTTTTAAATACAGTTGGGAAATTAGTCAAAAACAATTTATCTTGTTCTATTTATACATTTGCGACCTATTTGCATTAAAAATGAATATTTAATATTTAATAGAGTTTATAAGTCTTTTAAGCGTGGTTTTTGTAAAGAGAATACCTTTCCATAGAGACTCTTTTGTCTGATGACGTCACAGTAGTTGGTGCTAGCCGTCGCCTTCTGAGACTTCGAAATACCTGAAATAAACTGTTATATTCAAGAGATTAATAAAGGTTCTCTAATGTTTTTTATGTTGACTCGTGATCAGGATTACATTGGTGGTTAAGTGGATATGGACACGGACTGAAGACCTGCGTGTTCCAAGTTCGAATCCAATCGGTTCCACTTTCACTTAGGGATGTTGGCAACCTTCTCGTGGTCCTTCCCGTAACTACGCGATGTCTTTAACTAGAAAAACATCAGGGAAATTAATGCCTCATCTGATTCACACGAAAGAAGAAGGATAGCAGTATTAAAAAAAAAAATAGAAAGAATGCTTGTCTGGAGCATTTTAAATTTAGTTAAAATAATTTGTGTAGTCAGAAAAAAATGATAACATTACTAAGAACAAATTAAGCAGTATATAATAAAATTTTAAAACTTTAACTAAATCATCCAACATATTTTTTTAAATAATTTTGAGAATTGTAAGTTTATTTCTGCACTAGTAACTTTATTGTTTGTATTGAAATTGTTTGTTTGAATTTCATTTGTTTTGCTTTTTTAATTGTTCGTCTGTCCAGGTCACAAATGAATAGGTCACCCAAAATAAATTGCTTTTAATTTCCTAACGGTATTTCTTTTTAAATGATTTATGTCGGTAATAGTAATGATAAATTCCTCTTTTTAAAATCACTATGATGTTAAATTTGATAAAAACTTATATGGTTGTCATTCATGCAGTATCGTTAACAAACAAAATATACAACAAATAACTTTTACACAACGCAAGAAAATTTATTTTTCTACGCACCTGTATGATTCTGAAGTGTGCAAACTGATCGTATCTCTAAATTTGCTAATGTCACTTTTACTTAACCAAACACGAATAAATAAAATATGGCAGTCGCTTTTGTTTAGAGATAGTTGCTAATTTCAGAAAATAAAAAAAATGTTACGATACCCCTAATCCTAAGTTCGGGGGAATTGCTTATCTGACTTAGAGTTAATTGTAAGGTAAATAATTTGTTTAAAACTATTTTTTAAGAAATGAAGCACCGACGCCAACACATGGGTCGATCATGTTTAAATTTTTACTTGATAAAGGCAGTCACAATTGCATGCTCATAAAAGTGTGTTGTGATGAAGATATCGAAAATTGATCCCTGAATTAACTAAGGTTTCATATTACATCAAATGAAGAGCTCTAGGCGTATACTATTGATCTTCTGTGTTAACGAAATTTATATATATAAAAATAATATATATATATATATATATATATATATATATATATATATATATATATATATATAACAATAATCGAGCTTACAAAAATTCTCTTCATTACAATCAGGAGATATCGTGAATTCTCGTCGGCGTCGCCGATTGGGAGATCTAGCCAATGAAAAAAAATGTTCGTAGACACTGAAGATGACATGTTTATGTCGAAATATATGATTAAAATAAAAAATAATAAATGTCTTATTTATTGAAAAAGTCTCGCATCGCGTAATCTGGTTTTCAATCTGATTTCATATATATACATATATATATTATTGATTTCTATAACACACACATTCAAATAAGTTTCAATAAGTCTTAAAGTTTTCATAGAATCTAAAGACACCATTACGACTTTCCTTCTATTCCATCTGGGGTCACTTTGGGAAAGTATCGGTTAGGTCCATAGCATAATTGAAATATATCAGGGCGTAAAGAAACGAAATTCATTTTTACATAGATTTATTACTTTTCAGAAGACAAAAAATAAAATAAAGAATATAATGGATTAAACATTTAAATAATTATTTTTATTGATATATTAAGATTTAATATAAACAAATTTCCATTCGTTAAAGCCGTTACTAATTTTACAGCTATATGTAAGAACAAGTATTTTTTTAGAAAACACCACCACGTTAACAGTTTTTATTTTACGTATGGAAAATCTTATATTTAACGTTTCAGACAAAATTTGCAAATAGTACTATATGCGAAATTATTCGGGAACGCCGAGTGAATACCGCTAGGCGTTTGTCTCGTGAGTCTAGATTGAAACTACGAACGGATGAGGATAAAAAAAAACGAAACAATATCGTCTGTAGGTAAAAAAAACTTTAATATTTAAATAAATATTTATAGTCAAAAACCTCTTTGAAGATGTAATAGTTCTAAAAGTAGAACCCTGTTTGAAATTGAAAAGTTTGTTGTCATTTCTGCAATAAGCGAGTTCCGCGCGAGCGTCGAACACTGTAGACGATAAGACACTTTTCTCGCCTCACGGGTAAATGTACCTTAATTTCATTTACTGTATGTGCCGATTTCTTGCGGCGGTGTAGTCCTGAGCGTTTGTCTCGTGATTCTAGACCGAATCTACGAACGACGTCCGAGCCCATGTGACCGCCTGCAACCGCTACTCCTGCAGTGATGAGGGTAAAAAACCCGAAACGATATCGTCTGTAAGTGAAAAACACATTAATATATATATATATATATATATATATATATATATATATAGCAGACTTCCTTTACTTGATTATACCCTTTTCTATTTTTCAATTTTTCTAGTGATCTTTTTGTCTAAAAGTAAAAAAAAACATTAATGAATGTTCCATATGTATAACTAGCACTTTCGATTCTTCGTCGAATCATCTTCAGGTAATAAAAATGTGAAGTTAGACGTCAAAAGAACAAACCAGTGATGTTCCTGAAAAAAACGTTTACAATGTAAATTCCGAGACGCCAGAATTAGCGTCACAGGACGAATTGTGTTACGTTAAGCATTTATATATATATATATATATATATATATATATATATATATATATATATATATATATATATATATGTATATATATATGTATATATATATGTATATATATATGTATATATATATATATGAGATAGAGAGAGAGAGGAGGGCAGCTATTAATGTCCGATTGTTGTTGCTAAGTATTCTATTTTCATGAAATTCATTTTCACTGCTTTTCAGTTTGACTCCACGTGTAGACAGCAGAGAAGAAGAGATACAAGAAAGTTTTAAGAATCAAAACGTCGTTTAAAAATAAATAGAATGCGTTCTTGGGCTTCGAGGTTAGAACACGAATAGGATAAACCGAGATCGCTTTTAAGAAAATAACGAAAAGAAATAAAATAAAACGAAAAAAATGAGCGTTATGGGCAGACTTAACGAATAAATTTACGTAAACAAATATTCAGTGTGCGCACGTTGTTTTAAATAATCATGAAGGAGAAGTTCTCGGCTAATTCAATTCCAATTGTGATGGGTTTCTTTTCTAAAATGGTCTTTTACAGAGACTTTTTCTGGCCTTTGGGCTAGGGGTTAAAATTTGGTATCTGTTCTGTGCTCAGAGAAAGATAGATGTTCCTAGACCGGGGCATTTTTTCCCTCCCATCCAAAGTAGTTCGTCAGATATCTCTCAACAGATCTTGTCTCTAACTTTGCTCTTGTGAGAAAACAAGTAGATATGGACAAACAATTATTAATAAGTGAATGCAGCAAACTAGCCCAAAAAGAATACAAGAACAGATATGACTCTGTGGGGAAAGCAGTACACTGGGAACCGTGCAAATGATTGCATTTCGAACACGCAGATAAATCGTACAAACATAAACCAGAGACAGTACTGGAAAACGAAAAACACAAAATCTTCTGGGATATGGATGTACAAACAGATAGACTGACCGGGTGTCATAATAATCGACAAGAAGAGAAAATCCTGCCAAATCGTAGACTTTGCTCTTCCAGCGGACCACAGAGTAAAGATCAAGGAGACGGAAACACGAAGCAAATACACGGAACTTGCCAGAGAACTAAAAGGGATGTGGAGCATGAAGAAAGTCAATATAATACCAATAATCGTAGGAGAACTAGGAACAGTCCCCCAAAAAAACTTGAGAAAAGACTGGGAGAAATTGGAATCAAAAAGATCACTGAGACCATACAAAGGACGGCAATGATCAAAACAGCTGCAATCTTAAGGAAAATCCTTGAATATGGAAACCAACCCGCATAAGCTACAAATGGTAACCAGTCACATTGAAGTTACAATAGGAAGAAAACAAAACCACAGAAAGAACACCACAGTACGAACCAAGAAACAGAAACTGCAAGAAATATCATAAGCTGCCCCTTCCCTCCCCCTCAACACACTTCTTCCTACGACTGAAAAACCAGTCCGAAACGTGCGCACTTGTTATCGGAACATTTCTTAACATAAGATAAGTCTCGCGGATGCACGAGTTCGCAATCCCTCTTTATGTTTTTTCATCTTTTGCTGTGTGTATATCATTATTTGTTACTTACCTAAGTAAAATTGTTCAATATACGCAGTTGTTGTTCCTTTTCTCCAAAAGCTGTCGCCGCAAATCAAACTTTCTGCACTTATCTTCGACTACATATTCTTTTTACCTCTCGTAAAAGAAAATCCCTACAACTCGGCTATTGAATTAAATGGGGCGATTTCAGTGTGGTGCCCGCATGTGAAGAGTTATAGAATCAACTCCGATAATATTTTGTATCAATATTTTGTATCAATAACAAATAATATATTTGTTGCATAGCCGTCCCGGGAATGAGCCGTGGCAGTTCTCGTTTTGTATACTCGTCCCGGAACGGGCCGTGACAGTTCTCGTTAAAACAACTCGTCATTTTTAACACCAGAAATCATATATGTTGCATATCTTTAAATTCTCGTACCCTCTTTTCTTCCTCGTCGCGTGGAGGGGTGTGTCGTCTAGTGGTTGAATTCTTTCTTCTTTCTTTCTGCTGTGAACCTCGACGCTACAACAAAATGCTTCATGACCGACTCAGGAGACAAAAAATCTTTTAAACTTTTAAATTCTGTTTTATTTCAAGCGTTAGTTATCCGTCAGCTTGGAAATATCCACTAACGTCGAGGGAGAGACCAACTTACTGCTTTATCGTAGTTACTTTCTAATTAAGTCCTTGGCCATTCGAGGGGGTGAAGAGATCTCACGCCTGTATTTTCTTAGGGAATTTAATTCCCCTAATCATGTTGCAGACTACATAGTGAAACACGTCCGTTCGGCTCGCCTCCAAAACCCAGACTTCAAAAACTCTGCTTCCCACGCAAAAGCCCGTGACGTCACAGATCCCCTATGCGCAGATGCACATTGACCCTTGATCTGAGGTCTTGTCAACGTGGTGACCCTATCACGTCTGTGAGCTTCAACTGTGAGAACATCCCTATTCTGCACTCGACTGTACGGGTCCACCCGCACTAAATCGCGCAAGCCAAACCAAACGATTTCCAACAGATACGCCCACCTCAAGATGCGTCCGTTCCCACAGGGCCATTATCAAACATATTTATTTAAGTGACCTACACCGTTGGGCATAGGTTGCCGAACGTTAAAACAGTGTCACCGTTAAGGAAGTAATAAAGTAAGAAATAGTTGCTCTAAAACTCGTCGGGCCGTATATCTTACAGTGGAGTATAACCTTGCACGGCGTCAAGTTGAGCGGACGTTAGAGCCAGGAAGCTCTTTGTCTGACCTTCAAATCCCAAAGGTACAAAATGTCGTCCTTCAAATGTTCGGTTGAAAATAATACGCCATGGAGTTTGATTGGTCCTCAGGTGACGAAACTAACTCGTAAGGAGAAAGAAATGGCAATCTGCTACAGAGTGTCTATGTGATCTGGTGCGCTTTGGGCGCAATAATCTTGTTGGCCTACGCCATGTTGGTTTTTATTATTTTGTTACTTGGACTAAAGATATTTTTTTCCTTGGACTAAACATATTTTTTCTGCTTTAACATTTTATTACACACAAAAAAAACTTTGAATATTCGTAAATAGAATGTTCAAAGTTTTAACGGAATTTAACGAATTTAAAAACAAACATGAAAAGGTTAAAACATACTAGTCGTGAATTTAAGAATAACAAAATGTCACCGAAAAGACGACAGGTAAAAATGTGGCAATAAAGTTCAATTTGATATATGCTAAAAAATAAATTAGAATTTTTTGTCAGGACAATATATACCTTTCTACCCCCTAAATCGATTTTATCGAACATTTGGGTGAATACCGAGCGAAATGGGCGAGAAAATCCAACGGCCCCTACAGTATAATTGAACCTAAAATTCTTTATTTTAAAACACGAAATAAAAGAAAAATTGGCTTATTTATTCAATCAGCAATAAATATCCTTGTCATAAATACAAAAAATGTTCAAATCTGTAAGAAAATAACTTCAAAGACATCTATAGACTCACTGGCGACATTTGTTGCCTAAATTGTCTCCTGTCCCATCAACAATTTAACATGTCAATGTAAAAATGTTCTGTTTTCAAGCTTGACTCTCTCGTTCTTTCCCCCTCTCTCTCCCTTCCTATCCCCCCTATGTCTCTTTGTCTAATGTTTAAACAAAAAAAATAAAATAATTTTGGAGCGCGGAGCGAGAAGCGCAGAGCGATAAACCATCGCCCTTTAGTCCCAAATGGAGTTGCTCTCGCTCCACCCCCCCCCCCGCTGAATATAAAAGGAGCCCTCCTCTCCTTTGCTCCAGCAAAAAGAAGGGTGCTCCTGGAGCGCGCTCCTTTTTGGATGGCTCTGTAAAGCCCTGTACATATATATATATATATATATGTTATAAATGGGGAGCGTAAGAGGAGCCAGCTCCAATTTTGGGCGTTGGAGCAGGAGCGGGAGCAGCTCCAAAAGTAGTGGAGCGCGTAAAGTCCTGTATATATATATATATATATATATATATATATATATATATATATATATATATATATATATATATATATATGCAAACATTGTTAAAAATAACAGAATTCGTCTGTTTAATTATACCTTTTTTTATTTTTTCAATTTGTATTAAAATAAAAAAAAAAAATAAATGTTCCATAGGTTTCAACAGGTTTAACGAACATTTTCGATTCTTCGTTGAATCATCCCCAGGTGTCAAAAACATAGACTGCCCTCCCTCTGATTAAAGACAAATTCTAATTAATAACACTAAAAT
>OY744515.1:234382937-234577937 GCA_963556195.1 Sepiola atlantica | reverse complement strand
ACTAGACTTAAATTAAAGGTAATTATATTATTACAGTGAAAGAAAAGGTCGACCATCGATTAGAAACCAGTAAATAAATTAAAATGACATTTAAATTCAACTAGACTAGATTATCTGTTGTTTTGTTTTTTGGGTTTTTTTTTTTTAGATCTGGGTATTGTAGTAATTGATATAATTTCATTGTTAGAACTTAAGTCTAATGTTAAGGAGTTTAACAATAACTAAAAAAATGCTTTTCACTCTAGTTGATTTTAAATAAATGAAAATTGAAAATAAAACTATCTTTTTAAGAATAATTATGATTAATAATTAATGTACATGAATAAAGAACACGTAGACCGTGGATTTGAGATCATTTTTTCGATTGTGTAGGTTTTAACGTCCCAAATCCACCTTTCAATTTGGTACCAGGCTGCTATCAGAGCACCGATTTTTCTTTTATTCTTTCTTCGTCTATCATTTCTTCCATCCTTTTTTCTTACGTTCTTTCCTTCACTTCCTGCATCATTCTTTCTTTCTTTCTTTCTTAATATTTCTTCTTCAATGGGAATATTTTTTTTACTTTCTCTCCCTCGCATCCTTCCCACCTGTCCGATCTCTTTCTACATTGAAAAACCAAACAATAACATCTGCCCTGTCCGTGTCTTTCTTCATTCATTACAATAAAAAAATGTTTAAAAAACAAGAAAGAAAACTCGAGTGACGACGACCCAGTTGTATTAAATAAGGTGTTCTTTATCAAGACACGTGGCTTTGTTAAGAAGAAACAACTTTTTTGTTGTTGTTCGCACCGCACACGACGGCACGCTTTAACGTACTTACGCATATACGTGCCCCCCCCCTCTCTCTCTCTCTCTCTCTCTCTCTCTACCATACACAAAGGTACGCGTGCGTACACGCATATACGCACCATCGCACAGAATTATAGTCGATCGTATCCGAAGCAATGATTGTACTTACCTCCCCACGAGGTCAAATTTAGACACAAAGTCCGTGTTTAACGTGGGAGACAATCAAGCAGCCCGAAAGGACAAAAATAAAAATTGCCTGAATCTAGAAGGATTTCTCTTCTTCTTACAGAGGATAGAACAGGTACTGCACTTTCATGCTGGCAAGGTCTCTGCTATTCCACGTGAGTAAATAAACAAATATTTCTGATTGAAAAAAAAAGAAGTAGAAAAAATAAGTTGTTATTTTCAAACTTGGTATTTATCTACGTCCCACGGCGGTAAGATGTGACACAAGGTCGGGAAAGTGGGATTGAAAAGCCAGCGGCCTAGAGGAAGAATGTCTGGGCAGCCCCGTTGGCATTCCCCGGTAGGGGCGCCTCAGGCGATTAGCAATAAACTAACCCCTTCGCAAAGGGTGAGAAGGCAAAGCATGGGAGGGTGAACCTCCTAGAATTGCACAGGACAGTACCTCAAACCGGCGGAACCAAGACAATACCGGTCTACAGAATGAGCATCCCTCGGAGCAGATACTACACTTTGATCTTAGCCAAAAGGCCATGTGTTATTTTCAAACATATTCAGGCAAAATTATAATTTACAATATTAACTGATAAAAAAATATCTCGCTTATTTATTTCACTTGTTTTTTTTGTTGTTGTTTTGTTTTCCTTTATTTATTTATTTATTTATTTATTTATTTATTTATTTATTTTGAACCAATTTTGGATAACATTGACCTTTGATTTTGAATTGTAAATATAAGTCTTAAAATAAAATTGTAATTTATTATTTAGAGATTTAACACTGACCGTTTATTTGTTATAAGTTTTATTAAAAGTTTGAACAGCCAGAACTCAAATGAGAATTATTGTTATTAGTGTACCGTACACCCTTCGTCAAAAATGACAAAAAAATATGCTTCGTCAGTGTTCGCACTAATATTCATATAAAATTATAGGAGTACCTCAGTAATTTAGTTTTTCATATATAAAATATTATTATGTATTCTGATATCTTAAAGAAAAAGAACATATTGACTTTGTATTTAGAATGGTGGATTTATGTCCACATTAATTTCAGGCGCGGGGGGGGGGGGTACATGCTATTTTCTTTCTTGCTCCCCCTGGCCACTTTAAATGGCTTCGTCCGGTGACTAGAAAAGGGCACGTTTTCTTCCTCGTTAAGTTTTGTGTGTCGGCGTGGATTTATATTTATTTATATACGAACTAGAAGAATACACGTCCCAGGACGGGTAAAATTAATTCCCACAGCAGAACAGCTTTGCGCAACTTCTTTGTCCCTTTACGAAGATTAAGATATAATGCTAACAAAACGTTATGTATATAACCCTTATTCTAATGTTGAACAACATCCATTACATGATTTTGATTCTAGAAAATGTATAAAATGTATGGCTTAAGCTTAAGGGGTTTAAGAAGAAAGTAAAATACAAGGAATTTTGTTTAATTCATGACTATTGATGAAATTTAATGCAAATCTGAAATATTTGAAATTTCAAATGGGAGGTTGTGCCCGTATTATGCACCATAGAACCCTTTAAAATACTAAAAAACTGAAGTTTGGGGACTATTTATTAAGAGATGCTCAAATTTTACAACAATCGGAGGTATCTGAATTTTCTACGAAGGGCTTCTACCTCCTATTTGGTTGTTTTGTTTTACGGCATATCAACTCTTTTCGGATTATTTAATGCCGAATCCGGCGGTCATTTTGGTAAAAGTTTTTATGCTTCAAGTTCATTATATATTTAAGTATTTATTCATGGTGTTTGGTGGGGGGAGGGAAAAGGGGAAGAGGATAGAAGGAAATTATTATTTTTTGTTTTGGATTTTGCAGAACACGATTGAGTTTTGCAAAGAGAAAAAACAATAAAACATCAATATTTGGTGCATTTTGGATCAGGAAGGCGATATCTTCCGACAGTCTGATCTGGTAGCACCAGCTAGCTCCTATTTGCTCCCTTTACGAAAAACTAAATGAAACTAAATATTGCCCACATAACGCACCCTTACGCACATTAGCTATGTTCAAATATTCATAATGGTTGGTTAATCAGTTTAGGAGTGAATCATGTAATACAAATATATAAACATAGACATACTTATTTTTATATGACGCGAGATAAATACACATTGGTCTTACTTATAAAGTAAGAGGATTACTACATAAAAGAACCCGTCCTGTGAAAAATGACGGAAAGAAATGTTACATATTTTGTTCAATAAAATCAAACATTGAAAAATTAAGGAGATCTTGTTTCTCTTAAAACAATGAACTATTGACACTATACTCATCAAAATTAGGTTTAACCTGTGACGGACGGCTGGATTCAGCATTTGTTGCGGAAGGTCCTGTATATTAGTCAACGTGTTTGTTTTCCTGGGTCGCTTAATTTCACGTGGATTCATCAACTTCACACACAAAACGATATCATATCAATTGTGACTTTAACAGTCAATAAAACTGAATGAAATGAGCAATGTGCAAGGAGAAAAAGATCAATAAAAAATAACTTATTCAAACAAAAAATGATTCGATTAAATGAACACGGTTTATTTATGGAGTATGGAATTGTTGTTTTTGTAAGAGTTTGGTGTGAAATATAACTGAATGTAAAGAAAGATAAATAAAAAAAGAAAATATTTCAATATTAGTTCATTTGTGTAAGACATTTGCAAGAAAGTAATGTGTTCCAAAATTCATAATGATCGGTTAATTAGTTCAGTAGTGAATCTTGTACATACACATATGTAAACGTATAAACATACCAAAGTTATATATATATATATATATATATATATATATATATATATATATATATATATGAGAAAGGAAGGATGAAGGTAATCCGACGTGATAGGAAATGAAAAAGGAAAAAAACCAAAAACGATGTTTTTTTTATATATTCATCAACGTTTCGTCTTTATTTGTAAGACTTCTTCAGGATGATAATATTAAGAAAAACGCCAAATACATCCACAACAAAGCTCGGCGAAGACTATTGGAAACCGCACTAATCACCGCCTCCAACACCATCAAACAACGATATGGCTTCTATAATCTATCGCCCTTAATATACAAAATTATCCTTACTGAACAAAATCTTACCCTAGATCATGGATAACCTCCATT
Organism: Sepiola atlantica; assembly: GCA_963556195.1. Lineage (NCBI taxonomy): Eukaryota > Metazoa > Mollusca > Cephalopoda > Sepiida > Sepiolidae > Sepiola > Sepiola atlantica. Next base: position 234,573,834 of record OY744515.1, on the reverse strand, counting down.
TTTCTCTTCGATCTCAATTATACTTACACACATGTCTCCACATACACACCCACACACAACCACCCACACACACACTCACTTCTTCATCCACCACGAATCCAAACCTTCTAACTTACAACAACAAAATCTCCCATCTCCCCCCTCACCCATTTCACCCTTTCGAGCACTTCTCTCACACTCTTACCCACCCATCCCTTCCACTCTCAAACCACCTCATTTTTTCAAATCTTTTCCCAAACCATGACATTACCCACTCACTAAAATCACAGAGTCTCCCCCTCCTCTTCCACCACCTCTCCACTTCTCCACATATGCACCCACACACAACTTACTCTCACACACACATATCTTCATTCACCACGAATCCAAACTTTCCAACTTACTTATTCCTCACATTCTTGACATAGCCACATAGTCAAACATTCCCACTTTTGAAATATTTCACACCTACCACAATAAAATCTCCCCTCTCCCCCTCACCCATTTCATCCTCTCGACCACTTCTCTCACACTCTTACCATCCACATTTATTTCATTCCATGCTACTGACATCACTAAGCCTGGACCTCGCTCCTACTGCACCCAGCAGTGGCTACTACTTCTTCCCATCAACCGATCATGTAAATCCAATATTTTCACGTACTTGCATGACATTTTTCTTAATATTATAATCCTGAAGAAGTCTTACAAATAAAGACGAAACATTGATGAATATATTAAAAAAAAACATCCTTTTTGGTTTTTCCTTTTTCATTTCCCATATATATATATATATATATATATATATATATATATATATATATATATATATATATATATATATATATATAACTACATATATATTTTTTATCTACATACGTATATGTTTCATAATTTCGGGAATCGTCAGTGTAGAGAAAATCATTCATACAGGTCGAACCCCGGAATACGAGTCATGTTTCAAACTCAAATTCCGACGTCTTATCCCACACGGCCGTTATCAACAACATGGTGAATTAGCAGGAAATTAGTCCTATTTAAAAGCAGCCGTCGTAAAAGTGTTCTACTACTGAAAGGGGCATGCATTGAAGCCACGATACCGGCTGTGGTAATACCATTTACTACAGAGCCCAGCCTTGATTTGGGGGGCGACAAATTACTACAAATAATTGTTTACGTTTCATCATTTCGGAAATCGTCAGTGTATAGAAGAGTATTCATACAGGTCGCCAGACTCGAATCCCGGAACACAAGTCATGTTTCAAACTCAAATGCCGACGTCTTAGCCCACACGGCCGTCATTATATATATATATATATATATATATATATATATATATATATATATATACCTGTCGTTTTATATTTTAATAATAATCATTTGCTGTTGACTTTCTATAGTTTTGTAATTGTTCTGCTTTTATACTTTGTATGTGAAAATATATTAGGGTATTTTTATATAAGTAGATATAGAGATAATTAATTGTCTTTTACATCAAAGCATTTTTGTTTTTCTGGTACATATATATTGCATATATATATATATATATATATATATATATATATATATGTGTGTATATATGTTATATATATATATATATATATGTGTATATATGTTATACATATATATATATATATATATGTGTATATATGTTATACATATATATATATATATATATATATGTGTATATATGTTATACATATATATATATATATATATATATATATATGTGTTATACATATATATATATGTGTATATATGTTATACATATATATATATACATGTTATACATATATATATATGTGTATATATGTTATACATATATATATATACATGTTATACATATATATATATGTGTATATATGTTATACATATATATATATATATGTTATACATATATATATATATATATATGTTATACATATATATATATATATATATATGTTATACATATATATATATGTTATACATATATATATGTTATATATATATATGTTATACATATATATATATATATGTTATACATATATATATGTTATATATATGTTATACATATATATATGTTATACATATATATATGTTATACATATATATATATGTTATACATATATATATGTTATACATATATATATATGTTATACATATATATGTTATATATATGTTATACATATATATATGTTATACATATATATGTTATATATATGTTATACATATATATATATGTTATACATATATATGTTATATATATGTTATACATATATATATATGTTATACATATATATGTTATATATATGTTATACATATATATGTTATACATATATGTATATGTTATATATATGTTATACATATATATATGTTATATATATATGTTATACATATATATGTTATACATATATATGTTCTACATACATATATATATGTTCTACATATATATATGTTATACATATATGTGTAACATATATATAAATGTATAATATATATATATATATATATGTTATACATATATGTTATACATATATATATATGTTATATATATATATATAAATATATGTATATGTTATATATATGTATATGTTTAACTGTTCACGTGTATCTAAATACTTTTCCCCCTATTTTATAATCATTATTATTGTTACTAGCAAATATATTCTCCCTCTGGTCGCATATTTTGGCTAGGCTGCCGCGTCAGTAATGAACGCTCACGCGTAAACCGATGGCGCCCCAGTCATATTTCTTTGGTTGTTAGACATTGATTTTCTTTGTTTATGACAAAGAATATTTTTAGTTTAAAATAAAGAAAAAAAATTCGACCCTACCCCGATTTTTGTTTTACCCCATAAATAGAAATATTTTTAGTTTAAAAAAAAATAAAAATTTTGGGACTCCCCCTCAAATTTTTTATTTTACTCTTCCCCATAAATAGAAATATATTTAGTTAAGAAAAGAAAAAAAAAGAAAATTTTTGACCGCCCCCCCCCCACATTTTTAAACTCTTCCATACATATAAATATTTTTAATTAAAAAGAAAAAACAGAAAAGTAGTAAAAAAATCAAATACAGCGAACACGATTAGTTATTTAAATGCTCTCGAGAAGTTTACTTAAATTAAATTCATTAGAATGTGTCTGTTTTTGTAATGGTAATTTTAAAATCAATTATTATTTTAATTAAACAATTTTATTCAATAAAATTTTTAAAATCAACAATTTAAAAAACTAAATACAGCGAACAGTATTTTTCAAATTGGAAAAAAAAGTGTACCTAACTTAAAAGAGAAAAAAAATCGGTACTCTTTTACTGTAGGAACTGACTTTGACCATGAACCTAACCCTAACTCTAAACCCTAACCCTAACCCGCAATTTGACCCTAACGCTAACGCCGGCTCAAAGTTAGCGCGGGTCGTACAGTGAAAAAGCACCAAAAAAATCAAATACAGTGAACACGATTAGTTATGTAAATGCTCTTGGAAAGAAAGTTTACCTTAATTAAATTTATTAGAATGTGTGTGTGTATGTGTGTGTGTTTGTTTAATGACCTTTTTTTAATTGAACAATTTGATTCTGCTCTTGAAAAGAAAGTTTACCTAAATTAAATTCATTAGAATGTGTGTGTATGTGTTTGTGTTTGTTTAATGACCTTTTTTTAATTGAACAATTTGATTCTGAAATCAGTTATATAGTTTTCTAGTACAATGTGTTAGTTTCTTTGTTGACAGAGAAGAGAAAACAATCACATTTTTTATTTTAATAAATAAAACGCAGAATAATATTTTAAATGAAACCATAACAGCGTAAAAGGTAAAAACTAAATCTTAAACAGAGTTAAGGTTGTAAAAAGATGATAATATTGGAAGTTTTCAAATCGGAAAAGAAGGTGTATGTATAATGAAAGTATTAAAAAATACAGTAAACACGAATAGGTTTTAAATGCTCTCGAAAAAAAAAATTTACCTAAAGTAAATTCATTATAATGTGTGTGTGTGTTTTTTTTTAAATAGTAATTTTAAAATCAATTATTATTTTAATCAAACAATTTCATTCAAGACAAATTTGTCTTTTAAAACATAATGGCGAATAAGATTAAGAAAATAAACAAACTCAGGACGTTTTAAAACACATCAGAGTAGAAGTAACACGGTAAATGCCGGCGTTTTGTTTACATTTTAAATAACGCGTCCGTCTTGCGTCCATACTGATTAATCAGAGGGAGGTAACCGTTTCAATGGATTAACGCTGGCTGTTCAATGTTTCGACGTAGATAAAATAACTACGTAACGCATTTCATATATATATAAATAATAAAAGAAATAATTATAATTTATAAGTAAGATTATTAGCGAGCAATATAGCGTAAATACATGTGGAAATCTGAAGAAAACAATCATGAGTGTATATTTGCAAATACTAATTTATTAAAAGTTGAAAAGCAATTAATTATGTAAATTGAGAAATGCACATAGTGTTTATGGCGGTTTTTGTAGTAGTATATAAGGATGTTGCCAGACTAAGGAAATAGTAATATTACTCTGATGAAGTTTCGGCTTCAGACAGACAGACATACAGATACATCAACTCTTTTATTAATAGATTGTTTTCTTTTTTATTATCTCTAATAATTATTTTTCTTATTACTATTTTTTTAAAAATATTTTTTTAAATAATTATTATGTAATTGTTCTAAAATTATGTTTCTTATTATTTAAATTGAATTACTCTATATATATTCTTTATTTTTATTTTTATATTTTTGCTTTTAGTGTATCTCTTAATTTTACTGAAATATTTTTTCTTTTACTTTCCATCTTTATAATCGGGATTTTCTTCTATATCCTTAGTTCTTTTGAATTTGAAATTTGTAAAATTTCTTGTTTTATTCCGATATTCTTTATATATGAGTAAATTCTACTACCCATCAACATTGTTTCTAGTTTAAATATATTTAATTATGATACATGTTTGTAAAATTGAATTATATTTTAGAGTTACATCTTTACTTCTAAGTATATCCAGATTTACTCGCTTATAGATTTTTAATCTTCTAATTATTTCAATTTCTATTCATTTAAACTATACTCTAACCTTATTGTTAAATAATTATTACTTTGCTTATTTATTTATTTATTTTTATCTATTTTTTAAACTAGGTTTTTATCTAATTTTCTTATCTATTTATATTATTTCAATTTATTTTTATTGAATTTTAGTTATCAGTCATTATTATTTTATTATTCTATTTCTCAATTTCACTTTATTATATACCTTATGTAACTTTATTTTATTTTATTTCATTTTATTATATTCTAACATTGGTGTCATAACGAACATTTCTTGTCGCTCTTAATATTGTTGAGTGCTACCATTTTTTATATTTCTATTTTTATTTTTTTTATTGATATATTTTTTCTCTTATGTAATTTCTCCTCTTCGATTCAACTTGTATGGTAAATACTCTGAATGTTTTAAATGTTTTGATTTATTATTTAATTCGCTGTTCTTCTTCTGCTTCGAAAGTCCTTTCACTTGTGTTGACTTTTAATACTGAAATCTGATGTTTTTCTCAAGAGACTTCTGTATGTGATATTACAAAAGGCACTGACGAAGACGTTTTCGTATCATAAAAAATAATGACCAATAAAATATGTCCAAAAGGTCTGGGAAACGATCTTACGCCGTATGGTAGTTGGTTTGGAATTCTTGGAACAATGTTCAAATTATATTGACTTCAACTAATATTATATATATATATATATATATATATATATATATATATATATATATATATATATATATATATATATATATATATATATATATATATATTGCCATAATCCGAAAACGCCGCAGCCCACACAAGCCATGAAATGCTCAGACCGGAAGCCCTAAACCCGAAAAGAATATATATAGCCTGATCATTTCCTGCTGGAATGAAACATGGATGTAGCTAACTTGCCATGGATATATTTTCATATGTATGTATGTATGTATGTATGTATGTATATATGTATGTATGTATGTATATTATAATAAATATTATATAATATAAACATTTAGAGATAGACAGCGATATCTTACGTCATAAAAATCAATATCTTATACTGAATATCAAGTCAATTACGGAAATTTTATGTCTGTGGTTTTCACAAACTAAACCCACTGACACAGTAAACACTCTTTTAACATCTTCAATAAAGTATAAAAATCCATTACTTTAACAAAATGGGCCAATCTAGAAAGTAACGTGTTAGCAGTGAAGGGTCCGTCACTGACAATTGGTGCAGGCTGCTTTTGCATTTGTAGTAGATCATAAACTTGTATTTAGTTTGAGCCTACGTTGCTTATTCAATGCGCGATCGATGCTTGCTTTTGGTTGTGAGTCTGCTTTTTGCTTCGTGTTGGATTTGGGGGCACGGAGCAATGCTTGGTCAACTGGCGTGGATCTTCAAACGAGTTGTGTGCTACATGTTCTTCCTATTTATTTGCCCCCAAATGAAAGCACAGTTAGAAACATAGACGGTTTTTAATATGGGGAAAGTACAGCTTACCAAAAAAGGCATTCTGAATTGGGACAACACTTTAAAATGCCTAAGTCCAGAAAGGATTTCTTCATTCACTGGCCAAGAAGGCTTTATTTTAAGCCGAAATCCATGTGGTTGTTTGACTTGTTCGTAGGCGTTCTACTACATAGTCATTGTTTAATATAAAAAATACGCATATGTTTACAACTCTGGTTTCGTACTCTGAAAGCTGTGACGTCAGTCACGTGACTATCTCTCTTACGAACTCCAGAAACGAAAGGAGGTTGATTCGACGTTCTCTTTCTTTAGCTTCTCTTCGGTCAGACAAGATAAGCCATTCAAATGTCCTAGGGAGATGAGTATTTTTACACATTTTATCGACACTCCCTATTGTATTAACTCTTTATACGCATACATAACTCTCATCGCATTCAACACAAACCACCCCCTTCTAAGAAAAAATAAATAAATATTCTTCACTCCTTAGCTATTTGAAAATGATCCCTATTATCCGAAAAGTATCAAAATGAATAAATAAATAAATAAATAAATAAATAAATATGCACGTTTAGAGATATCAACGATTAAAAAAAAAACTTCATGCTTCGGGGTTAGAATATATACGAGAATCAGAACGTCAAAGTCTCTGCCATTTTTTTAGGGTGGCTTGTTCGCTGTCGGTCTGGGGTATGGTCGTGTGTAGTTCTAGGAAATCCACCTTCCTAGGCTTTATCTTCTCGCCCTTTGAGAAGGGATTAGTTTATTTCTAATCGTCTGAGGCGGCCTAACCAGGGAATGCCTACAGGGCTACCCAGACAATTTTTGTTCGGCCTGAGTGCTGGTTTCAAATTCCACTTGTGTCACATCTTCACTGTGGGAGGTAGATAAATACAAACCGTTAAACCATATATTTAAAAACGTATGCGAAGGTGTATGAATCAGATGCATAAACCTAGATAAGCTATAAATTTAACTATTTTTTTTATCGTTAGATTACTCAACTGGTCTTCACACGCTTCAGTTTAAGCAAATAAAAAAGTGCGTCTTCTCATTCAAGGTAATCTTATCGTCATACAAATAACTTACCCGGGGAGTCAAATGTCGTACGTTGAATGAAATGAACCACCTGCTCAGAGGCACCCACCCCAACAAGCGGCGTCGTGACGTAGTTGTTTTGACACGTGCGAGCAGGTGACAGGCAACATTTTTACCTTTTCAATGACGTCTCTATCCGATAACACACAGACGCATTATATATATATATATATATATATATATATATATATATATATATATATATATATATATATATATATATATATATATATAATAATAATAATGGTAATAATCCAGGTAAAAAATATCCACAGAGTGGTAATCCAGAGAATTTTAACCGGGTTTATAAAAAGTGCTCAATATCAAAATAGAGCTTTATATATGATAATTTTATTTACACAGACATGTACAAAATCTGCGACACTGGCATGTCGATGTTATCGATCAACAGTTACTATAAACTGAGATCTCATCAGGCAGAGTTAGAATCCGATCTTAACCTCAGATCATATTTGGAGAGAATGAAATGGTGAGATAAAGAAAGAGAAGAAGAAGAAAAGAAATTTAACATTTCAAAAAATTGGGGCCGTTAAAAATTAAAATATATATATTATATATATATTATATATTATATATATATATTATTTATATATTATATATATATATATTATTTATATATTATATATTATATATATATATTATATATAATATATATATAATATATAAAATATATATATATAATATATATATATATAATATATAAATAATATATATATATAATATATAATATATAAATAATATATATATATAATATATAATATATAAATAATATATATATATATATATAATATATAATATATAAATAATATATATAATATATAATATATATATATATATATATATATATATATATATATATATATATATATATATGGGAAATAAAAAAGGAATAACCAAAACATATTTTTTTATGCATTCATCAACGTTTCGTCTTAATTTGTAAGACTTTCTCAGGGTGATAATTTTAAGAAAAATTTCATGCAAGTACATAGAAATATTGGGTTGACATGATGGGTTGATAAGAAAAAGTAGTAGCCACTATTGGAAGCGCAGGACCACGGTCCGAACTGAGAGAAGTCGGTGGCAGAGAGTGAAATGAATATAGATGGCTGTGAGTTAAAAAGAGGGGGTGGGAGTGTTTGTGAATTTGTCTTAGGGTGGGAGAGACCAGAGGGGGTGCTGAGGTTTTCATCGTGGTGAGGTGTAGCATGGATTTTGAGGGCTGGGGAAAGAGTAGGGAAGGAGAGAAGCTCTGTGCCTTTGGTGTGTAGGTAGTATCATTGTTTTTTAAAAAGATTTGAAGAAATGAAGATGATTTGAAAGTAGGCGGGGTGGGTGGGTGAGAGTGTGTAAAGAAGTAGTCGAAAGGGTGAGATCGGTGAGGGGGAGAGGGGAGATTTTGTTGTGGTTAGGTGTGAAATTTTTGGAGGGTAGGAGTATTGACCCGGGTGCTATGTCAGGAATGTATGAATATAAGTAAGTTAGTAGGAAAGTGTTGAAATTTGCTGAGGATATGACAATGAGGGTAAGGAAAAAAGAAAAAGAAAGAGAAGGAGAAAAGTGATATTAGTTTTGGCGAGAAATAGGTGAAATGTAGTTTTGTGCAGGCAGTGTTGATGGTTTGAAATTAAATTGAGGGCAAAAGGGGTTTAAATATCTAAATATTTGTGAGGATGTCTAGATTGTGTTCATTGGTAAGGCTGTTATTTGTGGTTAAGTGGTTTAGATTCGTGGTGAATGAAAATGTATGTGGGGAGGGGTTTGTGCGTGAGTGTGTATGCGGGGACTTGTATATAAGTACAATTGCGAGCGAAGAGAAGAAAGGTTAGCCATGATCTAGGTTTAGTTTTTGTTCGGTCAAGATAATTTTACTTATTAAGGGGGATAGATTGTAGAAGCCATTTCGTTGTCTGATGGTGTGGAGGCTGTGATTAGTGCAAAATCACTCTTTCTTTAAATGCTCACCGAGATATATTCAAGACTGTTTCAAGCAACATAAGAAGCGGCAAGAGAAATTCATAAACAGCTAAGAGAGATAGGTGACATGGCCAGTCAATTATAAAATATGAGAGATACATTATATATATATATACAGGGTGGGCCAAAATAAGGGTCCTATTTTTAAAAATTCATAACTTTTTTATTTATTGATTTTTTTAATTTTTTTTTTTAGAATAAGTAAAGGACCCCTTCCGAAGCAAGCATGAGCCGTATTAGCCCTAAGGAACGTACCCTCATTTAGAAAACATTATTTTTGCTTAAAAAACTCAAAACAGTGTAAAAAACAATACTTTAGTTTTTGTAAGTTTTAAGAAGTGTTTTTCGGCTAAAATTTGTTTTGTTTATTTCAAAAAATCTCGGAAGGGTCAGTCTACACACACATAAAGTTTGGTGAGTTTAACTTTTATTTTGTGGAAGTTATTCAAATTCAAGTTATTCAAATTTAAAGATAGGACCCTTATTTTGGCCCACCCTATATATATATATATATATATATACATATATATATATATATATATATATATATATATATATATATATATAAAATATGAAACTAAAAGTATACTTTTAGAGGATAGAACCTATAGTGAAATGGTTTAAGCTTAATATAAGAGATAGACCAATTATAAAGATAAATGAAAGAAGAGAGATAAAGATGCACACATGACAAATCTATTTCAACTTCGATTGTTCAATGCAGGGTATACTCGGTAAAAACATGTTTATTTTTCTTTCCTTAAGCCAAGGCTTTTCAAAGATTAAAATCTTATCATCAGAGGAATTACATAGATAGATAAGTTGGCAGTGGAAAAGCCAAAATTAAACATTTGAAAAAATATAAAGTAATGGAGAGTAAGAGTATGCGTGTAAAAAATATGGAGTCTGTCCAGTTGGTGAATGTCCGTAGATAAGGTGTCCGGTTAAATGAGATTTAAAGATGGAAAAAGGGGTTTCGTGAAGGCAGCGTTGACAATGTTCAAAATGAAGTAAATCCAATAGAAAGAGGTTTACTTCAATCGTAGATGGAACGCACTTATTCGGATGTAATTTTGAGAATTAGGGCCATTTTAAAATATTTCCATGGGCCGAGAATGTACGTAGTCTTTCAGAAGTTGCGTTAGAAATGTGTGTATTAAACGCAGGCAGTCGGGAATTTAAGTACTGACTTCGATCGAGTCTAAGAAAAGCGACAGCTCTGGTTGGAGACAAGACCAAGTAATGAAGTGGGGGAGGGGTACAAATAAAAGATAAAGGAGGTGGGTGATAGGGTTAGTTAAATGAACTATGACAATATGAGCAGTTTCAAGAAAAAAGTTGTAGTTTCTGTCTGTTTATCTGTTTCTGTGTTTGTTTGCTCATGAACTCATCTTAAGCTGTTGGAGATAGACTTTCATACCCATACATATTCGGAAACTACATGGTACAACATCATTGCTTAATGTGCGTTCGCACTAGACATCTACGAAAAGGAAATACACCAGTTTACTTTATTTGATTGATAACTTTAAATGTATATAAATTAAAGAATAAATATAGAAATGTCGATCAGAGGTTTAGCGCTGAGAGCGGAGCACACAGGAATGTTCATTAATTTCCAGAGAAACGCCGGCTGCGCCTCGAGTGGTTTAAATACTATTAATTTATCACAATTTCTTTCAATCAATGTCACATTACTTACACCCTCTCTCACACAATCAATGCTAAGCACATCCGTGGGCCCCACCTAAAAAATTAAATTTTATAATATTTAAGTAATAAGAATAAAAAAAAGTAATATGGTGTAAAGAACTTTAAAAAAGACATTCAATCACGATATTTTTACTTCAAATTTATATATATAAATATTTATAAATACATATATATATATATATATATATATATATATATATATATATATATATATATATATATATATATGTATACAGGGTGGCGCAAAAGTCGCGCATTGGTTAGTTTAGGTGATAGAAACTAGGCTTTTCTGATAAATAATAGATTTACTTGGTAATTTTGTTGCAGTAGTTTTTAAGAATAATATCCTTTAAATGACCACCATTTTCGGCCTCACAAAGACGGGTTCTAGTTAGGGCATTTTCCATTACACTCCTTAGAATAACTGGCTCTAGTTCTTGGATTTCATGTCTGATATTGTTTGTAAGCTGTTGAATCGTTGTAGGCTTGTTCACATATACCCTTTCCTTAAGATAACTCCAAAGGAAAAAGTCAGGGGCTGTTCAATCCGGTGAACGTGAAGGCCAGTTAAAATCAGAAAATCTGCTAATTAAGTGCTCGCCAAACAATCCCGCAAACGTCACGCATTACTTTGAATCAGTTGTTACTGATTCAAACTAATGCGTGTCTTTTGCGCCACCCTGTATATATATATATAATGTGAAGTCAAAATTTATTGACTTAATTAGAGTATAAATGTACAACAGAATGACTCAGCTATGATAGGTTTAGTCAAAATACAGGCATTTGAATACTCCAAATACTGCAATTATTCATATCAGCTCAATGGTTGAACTTTTAGATCAAACAAAGTTTAGAGGGATCAACTTGATTTTAAACAACTTGTGATCTATTTCTAAATTGCAAGTGAAAAGGCACATTGACTTTTTTTCGTCTCCTTTAAAAGAAAATTACCAAAATGCTAATGTTTTTCTATATGAATAAATGAGCAAATTTTGTTTCGTGTTTACAATAAAGTTATGGCTGAAATGTTTATTGTTTTGAATTAATGTTTCAAGTAGCGACGCTTGTAAAACGATAGCGAGCCGGCAAAGCCAGCTAGATTTTTAATAAATCTATAATTTGTAACGGAAGGTGTTTTAAGGGTTTGTGGTTCGAGGGCCACTGTACGAGAAATATCTTCTGCATGGCGGAAGAGATAGACATGTTAAAAAGGGATTTAACAATAACAAAAATTACTGTAATGTTATAGATGACGCGCCTGATTTCCGTGACTTCGTGTCGACAACGAGCGGGCAGATTGCGGAAGCGCCCGAGCGCTGACGGAATAATATCATTTTTACTTTCTTTTATCTTATAAAAACATTGACAAAATCCCCCCCCCCCCAAAAAAAAACAAACATCATTTCCAAAAGAAAGAAATGATTTTAATCTGTGTATTTTTACTTTGAATTTATTCGTCTCATGTTAGCGTCTGCCAGTCTTCCAGTTAGAGCTTGGCAGTTTCAATTCAGGGCTTGGCTATCGCTAAGAACGGGAACCCTAACCCTAAATCTAACCCATTTTTCTTTCTTTCTTTCTTTGTTTTATGTTAGCAAGAAAGAAAAAAAAGAAAAACAGCGAAACAAATGAAAAAGTAAACATTGAAAAAATCCCCCCTCCAAAAAAAAAATTTTCTTTCTACACATGTGATTGAAAATGGTTCATTTGACACCCCCCCCCTCCCACTCGACAGTTTGTTCGGATTTTATCTTTTTATCTATGTATTGTTTCTTTGAATTTATTCGTCTTATATTATCGCCTGCAAGTCTTCCATTAACGCTTGGCGTTTTCGTCTCGGTAAGTCTCGGACGCTTCCGCGACCTGCCCGAACATTGCCGACGCGAAGTCACGGAAATCAGACGCGTCATCTATAACAGCACTAAAATTACATTTGTTTAGTGTGATTTGAGAGAGATATGGTACATGTGTATAAAAGGATTGATATATATATAGAGAGAGAAAGAGAGGGAGAGGGGGAAGAAAGAGAAAGTTGTTTGGTGTTGAGCTATTTTTTTCAGAACGGCAAACGAAGATGCATATGTGTGTAACAGAATGGATACATAGGAATTACTGATAGTAGTTGGTTAATTTTTAGGAAGTGAGAAAGAATGGGTTAGCCATGCGAGTATAGAGTAGATACATTCTTAAGGAGTGTCGATAAAACAAGTATCCCTCTCCGAAGACAAGAACATCCTCACATCTTGTCGGGTTAACAGAACTTGTGATAAGTAGACAATGTCAAACGACACCTTTTCAGTTCGGTAATGCGCAAGGAAGAGAGAGATAAACAGTCACATGACTGACGTCACAGAGTTCATAGCTAGCAGCGTATTTCTGTATTTGTTCGCTCGACAGCTCACTGCCAGAGATAAAGTCAAAGTATTTAGCTTTAGGTCGATCTAAAAGAGTAGGGGACAAGAAGGGAAAGAAACAAGCCAGAGTGCTGAAATGAAAATTGCGAGTAATAAATGACCGTAAGATTGAAAAATGTCCTGAGATTGTGTTTCGGAAAAGTCTTACGTTGAAAACGATGTCACTGTGTTCGTCTTTGCTTGTTGTGTGTGCCTTGGAGATTGGTTGTTCCATGTGGCATGATTAAAAAATAGAAAAAAAGTTAAAATATGGTTACGTGAGAGATAAAGATTTGGGGACATTTATGAATGTCGAAATATCGCGTTTCTGAAATTGATGGATGCTGAAAGCTGAATTGGATCATGTTGATTCCAGCTATACAAAGTTTGTTAGTAAATATTTTACGGTAGAAGATTAGAATGGGTATGAAGTGGGTCAGAAGGGGAGGTGTTGTTTTGTTGTTTTTGTAGCGAGTAAGAAGATGAAAAAGGTTTTTGTATTGTCTTCGCAGAAGGTCGGAAAAGGAGTGAGAATTGTTCTATGACACTTCAAAGACTCGTGTGGAGTAAAGTAACGTCTATTGACATAGTGTTTTGTGTTCATGGTAATGTGATAATCGGTCAAGTCATTAACACAAAGGCCTTTCTGCTAAATATGACGGTATATGGAAAATGGCGCAGCTAGCAGTCGTTATTTTCACGGTAGGTGCTTGACTGAGCTCCAATCCCTGTAAAACACACGTCTATCTACAACCAATGTAAAGAAAAACTTTTCTTTCTCTGTGTACCTGGAGCTAAACGAAACTTCAATGAGCAGAATTTATTTCCAAGAACTGCCCGTCTGTGGAACGCAATACCACGGGTCTGCTTCCCAACTGACTACAATATAGTCATTTTCAAGTCCAATGTTAGCAAATTCTTGTTGAGCCGTCTTCTTAAATAATTAAATTCTGCCTAGATCCAACCATCGACTGCAATCATCAAGTTGTTTGTTTTACCTGATACGAACCCATTAATCCTTGTCTTCGAGTGGCTTTTGGGCCTTGATTATGAGTGACTCATTAGTAAAAAATAAAAATAAAATGAAAGTCCAGCTGGCGAATATCGCTGCAGGTCAAGCCATGTATCACCATTTTGGTTTGTTCGTGCTGTATGTTCGAAATGAAACGTGTGTGTTTGTAGAATTTATGTAGATTTTAGTAGTTGCCCACTTTTCTTGGGAACGTAAACGAGAAAGGAAAGTGTAATCTCAAAATGCGTGACTATTGAAATGTAGTGTGGGGTGAAAATGATATCGAATGAGAGAAGCGTCGCCATGTTGAAATGTTGTCAACGGTAATAAGCTTTATTTTCTTAGAAATCTGTATTTCTTATGTCTCCTTATGAGGTGTTGTTGATTCGGATAGACTTGTGTGTTGTAACTAGAGTCGCCATTTGCTATAGGCTAGAAATTCTGGCATATCCACGTGTTTTATTTGTGTGTGATGGAAGAAAAGGTTTGTAGTAATGTAAGGTTTCTGTTAATGAAAATGATGACTTGTGTTACCAATGCGAGGGTACGAAAATATCGGTTTTCTGTCCAAGACACGTGGAGCGAAAAGACGGCTATTTTTTCCACTTTAATGCACGCAAACAGGGTATTACTGGTTAGATGATACAGATACTGATAGAAAATGGCATAAAAGATAGAAATGGTGAAAAGGGTCTAAAGAATGACAAAAATAACATTCATTTAGTGTGGTGTGAGAGAGATGTGGCACATGTGTATAAAAGGATTCAGATATATATATATATATATATATATATATATATATATAGAGAGAGAGAGAGAGAGAGAGAGAGGGGGGGTAGAGTTGAAAAGTGTTTGGTGATGTGTTCATTTGCTAATTGTTCAGAGGTGTGAGCAAAAATGTATATGTGTGTAACAGAATAGATACATAGTGGCAATTGATAGTATTGAGTTAATTCTTAAGAAGTGAGAAAGAAAATGTCACTATGTGAGTAGTATAAAAAAAAGTGACCTCTCTTTCTCCATAAATAATTCTCTTCCCGTCCATCACGACCCCCCTCTTATTCTAAAAAAAGGCCCTATTTGATTTGCAAAGGTGATTCTCCTTGACCAATCAACAGACACTGAATTTTGGCGGGCTAAATCAAAAAAGCTCTTATTCTTTCTCTTTTTGAATCTGTTTGTAGTCCAGTCAAAAAGTATCTTGAGATTCCTGCTCGTATTAGTTTTAAATTTCTGCATGTCGGTACAGTCGAAGAAACAGGGAGCATGGAAGGGGTTCCAAAAGCCGGCAACTTGAGGAAATAAGCTATTGGCATCTAGGGACTTCCACAGTGAATGGATTGGATTTCGCTGATTGTTGGGTAGTTCGAGTGTATTTACGTTGAGGGGGCACTAGAGCAGCAAGTTCATCGGAGCACATTTCATTGAAGTACTTGTAAAACAAGCATAAGGATTCAACATTGTGGCGATGGGACAGGGGCTGTAGCTTGGTGGATAGTGAGGGACCTATTAGATTAGCAACTCTTTTTTGGACCCTTGTCTGAGAGGGAGAGACTAGTGGATGGTGCACTAGCTCAGATGTGACAACAATACTCCATGCCTGGGTGGATGGTGACTTTGTAGATATATAGGATACTGTCAGGTGTGCGAAATTTTCTAGCTCGGTAGAGGGAGCCCACTTTCTTTGCAGCAGACTTGGCAATGTCTTCTATGTATTTGTTCCAATTCATGTTACCTGTGAATGTTAAGTTTGAACATTTGACTCACAGGTATGGTGTTATTTGTCATGGCAAATACTATTTGCTCCTCAACCAAAAGATAAACAATAATTATTTTCCCAGGCGCCACTGTTGTATCAAAGAACCACAGTGTGTAAAAAAAAACATTAAATCAGCATAAAATGGCAAATATTGATTGAATGCAAACAATCCCCCTCTTCCTTCGCTAATGCAGAATTCCTTAAAGTATATTATTACCATTATTGATAGTTGATTTCTTGCAGGTGTTGCCATGAATTGATTCCACATTTTCATTCATAAAATCACTTTGCCCGTCTGTCTATTACTCATAATAAAGTGTAACACCTGTCTGGCAATGTCTAAGGAAACGAGGTGGGCTTATTGGCGAGGAGGTTTTGTTGTGCTTAACTTCTACTTCAAAACTGTGTGACCACTTCTCGTGTCGCATGTCGACGTAACTTTGATAATTACGCATGTCTTTGATTTACTGCTATCTCGAGATTTAATTAGGAACACTGTGTTCTTTTTCACTATACTTATTATAACATTATATTATCTTCTTTCTTATTTTTACTGCTCCCGTTTCGCCTCCTAACATAGTCGGAAGACGATGAATTTTATTAAAACTCTCTAGAGTAGTGTCTTATTTATTTATATATGTAATTACAGAAGATAAAAACAACATCGGTACCGTCGGTTTCAAATCAAAACAAAGGAGACCTATACTTAACCTCCTATGCCAGGCTCTCTTTTTTTTTCGAGGCTGGAGAGAGTCCGGCATAAAAGGTCAACTATAGGTCCCCTTTGTTTGGATTTGAAACCGACGGTACCGATGTTGTCTTAATCTTCTGTAATTACAAATACAAATATACGCTCTTATTTTTTAATTTGTCTTAATAATCGAGCACTCTGCTGGGGGTCTCTCCCACTAACCTTACATAGAAATACATTAGTGTCTTATATATATGGGTTAAATTCAATTAAAATTGGATATACGTATTTGAAGCTTTAAGAACACTCTACCACGGCCGTTGTAAAAGAGGCTAGAGCGCTGAAAAATGACGCCAGTCTATAAAATAACAAACGAGATCAGTCGAAAGGTCAGACTATCGGCTTTTTGACCCTTCACTTAAAAATTCATAAAAATTCAGAAAATCAACCAATTTTAATGAAATTTTCAGTATTTATTAATTAATGATCACGGAATATAATTAACCTATTACTTTATTAGAAATATTAGTGCAAATGTATTTTTTCGTGTAATTTACGTAGACTAGACAGCAAACATTAAATTAATAATTAATAAAATGATGTTGTAATAAATTTTTGAATTTTTAAAACATAAAGATTTTTCTTTCAAAAATAATTGGTTTGATTTTATATTAATTCTTAAAATAAGTTCATTCTTTCTGGATTATTTTTAATGTTTGAGTTGATTGTAATGACAACCTGGTTTACATCGAATGAAAATACTAGTATCAGTTATGCTGCATGGAAATATCTCTTGGTTTATAAACACAAGAAGAAGACAAATCCCTATTCTTAGGCAGTTTTATTCTTTATATGTACATTTGATTATCGTTCGTTTTAGCTGAATAATTTTTATAAGAGTTGCCCTCATTTCCGAAAAAATAAATGATGTTTCTTGATTTTTTTAACTTAAAAGTAAATCAAACATGAAAAGTAAATCAAACATGAAAGATTCCGAATTCAGTTAAAGTAACACAAAATCAATAATTCAAAATAATTAATTGATAAAACAATAATTAAAATGTGTGTTTTTTGTTTTTGTTTGCACAACGAACAGTTTATTTAAAATATTGTATGACAGGAGATCCTATGAAAGTTCCATCCCAAAATAAACAGTCATCAAATTGTTTTACTTTAAAAATCTGCACATTGATTGTTACATGTGGTTTTTTGAATGTCTCTTGTGGCAGAATTGTATTTTATTTTCGCTGCTATTTATTTTACAAATGTTTTCTACTTTGGGTGCATCATTTTGATTAATAACGATCGGATCACCAAACGAGACAATATTGAAAGGTCTCAATTTAAGTGCACAACTGATTATGTGTCAGGTACTTGTTATTAATACGTAATGAGCTGAAATCCTTAATTTCTGCTTGTTCCTCAATGTTTTTCATTGCAGTGGAATATTTTAAGTCAGTACATTCTTTGTTAACATTGGAGACATCACCAAAATCTCTAAAATTACAATTTGTAGTGATGCAGGGTAGTATTCCATAAAACAAATCCTGAAGTTTCTAATAACTGGAACTGAAAATTTGAAAAACAAAAACCCTTGTGTATTAGGTGTGGAACCTGAACAAAATTGCAACCGAGATATCGAATCAATTTTTCCATTCCTATCAATCGCATCAACCTGATCATGAATGTCTAGTTTATCAACTTCTTCGAATTTTCAATATGTTTGCATCTTCAAAAATACTTATTTAAAAGAAATATTTATTTATAAATATTGGAGGGAGCCCTGCACCGATCGTATTGTTTTATTTGGACCCCAATATTTTCAATGATTTAAAAATAGCCCCCCACACCCCTTACAATCAATTTATAATTGACTACTCTATCAAAATTACCTAATTTTAATTTTCCTTAACTCCATCATCATGTTTTTTTCTATTACGTTTTAATGAGGACATCAAGTCATTTCAGAAGTTAATGAAGATAGATGACTCCCGCCCACCCATTTTACTGCGGCATGCAAATAGATGCAATGGAGTTCAAAATCATAATCAATTGCCAATTAGAATAATTGTATTTATTACATTTATTGTCTAAAAGTAAGAACTACAAGAGTTAAATTAGAAAAATAGTACCTAGTACTCACTTGGTTACCTCATTTTAGGAATGACACCCACCCACCCCTTTAGAGGTACCAGGTAACTTTTAGAATATCCCATTTTTCCCTTAAAGGGCCTTTCGGTATACATGTTGAACCCCCCTCCCCCCCTCCCCAACCTTCATTGTCTTAAAGTGGTCAATGGACGTCCTATCAATTCTCAACTCACACGCACACACACACAGTCGTACATTTACGCACACTCATAAAAGGCGACACACACATTTACACAGTTACACACTCTAACGCAAAACAACACACACACACACAAATGTCTAAGCATATACACACTCATAAATTACAGGCATAAACTCATAGATTTTATTACTTGTCTAACTGAACTGCACATTTCAAATGAACACTTATTCAGATTAAATGTCTTGTAATTTTGTATATATTTATAAATATTTTGTGTTCTTTAAATAATGTTTTATTCTTTCATTCAACTTTCATATTTTTTCTCTTGTTTCTAATGTTTTAATAATGATTCAAGGGACCACACCCCTACATATCGATAACCAGTCATTAACTGACATTTTCATGAATTCTACTGTTCTGACCTTGTATATACTATTCTGTTATGTTCTCTACATTTTATATCTGCGTTTGGTTGTTTTAGCTAGGGGCACACCTTAAACAGGATCGAGTTGCTCTATTAATGCAAGTTACTACCTAATAACATTTCATCAAGACTAATATTTCTTAATGACGGACTAAAATGAATATTATGACTGTTTATGCACGACAATAAAATACAAGACATTCTGTGTTGAATGAAATTTAAACCAACAAATATTTTATATCTGTTGAGAGAAAGGCAGTATCCAAAGACAGAATATCAAACTTTACAAAAAATATATCAATTTTTATTGTCAACTAAGAGTTCAGATTATTTTAGAACGTTCCAAGTAAAGACGAAATTGTTTAGTTCGTAAGAAGTTGAGTATTGATTTACTCCTCGTCAGGAGTTAGGCACAAGGCCAGTTTTTATCTTACTCCCACAAGTAATATGTAATCCAAGGTCGGGTTGGGAAAGTGGGGTTTGAAAAGCCAGCGCCCGAGAGGTGAGCACTCTGGCCATTAAAAATTGCCTAGGCAGCCTCGTCGGCATTCCCCGGTAGGCGCGCCTCAGACAGTAAGCAATAAACTTACTCCTCCCCAAAGAGGGGAGGCAAAGCCTGGAAGGGTGGACCTCCTAGAACTGCACAGGACAGACCCATAGACCGGCATAAATCAAGCCCCGAAGGCCAAGACAATACCAGTCTATGAGGTGCAGTATCCATCGGAACAGATACTACACTTTGATCTTAGCCAAAAGTGCCCTTAGTAGACACGTTCATCTGTTGTCAGTGTGAACATGCTGTGACAGTGTTACTTCATTAGACTAGTAGGCAGTGTGTGTATATATGCTTGTGTTTATATAGTCAGTATGAAAGTATATGCACAAATGTGTGTGTAAGTGAGTCCGGTAAGCAGTGTGTATATACTGTCGCAGTGTGTTTAGTAGTTTGTAAATGTTTCTTGTTGCGTTTGTCGTATCTAGATTTTAGGTGAATACTCATGTTCGTTGAGTGTAAGAGAAACTGGAAAAGAGAGAAAGAGAAGCCGCATGTTTGGTTTTTATATTACGTGCAAAATATTGTAACATGCTGAGGTAAATATTGAGTGGTTACTTTTAAAGAATATTCGCCGGCTCCTGCTTCTTCTATATATCCGAGCTTTTATGTTTGTAACGACCGCGTGTTCAGGTATTATTTCTCGAACACGAGCCCATTTTTCTATGTTGTGTTATCGTTAATAACGCATAAGAACGAAAGAATGGAAAAAAAATAGTGAAGAAACAGTTGGATCTACATATATACACAGTTTGTCAAAGACAAACGTACAAGAAGGATTCTAAACATGTAATATGGTACTAAATATGATACATAAATGGGTAAAAAAAACATAGAAAATAACCAAGGAAAGAATACGTTAATATCCCAATATATTTTTGAAAATGTGTGCGTTGGTTCTGACAAATTTAGCTCTACTCAAAACTGTTCCTTGACTTTTTGGCTCTTCTGATACTACACTTCATATGTTATGTCTTCGGTCAGTGAAGGAGAAATCCTTCTAGACTGAATAATTTTTATTTTTGTTCCAATCCAAAGTGTCTCTTTTTGAGGAGCTGGATTTTTCCCATATCAAAAACAGCTCTTGTGGGGAGAAAAGAAAAAAAATTTATTTTACAAAAATTAGTTTTTTTTTGTGAATCAGTGATGTTAATCAGCTGAATTCACTAAAACATTCATACACTTTCAAAAGTAGCCAAATTCACTACTTATAGCCCAAATGAATAATCTTCATCTATGTTGGATCCAGAATTATTCAATTCTTGGGTTATATCTAAGTTATCTCCCCTGAATTACACTATCCAAGGATAGAATGTACTTACCTGTAAGAAAACAAAATTTAATTCCACCTACTTGGGAAATATAAAACAGGAAATTATCCTCTTTCTGGGTTTAGCTTCAAAGCTATGAGCATATGTCCAGTTGGCTACCATCTTGGCATGCTTTTCATTAATCTTGGTTGTAACTGCACAACATTTATAAGTCACATTTATATATCTATTTTCTATGTATTGTTCTCCCTGATTACATCAGAACTACATGTCTTTCTATTGTATTGGGACATTAAGTTATTCTTTCTGTTTCTTTATATTTCATGTTTCGTATATCTCTCTTATGTCTGTCTTTGACAAACTGTCTATGTTAGATCATATATATATATATATATATATATATATATATTTGTATATAAATCCAACTGTTTCTTTATCATTTATCTTTTCCCTCTATTTTCCGACCTTCATGTGTACATGCGTACCCAAAGGATCACAAAACACAAAATGGTGGTTTCGCTTTTCAGAAATGATATCTGAACATAGCTTGAATATCCAATGTTAATTTAGTTTTACATCTGTATAACAAACTGATTCGCCCCCCTCCAAAAAAAATTAATAAATAGTGCTTGATTTAAGTTAAGTGAGTGAAAATCACTTCTTTCTTACGCTTATTTAGTTTTATTTGTTAAGTAGAAACCGAAAGCAAAAATGGCTGACAGTATGTTACAGGTCAGGGGTCTTAAACACACAGTCCCACTTAGTCTTTTCAGATTTTGTGACCAATATATCCTTCAAATTGTTCTGCTAACTCTTTTTATTTTAAATGTTAACATGGAATACACACATTTGTTGTGTGCATTTGTTCACTGGTTGTCTCTCCTGTCTGACTTAGACGTTTTCGCTACACGCGTCTTTACAACTTATTGAGATGTAGTGCTGAAACAAAAGTCGTCAGGGAGAATTTTCTTATACAGAAGTTAATTAATTCGACACACCAGGCCAAGAAGACGAATATTGAGTCGCACCGCCATTCACACCACACTTAATTACATCACCGTTAGCCAATTATATCGGCCATAATTATGATTATCTCATAGGTAAAGAGAGAGGAGGAAAGAGAGAGAGAGAGTCAGTTTGTTAAGTGCATTGATTTTTAGATAACATATTCGTTAGACAATACTATACGTTTTGTTTCTTTAATGCCTTCACAGGGTCTGAGAGCAAATTCCATCCCAGAATTCCATCGCCTTTGCATATATGACGTCACGTCCGCCCATGTATCTTCGACTTCCTTTCTCACAAAGAAATGTATCATAGCCCTATTTAGCTTTTCTTCGCTCCTTGATATCATGTCTACAACTTTTCTTGTCGCCTAAACTAACTGTTCAGATATATATATATATATATATATATATATATATATATATATATATATATATATATATCAATTAATATATTCACTAGTTAACTTAACCACTTCATATATTTATCACATGTTTCTCTTTCCTTCTAAACTTTTATATTAGCAATATTGATCTTGGCCCACCCATGTCTGCTCTAGTTCCTCTTCAGGCAAAGGAAGAAAACGCTTCTCCCTCAGAAACACATATTCAACATTTATCGACAATGTCTCAGTCTCTAACTTTTATATTAGAAGAAATATAAGTATTTCACTTTTATATAGATTAAAATCAGAACAGTCATGATAATAACATTAGTGAAATGTGACAGCTTGTTTCCAGGTTGAGGGACGGGCATATATTTAGGTTAAGATGATTGCGCAAGGAAATAGAAATATTTTGTTTTCATAAGTTGAGAATGGATAAACATGATGACTCATATTGGTGTAGCGTTGTAGTTCAGATGAAGCAATGTAATTTTCATAGAAGAAAATTTGTTTCTGCCACTTTATGCGCCCTTACCCCAACTGGAGTTGATGCCATCCTAATTTGGAATAATGGTCTGTGATATTACAGAGCGACACCCAAAAATACTACCCATGGAATTGTTAATAAAATGTGCAATCCTATCGACATTCATTCATTCATTTCGTATGAATCAGATGATTCTATTGTTGGCATTGGTCTCCCCGATATTTTTTTAGTTAGAATTATTTCTAGAAAGACATCGGGTACTTATTAAAGAGACCACATGAAGGTTGCCAACATCCTAAGTGGAAGTATTTGTGGAACTAACTGGATTCGAACTTGGCACACTTAGGTTGTCAATTCGTGTAGTTAACCACTTAGCCCATCACGTCCCAGTCTATCTACAATCCAACCATATTTGATGCAAATAAACTTCAGTCCATGCCTGACTTGTCCACCACGTTTCAATCATGAATGCCCAACAGTCTTTATTTTATTGCCGTTCAATTGTATGCTCCAAATGTGCACCATCTGCATTGACCATTACTGAGCACTACCTTGTGCTCGTTAAGAAGTTTTGGGCAGCTTTGTGCAGACGAAGAGGTGTTGTAAGGGATGAACAGTGATTTAAACAAGATAGGAGAACCTCACACACTTCAAATTACTAGTTGGAATGGTTATGTGGCCACTTTGTTTATCGTCTGATCAGTAGAAGGTGTGATCCTGAATAGACTTCACTCTCACTGGACAATAAGCTCCCCCCCTCCTATTTTTATATGTGGGGTTATCTCAAAGATGATGGCTATCAAAATAATCTTGAAGCTATTTCTAAAGTGAAGAGGGTCATCACAGGCAAAATTAGGGCAGTGTCTAGAGAAGGTTTAGTCAGTTGGTATTTTGGGGGTAAGGGTCACTATGTACCTACTTGTACCTACTTCTGACCCACTTCACGTTTCCCTCATCATGTAATGGCCCCTTTATGTAATTTAGTTTAGACACCTAGTATAGGGTCAAGTGGGCCCAAATGTAATAAAAAGTTAAAGTCTATAATGATGATACTACAAAATATCACCTATGGTAAATGTTTCCAAAAACGTTTTCTTTTTTCTATAATTGCCATATTTTTAAAGATATTGACAAAAAAGTTACATAGGCATCAGTTATTAGATTTTGCTTAATAAATAAAAATAGATTACAAAATCTATCAATTATAGCAAATTTACTATGACTCAGGCGAACGGAAATATTTTTCTTATTAATGAATAACCACTTATCAAGGGTAAAAGCCACTCTATGATAAGGGTTAATGAGATGGATAGATTGACAGTTGTATAATGATGATGAATAGTATGAAAGGATTGAAAATAAAAATTGAAATTAATTAAATGTGATGACTTAAGAGGACGGTTTATAACAAGTGTTTATTGACATCGGATTTGAAGATGTCCATGTTATAGCTCTCAGCGAAGTAATCTTGTGGGAACGTGTTTCACAGATGGGAAGTTCTTCTAAAAAACGCTGTTTATGGAAATTCCATTTGAGGCTAGGCACACGGATGAAGAAAGCAAAGGAGGAACCAGAGATTGAAGTTCGATCGAGCACCCTCCATGAACATAATGACAAAGAAGAGAAAGGCTAGCAACGAGATTGTGAAGTTGATTTTGAACTTTGTCAAGGCAAGAAAGAATGCTCTGAACGGCGCATCTCTAGATGTTGGAGCAGTACTTCATTTTAGGATTTATTCCCGGGTCTGACATATAGATGGCGCCACTAATAAAAAAAATCTATATAGTTTTTAAAGTCCTAACCTTCAAATGGCGCATGCCAGAATTTGAGGCCAATCTGATTATTATTTTACAAATTACAGTTATTTAAGTGAAGCTACTGTTGCCAATATTCAAAACAATGGACAAATCTGTGTTGCTTTTTGATGGGGAAAAATACTGTTCAAGCAAAACGATGTCTTGATAAGTGATATTCGGACTCTGCTCCGTCAGAAACAGTGGTTAAGAGGTGGTATGCTGACTTTAACCTGGTCGCACACAAACAAATGATGCTTACGTCGCCCAAATGCGGCAGTTGTCCCTGAAAACATTTTTAAAATTCACAAACTTGTTTTGGGTGATTGTAAATTGAAGTTGTGTAAGATAGCAGAGAAATTGAAGATATTATAAGGCAGTGCATTAAGAATTTTGCATGAACATTTGTCAATGAAAAACCTGTGTTTTAAGTTGGTGCCACATTTGCTCATAGTCGATTAAAAACAACAATGCATCGACGATTCAGAACTTTGTTTGCAACTGTGTCAAGGCAACAAAAAGAAGTTTTCACATTAATATGTGACAATCTAGGAAACATGGATCCACTCTGGAGTCAAATCGGCAGTCAACTGAGTGGTCAACAGAAAGTAAAAGCTGTTCAAATCGAAAACACATGCAAAAATCAGTAGGAAAGGTTTAGACTTGCGTATTTTGGGATGTGCAAGGTATTTCGTTCATCCATTACCTTGAGAGAAGAGGAACGATTAATAGCGAATATTATATAGCATCATTAGTGTGTTTGATGGAAGAAATCGCTATAAAAAACTGCTGCAACGCAAGAAAGAAAAAAGTTCACTTTCACAAAGACAATGCACCATGTCACAACTCGATTGAAACGATGATAAAAACAACATGAATTGCACTTAAAATTGCTTCTACCGTTTTCTCCAGATATGAACCCTAGCGACTACTGGCTGTTTGCAGACCTCAAAAGAATTCTCCAGGAAAAGATTTGGTTCAAATGAAGAAGTGACATTGGAAACTGAGGAGCATTTTGAGGCAAAAGACAAATCGTTTTACAAAAAAGGCATCAAATTGTTAGAGTAGTCAGTGTATCACCCTAGAAGGAGACTATGTAGATGAATAAAATCCAATTTTGCTTAAACATTGTTTTATTAGTTAGGCCCGGGACTTATTGAGCAGTCAGGTTATTTCTTGAGCAGTAGAATGATCCAACCATTTTTCCAGTAAGTTTACTAACAGATTAGATATGCATAAGTCTGCCCATTTTAGATCTAGAGTGGACTTATCAAAAGAAGAGGCTTCCTGAAGCAGAGAGTCATTCAGTTCAACTGGATCAAAACAATGATCTGGACGTTGGTGGTGAAAAGAGAGATGCTTGGTTTTAGAAATGTTAAAAATAACAGCCTGTTTTTGTTTTGCATACTCCAGGCCAGAAAAAGAGGTAATCAGCACACTCTTACTTTCGATGTACAACCATATGATGTCATTGAGACAACTAATTTTAAAGGAAAGAATTTTCAATGGATTAAATGGATCTTTTCCCCCCGGAAGTACAAAGACAAAAGATGCAGTCATCTCCACTGATCTGCTGTTTTCTCTGATGCACCTGCTATATAGACAGGAAGTTGATAACAGATATCAAAAGACCATGTTTTATATGGCATCATGTTCAATTCCATATTAACTCGAAACATCTATCATTCTTGATTATAAAATCAACTTGCAAAGGGCATTTAGTCGAGAGATGATTGGTTTGGAAGAACGTCAGGATGAAGAAAGTCTGGACGCATTTGCATGAAATTGAATATTGAATAAGAAAAGGGTCACCATCTTCCATGAAAAACACCAAACATCTCAACTAAAGTATGAATAAACTTTATTTTAAGGTAACACTGGAACATAAAGAGAGTTGCCAAATCAACTGGCTTTTCTCACAAACAGAATGTGGTATTCTGGAATGTTATCTCACCTGCGCGCTTCTGGCACAAGACGGCACAAAATCTACTAGGGAACTAATTTGTATTATGCACGAATCCAGCTGTAGGCAGAAACCAGCAGGCTTCCATTGTGCATGTTAGTCATGTGCTAATCACATGTCTATCAATACACCGACCGAACTACAACTCAACATAACACAAGATACTGCATATACATATACACAAAATAGATTTCTCGTGTAAGAAAACAAGGAAAAATAAATGTAATAAATGAGAAATCCTTCTTCTTCTTTTTGTGTCTTTGAAGCATGTGGCCATACAAGAGTTTCCTACCTTTTCATGCAATCCTTTGCATTTTTTTTGTTCTTTGCAAGATATTTCAAGCTGCACTGGTTGGGCAGTAGAGAGCGTACAATGCAGTTATACATCATATGGTCATCCTTACCACATTCGCAAATGGTTGGGTCGCTTTTGTAGCCCACCTAGTCATAGCAACTTTTGATCGCCCCATTCCCGTTCTCAGACCGTTGAGTGTTTTCCATTAGACCCAGCATGAGAAATTATTGATTAATCAGAAATAGTAGTATAAGTAGTAAATCTATAATTTGTACCTCCACTGCCCAAGATAAAAGATAAACATTTTATCTCAAGTGTATAATTTGTTTAACAACATATGGTTAGTTCTCATAGAAAATAAACAAGGATTTTTGAATGTCCTATCACAAAAGGGGAGTAGAAAGTGACTAACTTGGGTTTATTTTCGATAGCTTCATAACACTTGCTTCCCTTATTTTGTCCTTCAGTCCTCACATTCCATGAGCGATGTTTCTGACAAAGAAGGATGAATTGCTATTTTCTGGATCAGAATTTATCCATCTAATACTTATCGTTGACTAGTTTTTGACCTTGAAGTAGTATATTTTTTTCAAATGGCTTCATGTCTTGTCTGGAGCGATTTCCATAAAAAAAAACATAGAAGGAAAATGATCAGAAAGATGTGAAAATGGAATGGTGAATAGCAAAATTTGTGTGTGTTTTGTGGTAGAGCGCAAAGACGAGAGGCGATGTTAACCTCAGCGACATCGACACAAGAATAAAATGTACATGTGTCACTTAACCAGACCGAGGCTATCAGCGTGGAAGATATGTAAATTTCTGGGCAGTGAGAGAGTTTATGCCAAACCTATAAAATAAAAAGACGCATTATTAATTAGAAGCAGTTTTTTTCTTTTGCGTAAGATGTGATTTCAGTGGATACGTGTTTTGCTGTGTTGCATACAACTTTCATGGAGGCCACTTTCAAGCGAGAGAGAGAGAGAGAAAATAGTAAAGAACAAAATTATGATCGAGCATATTCATTCACTAAGTCTTAGGAAGATATAGTGTGACCAAATAGTGCTACATTTTGCCTCATGACATTTGCTATTTTTAGCCCTGACAACATTTGTTGCAAAAACATTTAAAATGCCATCTACCGGCGTATCAATGAATCAAATTATTCAGAGGAGATACTGATTATGTAAATGAATATTAACCTTTTGCAGATTTATAGTCATAAATATATGTTGATTTAAAGCCAGAAATTTCGAAAAACTACTGTGAAAATTGACTATAATATGCTTCTAAGAAAACGAATACTCTTTCACTTGCAAGCATTAAAGTTAGGGTTAGGGTTATTACGTAGTCGAAATAAACCTGCAATACTGAAGAATGGGTGGTAAATAATCAATTGTATTCTGTAGGATAAGGTCAGCTGTTACATTTAGCCGCACGTTAACCTATATCTGTGGAGAATGAATAGATTATATATTGTGTAAATAAAATAAAAATTAAGAAAACATACAAAGTATATAAACATTTTAAAAAAAAACATATACTTGAATAATATTTTGAAAAGAGTACTTAAAAAATTAATTTAAAAAATAGTACTTGAAAAATTATTTTTAAAGAGTACTTGAAAACACAAAGTAAATGTACATTCTTTTGAAAAACATTTCCGTGTAACACAGAACGCATGTCTAAACTAAATTTGAAAACATGATGTATATATATTTTTTTTTTTTCAAGAAAATATTCTTAAAAATAACAGAATTCCACTTCTTAATTATATCTTTTTTTCTTTTTTCTACTGATGGGTCACCACTTATAAAGGCCCGGGGGCACTCGAGGATAAAGGTTAAAGAGATCGTCAATTGGATGATGATTGCCGTCACAAGAGGACCAGAAACAATGGGTGGAAAGGGCAGAAGATTACTAAGAGGAATGTATTATTCAAGAGAACCACTCAACAAGTATTTGTTTACCTTAGACTTGAAGAAGACCATGCTGTAGTCGGTTGGGAAGTAGACTCGTAATATCTTGTTCCACAGATGGGATGTTTTCGAAAAGAAACTTAATATTTATTTATCATTATATTAGGTTTAACAACCGTGATAATTAAAGATGTGGAGAGTTCTCGATCTTGTTTTACAATAATCAAGTAAGTGTATTGTGTCTTCAGTGTATCATGAATAGTGATGGTTTCTGATGTCATATCTCATTCAGTTCGGCTATTTGACAATATCTTTTGAACGTTATGTATGCATAAAATTGGTCATGTGCTACTCTCATACTAGCTGTCTTTTGGCTAAGATCAAAGTGTAGTATCTGTTCCGATGGCTACTACACCCCATGAACTGGTATTGTCTTGGCCTTCGGGGCTTGATTTACGCCGGTCTTTGGGTCGGTCCTGTGCAGTTCTAGGAGGTCCACCCTCCCAGGCTTTGCCTCCCCTCTTTGGTGAGGAGTAAGTTTATTGCTTACTGCCTGAGGCGTCCCTACCGGGGAATGCCGACGGGGCTGCCCAGGCAATGTTTAATGGCCAGAGTGCTCACTTTCTCGGGCGCTGGCTTTTCAAACTCCACTTTCCCGACCCGACCTTGGGTCACATCTTACTTGTGGGAGTAGGATAAAACTGGCCTTGTGCCTAACCTCCTGGAGAGGAGGTAAATAAATACTCTCATACTCGCTGTCAGTAAAGGTAAATTATTATAGCATATTACTACATAGCAGAGCGTTACCACTCCCTACCAAGGGACGAGTCTATCAAACATGTATACACAATGTGATGATGTATGGAAGGGAAACCTGGACAGTAAGGGTCGAGGACATGCGTTGCATGTAGAGAAATTATATGAGAATGATATGCTGGATGTGTAATGTGAGCCTTACAGACACATTTACATATGACGACCTCAGAGGAAAATTAAATCTGGACAGTATAACAGAACAGGAAACTTCGATGGTATGGCAACATTGACGTAATAAATCAGAGTTCTTGGGTTAGTAGATGTAAAAAAAATGAGGTAGCAGAGTCAGTTCACAGGGGAAGGCCGAGGAAAACATGGGAGGAAGTGATAATAGACTTGAGAGAAAGAGGGATAAATAAAGACCTGGTCAGAGATACGTTAGTTTAGAAGTCAATTTCTAAAAACCGTCCTACACATGCCAGCATGTAAAACGGACGTTAAACCAAATATGATGTTGATGATGATGACTTTTCGTATAGACCGTTTGAAATAACAATTAGTAAAAATATAAGGACATTTTATTCATTCATAGCATTTGATTGATAACCTTGGTCCATTAATGACGTGCCACACTGGGGACCATCATGAATTGACATGTCGTTACGAGCGCCTCTCCATTTCCACTACTTGTGGAAACGCCTTCAACCTGTTCTCGGCCTACAGAGTCAGCAAGACATCTGATGAAACATTCTGATATTTGCATATTTGTTTTGAAAAAGGACATTTTATTAATTAACTATTATTTGTTGTTATTTTCTTGATATAATTATCTTACTTGTGGACGCAACTTAGAAAGGAAACAAACGTGCTGAATTATGCTGACTCTTCAATTTTTAAATACAACATTAAATTATTGTAACATAGTGTATATTGTTTTGTAAACATGAGTTGATATTCCATTACTATTGGCATATATGAAACATAAACAAATGGTCATGAATAAACATTCTGCATATCATTTCTTAACGCTTTTCACATTAAATTGCTATTCATGCAAGTTAGGAAAGTTATTCTTCAACATAGCTTGTGTCATTGGCTTCCATATTAAAATATAATTACGGCAAATCACTAATTACTTGGCATGCCTTTGAGATTAGACAAGTTACAAAAATCTAAACAAACATTTAACTTAAAAGCAACTCCCAATTAGAGAAGAGTCAGTTCAGGGGCGGGTAACTGCGTAAGTCATCTGAGTCACGCAAAGAAATTACTATTAAAATCTCATTCCTGTAGTGTTAGTGTGGTGGTCATTTTTGGAACAATGTTTCACCTTTGACACGATGTGTTAGTCATTAGTTGGATGACCTCATCATGCCTTGAATCACAGCATGTGTGTGTGTTAAATTTAATTTCCCCTGTTAAAGGATTCCACTTCTCCATCATCACATATATCAAAGTTGTCTGCCAAGGTACAAGTTGGTTTCAGTACAGGTTAAATAAGTGAATAAAATGCTTTTAAGCTGATTTGTAAATTACGAATGACTCTTTCTTTAATGATATATGTAAACAACAAAATAAAACGAAAGTTTTGTCTGTAAATATATATATATATATATATATATATATATATATATATATATATATATATATATATATATATATATTAGTACTTCATGTATCCACATAAAATATTATAAGGAGATATAATTTTTTATGTATCAGTTTTCAGTATTTACTTCAACAGTGCTCGATACGTAAGTAGAGCTAGGTAGTAAGCAATGAAAATATGAAAATATGCCATATATATTTTCATTGCTTACTATATATATATATATATATATATATATATGTATAAATGTTGGCTGGATATCTAGAGTAACACATGTTTCTCTTCCTGTTTTATAAATCTATTCGAAAAAGAGTGACCTGTTGGGTCAGCTACTGTGCTCCAGTTAGATTGTTTGAATCAGGAAAAAGTGAGTTTGCAAAATCTATTATATTTAAAAAAATTAAAAGCCACAATTAGTCTTTTTGTCTCCCCCCCCCCCTCTCTATCCCTCTCTCTCTCTTTTTCTCTCTCTGGTGCACTATGGGTTTACTAGTATTAATAATTGTGGTGATATTCCCTATTGTTTGTAATGGACTATACCAATCTTCTCTTTTATAGTTTGTTTTATTACCTTTGGTTGTTAAGAGAGGAGTGAGAGAAAGAGAGACAAAGAGAGAGAGATAGATAGAGAGAGAGAGAGAGAGAGAGAGAGAGAGAGAGAGAGAGAGAGTCAGAAACAAAAGTGATAGAAACTAAGAGGATGAGAATAATAGACAGAAACTTAGAAAGAAATGAGTGACTCGGTGAGTAAATTGCAAATTACAGCGAATTAGAGCAATTAAAATGGATTCTTTTTCAAACATAACTATATCCCAAAACAAAAGCATTATTTAAGCATTTATTTTGTGTGATTAAAATATCTAAGAAAGCAGCCTGAGTGAAACAAACGTTGATTAACACAGCTTACGTATAATAATAGATTTAACACGCTTAATTTAATGAGCCGCTACCAAGAAAAAATGTTTATCTTTGATTTAATACCGCAAATTAACTTCCCATCTGGTGAACACATTGCCACAAGATTGCTTCCCTAAGAGCTACAACATGCTTATCTTCAAATCCAATGTCGTTAAATACTTGACAGAAATCGTCCTCATAAGTCATCAAATTTTATTCATTCCATACATTATTTTCAATCCTCTCATAATATTCATCATTATTTAACTGACAACTCCTATCCTTGGGTGGCTTTTAGCCTTGATAAGTGGTGACTCATAACTATATGATAAATAAATAATACTCAACATTGGAATATAACCCTTAATTCTCTCTAGAAATTACCTTCAAATTCACATTTTATAGGCCTATTCTGATTTCACATGGCTAATAAACATATGATATTTAAAATAATTCAAAATAATTCTATGTTTTTATTTTATTAAACATATGATTCAAAACATGTTTAATATATTATTAACTAGAAAAATACCTGAGAAAAATACCAGGACGGGTATAAGCAATAAATATTGCATTAGTTAAAAATTTAAATTTTTTTCTTTCTTTGGGTGGTATGGTACGGTTTCGGTGGTACCCTCTAAATGGTAAAGTGTACCAAAAAATAAATAATGTGCCTACGTTACTCACCCTGTTGCCTAGAATACATATTCCATAATTCATAGTGATAAGTTCAATAGTTTGCATGCACAACGATTTAAAAAAAAATGTGTTAGTTAATATAACTCAGAATTTGATGTAGAGCAATTTTTCTCTAAATCTTTTGTATCTAACTTATTTTTAAAATGTTTTTTTTTGGGGGGGGGGGGGGAGGGTGCATTCCCTAAATGGTAAAGTTTACAAAAAAATAATAATGTGCCCATGTTACCGAAAATATATATTCCAAAATTCATAATGATCGGTTCATAAAAATCATATGTGCACTGCTAAATGTAAAGATTTACAAAAAAATTAATGCGCCCATGTTACACACTGTACTTTTTAGAATATCTATTCCAAAATTCATAATGATCCGTTCATTAGTTAAGGAGATTACCTCATATATATATATATATATATATATATATATATATATAGTCATCCACATACAGACGTTTTCGCTGTATTACAGCTCTTCAGTGTGGCTAGACCAGCTAGTGCCTCAAGCCGGGATTGAAACTCAATCGTCGAGCTGACATAAATACACATACCTAATTTTATAAATGTAGAGATATTAAATATCTCATTAAATGTAATCATATATGATATCTAAAAAATAAAAATGCATATTTGTGTTTTTTATTGAACAAAGAATTAAAAATATATTTTATATATGTTTAAGTATCTCTTTAAATCATATATAATGATCTTTAAAAAATAAGTCTATTTTTGTTATTTTATTCAACGTATCATTCGAAACATTATTAATATGAAGTAACTTATTAAATGTCTAACAGGGTGACTCACCATTGCCTTGGTATTATATAAAATATAATATTGATGATTGATACTAAAATTACCAAATTGATAAGATTAGAAATCTTAGTAGAGAAACTATAAAATTACTTCAATTCTTTGAATAACAGGATAAATTATTGGCAATTTTATTTATGTAAATAAACTAGAATTGTGTTTCCAAATTCTAGTATATTTTTAATATCAAATTGTTTTTAACGCAAATATGTAGTTAAAGCAAAGCAAATTATTTTGGACTATTGGAATAATTTACAACGTTACCCATCTATTTATTTATATTTTATTATCGGTTATGTTTGAATTCATGTTTTGAAACATGACGTAAATCATAAATCTATGGTGTAATGCCAAATCTTTAATTATTTTGTTAAGATAATGTTTTAAGCTCTATTCATAAGAAAGTCCAAATAGCTCAGCTGGTAGAATCTCAGACTGAAGATCTCAAGGTTTGGTTTCGATTTCCGATTATGCCATCTGCTTTATTTGTTGGGAATTTATTATTTACTATTAATGCAATATTTTCCATTTCTAAAAGTGGTTAAGATCTCTGATATTTTTAAATGGCACAAATTCTGCAATGTTTTTATTACGTTTAAAAACAATTGTGACTGACGGAAAAATTGTGACTGACAGACGGACAGACAGGCAATATCTCTATTTATATAAGATATATTTCACATGTATTATATTACAAATAGCATTCTGAATAAAGACTTCTAAAATATTTTCTGAAATGCTGAAAGTAGGTCACCACATTATTTTTTAATTTTTTTTATTTCATTATCATACATTTTTTTTCATTTGCAAAGATCTTCACTCATATAAAGTTTGCAGATTAATTTCTTTCAACAAAACGTTGCTGCAAAGATGCTGACTTATTCTATAGACATTTATTGTGCAAACACATTATGCACAACTTAACCATGGGCTTAGAAAAGTTTTATGTTCTACACCGATATTCTTATTAAGCAACATTGAGCCTTGTCAGTACATAGATGGGTTACCATTTTGGAATAAAAGGTGATGTATGTAAAACCTACCATCCATGTGTATAAATGGGTAGCAGCTTTGCTGGGATTAAAACCGAAGACAGACTAGCGTCCTTTCACAGGAATTCTTCTGTCCCCTGCTTCTCTGCTAAACGCTATAAAACCAGAGATAATAGCCAAACGTATTTGGTAGAATCTAGAGAAAATATTTGATGACGTTTATTGGAGTTTTAGCAGGAAAACGGATGAATGTCCTTTATATATATATATATATATAGACATCCATCCATCCATCCATCAATGTCTGGGGAGCTTCTCCTCATGCCTGAGAACAAAATACAACCACTGGGTTGATTGATTTTGTTGTGTAATCACATGTCTGAATTATCAGGTTATACTGAAGTACTTGCTAAAGGCATCTTCAGAGCTGGATAATTATATAGCTCACCAAACCTGTACATTTTATGGTTTTCCACTCACTGGAGCAGTGCACCTTCCCGTGGTCAAGAATGATCTTCGACAAAGCTATGATATTCTCTTAGCCATAGTATCCGTTTGTCACCACAGGAAGTACAACTACCTGTAAAGAATAGAAGAATTTTTGTTCAAGGTTTACTCCTCTAGATCCGCTGGTTTTGTCAATGTACATGCATGTTAACAGGCTTACTTCGTGAAGGATGTGGCTCTTCACCACGTACATACGATCATTCAATATGGCGAGGCTGTATTTTATGTCTCACATAGTACTGGAGTGTATGGTGAGCAGTCGAGAATTCCACAAATAGGCTGTCTCGGCTTATGGTTACTTCTTCTTAAAACTGTGTTCTGCAGCTACGGTAGTCAAATGACATCCCGTAGCTGCAATCAGTCCTCCATGTTAGTCCCATCTGGCCGTGTCATGCGCAAGTTGTCGTAGGCAATGAAGTTGTTTCACTGTACGTAGTGGTCCTAGTCCCGCCTGCTTGAGGTCAGCACGTAGTGTGCCCAGCAGATTTGTGCAGTTCCGTCCTAGTTGCGGTTGGTAGGCTTGCGAGCCAGTAATGGCAAAATCTAGTGCCCTCTCTGCGGAAGTGTCAGGGTCCATTCGTAGGACAGCGACCTTTGTAGAGAGGGGTTTTTCGTTGCACAGCTCGTATAGTGCCTTGTTGCTGATGAGTTTTTTCGGCCAGCAGTGACCTGTGATGGAACGGAGGTGTCTGCGGTGGCATGCATCCATCTTGTCAAGCATGGCTTTTGTTATTGCCCAGCTGTTGCTATTGTAGAGCTTGATGGACACGCAGTATGCGTTATTGAGACAGAGTCTAGTCTTCAACGGGATCTTGGTCCAGTTTATGTAATGAATGAAACGCTACATTGCAATGTATACAGCGGGTTACTAGTAGACTACATAACGACACAAGCCACTCACGACTTTCACAATCTTTCCTCCTATCACTGAAGAGCTAACAAGTACATTATTTCCAAATCGTGCATAATTTTAACAGAACACTTTTTTACATTAGATAAGTTTTGTGGATGCACGAATATGCACACCCTTATTCTGTATATTTACTCTTTACTGTTTTGTATATACTCCTTTATTACTTGCCTAAGTAACATTTTTCGATTAATATACACGGTTGCTGTTCCTTTTCTTCAAAAGCTGTCGGTCTATCTCAATTTTTTGTATTTATCTTCGAGTACAATTCTTCTTTTTTTTACCTGTGTAAGAACTGAACTTTGGGAGGAGGAGAAGGGTTGGAGGAGGAGGAGGAGGAGGTAGGACATTAAGCTTATCGTCTAGTTTATCCTACTATTTCATCTAAAGCTTGGAAAGGAAGAAATGCGTTCATGCCTTTTCAAAATTAATTAGTGAAAATAATGAAATACCGCAGAGAGAACTTGAACAAAGTATGCCAAACCGACGCTCCACCCCACTGACAACCGTAAATACATCAAGAACTAGATACGCAAATTGAACTGAAACATCGCTACATAATCAAAACATTAGTAATAATAAAGCCTTGATTTTGTAGATATTGATTCTTCATAAATGTAGAGAAGCCAACTTACTGTTGTACGTTTTCAACAAAAACATCCGTATCCTTAAATACATCTTTTAAAAAGCCTTCCATTATCCACTATATGTATATATAAATACATTTAAATAAATAAAAGCGAATGTGTTTATTTGTCTGTATGTTTGACAAAAGATTCTCAAATTATAATAAATATAACATTGGTCGAAACAATGATATTGCAGAAGATAACTATGCTGACAACATCAGTGGTGACCACTATGCTGGATGTTGGCAGGGTCTATCACTTCGACGGTGGTCATGTATAGGAGGTGATATTCATGTCAGCTAATATGAAATTGACTTCTATTCAAAAATTAGATTCAGTTAGATAACAAAGAATTAATTTCATATTCAATTTTGAGACACCATGTATATATTGTTTCTTCTCTTTTTTTCTTCTTCTCTTTTTACTCTCTCCTTTATCTTTTTGTATTTTTATAAAGATTTGAAAATAACATAATTATTCATTTCTAAAGAAATCTTCTTCTTTATTATATAAATGGTAGTTGTATGTGTATATGTGTGTGTATGTCCAGCCAAAACTTAAAAATGACAAAACAAACACCTACAAAGTTGGTATTTTCTTCATCAGTGTTGCCCTGAATGAATAATATCTAACATTTAGAAAACAATATTCGTTCTTTGAACCTAAACTGGCACAGATTCCAGCCATTAACTAAAGGAAAGTAACTGAGTTTTTTCAAGCAGTTAATTCCCTTATGCCACCTCATTCCTCGGGGAATCTATATAAGATATGTGTTTGTGTATGCCCAGATGGAGTGGAGAAAGAGAAGAAAGAGGGTGGTTGGGAGAGGGAGGGGGGAAATGGGGGAGGGGGAAGAGTAGAGAGATAGAAGTTTTAATAGAAATATGTTACACTTCTGCCCTCAACAAAGCCGGGTAGCCCTGCTAGTTTGATAATGAACACAAAATATTAAAATATCACCAGATGAGTTAAGTTGATTGTATTGTTTTTTCTCTATCTGCTTTTTCCATTTATCTCTACACACACACACACACACACACACACACACACACACACACACACACACACACACACACACTCCAGTGTAACACTAAGTCCTGAGAATGGGGGAAAAATGACTTGTTACTTTTAACGCTTCTAAAACAAAGTGCCTCTCTTTTCACCACCAACGCTCAGATTCTCACTTCTCTCCAGTGGAAATGAATGGTTCTCTCCTCGAGGAATCCCTCTTCTTTGATAAGCTTCTAGGACTGACATTCACCCCAGACCTGAAATAGAAGACTTACATCAAATCTGTTGCTAAGGTTGCTGGTAAATGGTTGGATCATTCTATCGCTCTAGAAAGCATCTCAGCCCTGATGCAATCCTCTACCTGTATAAGACCCAGATACGTCCTAAGATGAAGTACTGCTGTCATATCTGGGAAGGTGCCACTCGGCGCACTTTTCCCTGTCTTGATAAAGTACAAAATCGACTCTGCAATCTAGTAAGGGATTATCACTTCTTGTTCCTACAGCTTCTTTCATACAGAAGAGGTATTGCTAATCCCTATCTACTATATCATTATGTTCATGGTAGGTGCTCGACTGGGCTTCAATCACTGGTACCTCTCTGCAAAACATTCATGACAAGAACTCATCTAGTTACAATCACAGCAAAGAGCTTTCCTTTCTCCGTCTCTTTACCAAAAACCAAAAGGAACTTCTATGAACAAAGTTTATTTTCCAGAACATCCCATCTGTTGAACAAGATGCCATGATGCTAATGTTGCTGTTGACTGTTATTGTTGAGGCTGTTGTTTTTTATGTTGTTGTTGTTGACGTTTTTGTTGAGTGTTGTTGTTGATGAGGTTGTTGTTGCTGCTTATGAGGTTGTTGTTGTTGATGAGGTTGTTGTTGCTGCTTATGAGGTTGTTGTTGTTGTTGTTGAGGTTATTGAGGTTATTGTTGTTGTTTTTAAGTGTGTACATACATACAAGTTGATCATTGTATTTTATTAGATGCTAACCGTCTCACATCTAAATCCTTCATCTTCACAACCCCGTGTCCTCTGAGGTTTTACGTCAAACCAACAGATGCCCTGCAAATTTTTGTATTAGATGTATGTGAACATTTTAGCATGATTCACCTGATATTCCTGCATATAAAGCATGCCAGCACACATTAGCATACACATTTTTAATCCAGATGACGTCTTAAACATTCTTCCAAAGAACACACATGCTGCTTCCGGTAGAACCTATGGTAGCAAATGACCAGAACCATGCATCATTTATGGCCACATGCGCAATCTCTGCATGCTGATCTTCTTTTGATAACAAAAAACACCATCTTCATCTCTGAGACAGAATTGTTTTCACATCTTTGTGTACAGCTTGCTTGATGTTTGATTTGTTTTTTCTTTCTGTTTTACGGCATTTCAACCATTTTGGATTATTAATGCGAAACATAATTGAAAGAGATTCATCATAAACGATTCACTAAACACAACTATGTTGTTTCATTTAGACTATTTCCACTAGTATTCTCATCTTAGTTGTTATTTTTACAACGTTTCGATCGATGTAACCTCCGACCTTCTTCACGTGCATCTTTTTAAACTTGTGAATCTTTATGTATGTCAAACTCAGGAACCTATATGTAATTTCAAATTGAACCCTTTGTTTAATCAACAAAGGTAGATTGTCCTCATTCCATCAGCCATGAATGTGTAGACGTGTTATTTATTATGATATTCTTAGTTAGTATCGCCTGTAGTAAGCATTGAGCATTTAACCTTCAGAAGACTGTCACTTAGACTTGATTGCTAATCAACACCTTTTGAATTTCGTTTTCTTTTCTTCTCTTCCACTTCATTCTTTCCAAATATGATCGAAGAGAAGGATAAGATTTTCATTCTCCCTGATGAGATCTGTTTCTAACAGCTGTTGATCGATAACATCGACATGCTAGTGTCGCAGATGATTTACATGTCTGAATAAATAAATAAAATAATTATATATATATATATTCTTACAGTTTCTCATTTTCCAATTTACCATAAAATAGTTCTTTTGGGTAATTTAATCTCCCCCATGTGTACAGCATTTCCAGATTACTACCTTATATTGTTAACGATCGGTCTCATTTTCATTCTTTTTATGCTAAAGTCAGACCCCAAAATTGAATTCCCGACCTTATGTTCATGCAGAATGTCTTTCCAACCAAATGATAGATTGTGAGTTCAATGTCAGTAGAAAAAACAGAAGAGTACATCATCGCGAACATCGTAAATACAACAATCAAGACGAGGACAGTAAATAATATAAAACGTTACAGCTCATCATATCAGAAATATATATTCGTTTAGTGTGTCTCTGCTACATCAAATAACATTGAACACCGATAAACAAAAACTGTTGGACATTCATGACTGGAACTGGGTGGACAAGTCAAGCGTGGACTGAAGCTTATTTGTAACAAATATGGTTAGATTGCAGAATAGATTATCAATTTTATTAAAGATTTCATGGGTGGCATTTCTTTTTGATCACCACGTATAATATAGATTAATCACCCATTTCCGAATAGACATTAACACTTGCCAGCTCCAATACCACGTGACGTGATCCTTTTTGCTTCATAATTCTCTCCTGTTTAAATCCTTAGAAGTGACTTTCAAATATTTAGTGAAACAAATGGAAGATCGTTGACTTCCCTGTTACGTTTACACAGAAAAATCAATTCCTTCTCTCATGAATATTAACTGTCTGACAATTTGGTTCTTAATGGATACCAAGTAAACTACCCCCAGCCCTCCCATAAAAGTCGGTACTTATTCATTAGATGACTCATGATGGCTCGACTCCGTTCATACACAAGTTATGGAAATAGATGGAAAGCCACATGCAAACGAAATAAAAAGAAAGTAAACAAATATTGACTTACGTTTTTAGTTGATTTTTATTTTTTGTTTTATTTTAACTTTTGGTAAATATGCAAGGATCAATGAATAAGTATAGTGAAGAGAGTGGAAATATATATATATATATATATATATATATATATATATATATATATATATATATATATATATATATATATGAATAGATGAAAGGATAAAATAATCCGACGGTATGAAATTAAAATGGAAAAAGCGGAGGACCTAAAAAGCTCTTGACAAAGCCCAT
This sequence comes from Sepiola atlantica, assembly GCA_963556195.1. Lineage (NCBI taxonomy): Eukaryota > Metazoa > Mollusca > Cephalopoda > Sepiida > Sepiolidae > Sepiola > Sepiola atlantica. The sequence goes on along the minus strand of OY744515.1, from coordinate 234,532,317 downwards.
ATACCATTTGGGCGAAACGTTGAGCTTTTTAGGTCTTCCGCTTATTTTAATTTCATATATATATATATATATATATATATATATATATATATATATATATATATATTAGAGGTAAAAGATGAGAATAAAACATTGTAAAGAACATTGCTCTGAACATTTGATCTTTTTAATAAATATTGTATCATTACAATGTTTTATTCTCATCTTTTACCTCTAAAATAAATTGCTCTATTTAATATATTGAGCTTTACACTATCACGATAGATTATTATTATTAAACGATAATTTAATTATCGTTATAATTCTACACTCATATATTATATATATATATATATATATATATATATATATATATATATATATATATATATATACATACATACATACATACAAGTAATAAAGTACCCACCATCCGGTGACTATTAATCTAGCTCTAAGTATTTTTTAAATGTATAACTTACATTATATATCTCTATGATAAATCGATTGTAATTTTTAAAACTAATAGTTTTCATTTAAATTATCTCACTTGAAAATTAATGAACATACTAAAATAGTATGGCCATTAAATTAAGGTTTAGGTAATTTATACTTTTTTTTATTAAATCACTTTAATTAATTACTGTTAATATCGACAAAACTATTGCATTGATATATAGGAAAATATGCCAGTAAAATTACAAATGAATAACACCAAACATCAATTTATCATAAACTGTTTCAAAATAGTTATGCAAATTAAGTATACAATTAGCTGTTTGGGGGTCATTGTTTATACTATATATACAATATTTCAAAAAGCTATATTGTATTATTGATTTGAATTACGATAAGCCGTTTTGATAGCCCTCTAACTTCTCAATAATCAAAGGAAGAAAATTCGAATTCCTCTCCAACTTTTTATATATATATATATATATATATATATATATATATATATATATATATATAATGCTGGGAAGCCATGAAATTAAATACTGTCTTGTTTTTAAATTCCCGAAACAGTTTTTCATGGTAAACAACTGATGATCCCTTAAAATAGTGTTAGAAACAAACTAATATAATAACTGTAAAAAATAAATTGACTTACATAAGTGATTTTCCACTGGAAGACTTGGGACTATAAGTTTTTTTTTTTCTTTTTTTTTTTTTTTAATATAGTTTTAATGGTTGAGAAACTTCCGACACTATATATATATATATATATGGCACAATCACGTTGACACACCGATTCCCGTTAGATCACCAAAGTTAAGCGGCGTTGAGCCTGGCCAGTACTAAATGGGTGACCATTTGGGAATACCAGGTGCTGTATGTGCTCTCTGCTTATCTCGGCATTGTTTCCAGTCGTCTTGTATTACTACTTGCCATTGGAATCAAGCAATGCTGACTCAGGAGAGCGGTTGTTGGGGATTGCGCAACCTTTGCAATTACAAATTCACGTGCGGGCAGCCCCTGGTGGGGCACTCATACGTCGAAATCGATGGGAGAGTCCAATATATATCTATATATATATATATATATATAGTACAAAAACATACTCATGGAAAGTAAGCTACATAATAACGTTTATGTTTAATACCGATGGGAAATCATCAGGCTAATTACTCTACTAAGCCTACTAACCTTACATATATATATATATATATATATATATATAATATTAAATTATATTTTAATATTTTACCTACGTACGACATCGTTTTGAGTTTACGGCTCTCATCAGCAAAGGAAAATAACAATCTCAGACGGTCACAGGGCGCGAACCCGGTTCACAGAGACACCTTGAATCTGTAAGCGTTCACTTAGTCCACAAGAGATTGTCACTTGATAACAGAGAAATTAAGTGATGTTTACACTGAGAGCGACGATTATAAATATTAAGACATTCAATAGAACTCAACGACAGAGTCAGAGCATTGCAGTGGGCCTTTAGATGAATGTCTACTTTTAATCTTTCCAATAGTGCTTTACTTTAATTTTACTTATATATTTATTTACTCCTTCGCTAGTAGTTAGGCACAAGGCCAGTTTTTATCTTACTCCCACAAGTAAGATGTGACCCAAGGTCGGTTCGAGCAAGTGGGGTTAAAAGCTAGCGCTCGAGAGGTGAGCACTCTGGCCATTTAAAAATTGCCTGGGCAGCCCCGTCGGCATTCCCCAGTAGGGGCGCCTCAGACAGTAAGCAATAAACTTACTCCTCCCCAAAGAGGGGAGGTGAAGCCTGGGAGGGTGGACCTCCTAGAACTGCACAGGACAGGCGTGCAGTATCCATCGGAACAGATACTACACTTTGATCTTAGCCAAAAGGCCGAGAAGCGATATATAGTACGAAAATATACTTATGGAAAGTAAGCTAAACAGGAACGTTTATGTTTCATTCTTGGGGGAAATCATCAGGCTAATTACTCTACTAAGTTCTACTAACGTATTGAACACTGTTGAAGTAAACACTGACAATATATATACGTAATTTATTATATGAGTGTATACACTCTGTCAAAAATTATTTAAAAACTTTTTAGTTTGAAACGTTTTCTCTCTTTCTTATTTTCTTTATTTTTAACTTCACTGACTGAAACGTTATTTTCTGACGAAGCATAATTTTTTCCCATCATCTTTGATGGAGGGTGTACACTAGTATGAAATTAATATATATATATATACTCGAGTAAAATGAGAATTCATTTTACTCGTACTAGGACGTCACCACTTTTACGTCCACTTACGAAAACTAAAATCAAGATATAATGATACTCAACCTTATGTCTAGAATCCTTATTCCAGTTTTGATCAAAATCCATTGCATGATTTTGATTCTCAAAAAAAAAAAATCTAAAATTTAAGCGGCTTTAAGAAGAAATCGAAATTCACGGAATCTTGCTTAATTACTGTCTCATCACTGCAGATCAAATTCAAGCAAATCTTTCAAAACTAATTTTCAAATGGAAGCTTGTGTCCATATTATGCCCCCGAAACTCCCTTTAAAATACTCCAAAAAACAGAAATTTTGAGAATATTTATAATTAATATCTATTGCTAAAATTTTACAAAAATTAGAGGTATCTTAATTTTAATGAAGAGCTTCAACCCCCATTTTACCCTCTTTGCACAAAAAATAAATTGAACTCTTCTTGTCCCTACAGTCTCTTTCACACACACGAGATATCGATAGTCTCTCTCTACTCTATTATTATGTTCATGGTAGGTGCTCGACTGAGCTCCAACCCCTGGCACCCTCCTGCAAACATTCACAGCAACAATTCATATAGCTACAACCTCAGCAAAGAACTTTCCTTTCGGGGTGGGGGGTGGGGGGCAGTTATATAACAAGGAAGAAAATATCATCATTTCATTCAAATAATTAACCTTATTCAGTGTCATTATGTTTATCCGTTCATATATTAATTTAAGTGCATTGAAATATTTAAATGACTCATCTCGCACTAATAACAGAAATGACAAGATTAATTTTAATATAGAAATTACATTTTGAGGTTTGGTTTGTTCTTCTATGTCTATTTTTTTCATGTTCTCCATCAAAATGTGGAGAGTATTTTCATCAGTTACATAGTTAGGAATCTTATACTCCTTATAGTATTCATTTCACATGACTGCAGAATACATGTACTGCTAAATCAGATCCAATTACCAGGGACATAGTGATTTTAAGACATTGAGATTTGATGATACGGCATATAATAAGTGTATCTTGCTGCCTAATAATGTTGGATAATGGCTCTGTGAGGCCGCGTGCATATTGAAGTGGACGTATGTGTGGGAAATCGTTTGGTCTGGCTTGCACGATTTAGTGCGGGTGGACCCATACAGTCGAGTGCAAAATAAACTGGTTCTCACAGTTGGAGCTCACAAACATTGACAGGGCCACCACGTTGACGAGACCTTAGGTCAAGGGTCAAGGTGCACCTGCGCATAGGTGAGGTCACGGGCTTTTGTGTGGGAAACAGAGTTTTGCCAGTCTGGGTTTTAGAAGCAAGCCGAACAGACGATTTCTCTATGTAGTCTTCAAATGATTAGGGGAATTAAATTCCCTAAGTGAATACAGGCATGAGATTCCTTCTTCCCTCTCCTCGATTGGCTAAGGACTTAAATTAGGAATCAAGTACGATAGAGTAGTAATTTGGTCTCTCCCTTAACGTTGGTGAAACATCTCCAAGATCGACGGTAGACTGACGCCTGAAATAAACAAATCAAATTAAAAGATTGTTTGTTTCGTGAATCCGTCATGAAGGTTTTGTTGTAGACACAGCAGACGACATCGAGACGACACAGCCCTCCACGTGAGGAAGAAACGGTACGAGAATTTAAAGGTATGCAACAATAATACTCCAGTAATTTCTATCAAGAAAATTTAATTTCTTTTTTAAATCATTAATGGTTATGAATGTCTTTTCTTGTTTGTATGCCAACTCATCAGCAATACTTTGACTTAAAACACGTTTCTCAAGTGGAATTTTCTTAGACTTTGATGACTCTCTAAAAGTGGTCGATGCAGATACATATGAGGGAGAGTTTGGTAGAATTCTAGGAATAGCACCATTGTGAAGATATGGTCTCTGAAGTCTAATTGTAATGGTGATACCTGTTTTTTCGTCAAATGCTGATGTCTCTCTTTTTATGTCCTCAGGTCCAAAATGAAGTTCACATACCTGAAGAAATAATTTAAAAGACAAACCATACCATAATTTAAACTCTTGTTAAAAACAAAGAAAAGATAGTAGACAAACATCTACAATATTAAATAAGTTCAAACATCGAAATTTAAACAAAATAGTGGGAGAAACAAATCCAATAAATGTCACCAATCGTGCGAAAATGTACTGTTCTACCAGTATTTGGCTAATTTAATCCATGTTATCAATTAAGGTCATGGAATTACAAAATCAAGAATTCAAAATAATTAATTAATAGAACATTTATTAAAATAAATTAAAATGTATATTTTTCTTTTTCTAAAGTGAACAGTTTATTTACAATATAGTAACATTTGAATGTCTCGCTAATTTCGTTTGATTTTCGGACGCATTTTGGATAAAAGTTATTAATTAGTCTTACATTGTATCTTTTATCACAAAATAAAATTATAATTTATTTTTTAAAGGCTTGAAAATCGAACTTTTATCCAATGCTTTAATCGCTGACGGCCATGTTGTAATTTCCTACTATTTTCTTTCGCGCTTGACATCTATAAAAAGGAAATACGTTTGACTTAATTTTATTCATACAAAATATTGTGGTGTCTGCATTTATCTTGACATCTATAAAATAGAAATAGGTTTTACTTTTTTTATTAATAAAAATAGTGTGGTGTCTTCGTTCGCACTTGAAATCCATAAATAAGTTACTTTACTTTCATTTTATTTATAAAAAAAACTGTTTGAAAAATTATTATATAAACACAGATTTTTTCGGTCCGTCAGTCACATTTTTTTGGCGTAATAAATATGAGACCAGAGAGAGCATATATTTACTAGTTGATTGAGTTTTAAAAAACATCATTTCACAAACCTTGCTATATTGCATAGAACTGCAGTTATCTCGCTTAATAAAATGTATCCAAGTCCGAAATAGTTCCTTATTTTTTTGAAAAGCAAAAACATTAACTTTGGGACCATTTTTACAATTGCCCTCGCAATATGGAACAACACAAGAATAAGGCATGTTTATCTTTCGGAAATGACAAGTAAAAAAACGGAAATGCCCAAAGTCACTTCTGGTCCTGATTGATAGTGGTTCTTACTCCCACTATCAATGACATCACCAGAAAATCTCGACTCAGTTAACAGGCCTTAGTTAGTTCATGGTCCAGGTCTTTTGCCAAAGCTATAATGAGAAGCGAGCAAAGGATATTATGTCTTATGTTGGCTTCTCGACTGGATTGTTCATATTTGGGTGCCAAATGGTTTAGGCAGAAGTAGCAAAAAGCGTGCATGCACTAAGTATCATTACGCAAGTCTGAGCATGGCTGTTTTAGCCAACCGAACAATGTACCAATCACTTTGCAAGTATAAAAGAAAATAGATCTCAATCATCTAACTGCTAGATGATTATTAAATTAAAGTCTTACTAAAGTGGATTTAAGAAATATATTGCAGTGTTTTTCTTATGTACCGTCGTTTATTATTTACAGTGGAATGGAGTTTAACATTTCTCCTAAACAACTTATTTTTTATTTTAAACCATGTTTTAGTAAAAGAAAAGAAATAATAACATTAAACGCGAAAGACAAAAAGTTACGGCAAGTTTAATCGTACACGTGGGATGTAGAATAAACAATCTACGCGGAAAAACATGGCCGATATAAACACATCCAGAAGGGAGATTACTCAAACTTTTACCATTTGGTAAAATAAAGTTTTTCTTTGCTTATCTACGGGTTATTGCAACTTGCTAACCGTGTCTTTTACCAACAAATGTTTTCTTTTTGTTTCAATGTTTTTTGTTTTTAAAAAATTATTATTTAAAAAAAAAAAAACAACAAACAAAACTGGCAAAATTTAGAGTTATCTCCCTTATCGATTTATTCATATATCACCCACACTTCTTTTTCGGTCGTCTTGTTTTATCCGCGTTTCGCGTAGACGATTAAACGTTCTTATAACTTAATCTTTGTTTTTTATTACTAAAACAAGGTTTAAAGCAACGATTATATAAGTGAAAAGAAAGATAATATACTCAAGTGTTTATTTTTTAATAACGATTAAAGAATGTGTGTGTGTGTGTGGGTATATATATATATATATATGTGTGTGTGTGGGGGGGTATTCTTCAAACTAAAGAGATTAATATGAAACAAAAAAAAGAAAGTAAATAAATAAATAATTGTGAGCTTTAAAAATTGACAGAGCGACATAATGTTTTTACGAGGTTAGAGTTATAACATATTTATAGAGAGGGTGAGAGAAAGAAGTTAGTATTTGAAAGGGGGGATGTCCTAAACAAACAATGATAACATAGGTCTGCCATGGTGGCAAGTACTCTCTTTCCCGATGATGTGACGGATTCTGGCATTGAGAAAAGTAGAAGGTGTGGGGGAGGGGAGAAACTAGCTGGCTCGTTCGTTTGCGAAGTTTAGTCGTGACCTACAGGAAGAAAGTCCTTCTGAAAAGTGTTTTTTTTTTTTTTTTAAATACAACGTGGCGGAAGGAGCATACAACCACCGCTTCCATACCCTAAAGAAATAACACACACACACAGGGAGGGGGATGAGTTGTCTAAGTTTTCTAGGAAAAGGATGAAGGAATCCAACGAGTGAGACAAAGAAAATGACACAAACTTAAAAAATACAAAATTTAAGGGAGGAATGCGTTCTTTTTTTTTTTTAACGTGGTGTACTGACCGAAAAAAAATTCTAACCCTCTTAAAAAAAAAAAAAAATTAATTAAACAAAAACAAAAACAAAAAAAAAAAGTTTGAAGAGTAAGAAAAGACAACTGTTATTCTTCTCCGCATAGCCAGGCCCCGCAAAGGTCAAAGGAGGTACTGGAATTGATGGTACCCTAGTCCCCTCTCCTTCATCCGCAAACTACGCGAAACCCCAGCATCCCACCCCCACCCCTTCGTATCTTAGATTCGTATGAAGACAGTGAAACCAATGAGTAATAGCAACGTTTTATCAACTTTTCTCTGCTAACAGTCATGGAATATTACCACTTCTACACACATGACAAGGTACCATTTTTTTCCTTCTTTTTTAAAAATATTCATTCGCATTTGTTTATTATGTGAACTATGTTGATGATAAATATATTCATTTATTTATGAATTTCACCCTCCTCAATGTTTGTAAAACACAAAACCGATCGTACCATTCCGTGACTCGGACTGGACTGTCGACTGAGAGGAAAGTTCTATGAATTTTTAAGTAAGTTTAATATAAACGTACAATACATTAAATTTAGTCTACGTTGAAAAGGAAGAATAGTTATTTATTTACTTTATTTAATAAACCAAAGAACTGAAGCTACGTAGCAAAATATAATCGTATTTAAGTTTATCGTGAATATTTAAATTCACGATAAACTTACATACTGTTATGTTTTTAGCGAACACTTTGTTAATCGCCAAAACTTCAGTTCTTTGATAGTATTTGTGACTCGTGTGAAAACGAACATTGCTTCTGGTTCATTTGATTTACGGGTGCCGAGGAGAATAATACTCGACTTTTACGGTTTAAACTTAATGCAAGCCAGAAATTACTTTTCAGAATAACTTTCGAATTTCAAACTGTCACGAACTGACATTTAAAAAATCTATTATTAATAATAGAAAAAAAAAACCCGACTTGTGTTTTCGAATCTTGTGTCTTCGGAGTTCGTAATTTTTTCAAAATGTTCAGATGTCTAGTAACATAGTTCAGTTTTGCTAATAAAGTTCAGGAAATTATTAATTTTCTCATGCGCCTCTTTCATATCAAACAATCATTCTTTAAATTTCGACTGAAACCATTTTTGGTACTTCTATAGAATTTTAATCGAACTGTTTTTACTTTTTTTTTTTTTAAACCTACGCTAACCCTAAGTTTTAGGTTTAGTTCGGCAAAAATCGATTTGGTTCGGTTCAAATTCTGTAGAAGCACCCATTTTTATCAGCCAGAGAGTAGAATTGTATAAACGGAACAACCTCTCCCTCGTAAGTGTAAGGAAACAAACCTATATATTATTATTAATAAAACATTGTGGTTGTTTCTCACCTATACGTAAGTTTAATAATGTATATTGAATTATTTTTTAAAATTCATTTACTAAGTTGAAATCAATAAGATAAATTTAAAACGAATTTTAAAAATCCTATTAAAAAAAATTTGTAAACATGACTATTTTGGCCTTCTGGTTAAGATCAAATTGTAGTATCTGGTCTGAGGAGGGAGGAGATCCTTCTTGACTGTGGCGAATTTTTTTTCATACATAATGCGACTTTTTGGTGTGCTGGAGCTGGTTAACCCCGACATAAAAACTGACCTTGTGTCTAACTTTGCAGCCTATATTTTGAATTATGTTTCTCTTAGTTGAGTAAACTTTTTTTTACTTGAATGCAAAATGTTAAATTAAGTGTTTCAAAATCGTTTTTTTTCAGTTGATTTGTTTTGTTGGTTCAATTGTGCTATATGACCGTTGGAATATTGTTTGGTTTTCGTCCACATATATTAATTAAATTGTGTGACCACTTCTCGTGTGTCTCCGTTTCTCGCCGCTACGTAACTTACACGTATTTTATTATTTAATATTAATAGATTATTTATTGACATAAAAAATGCAATAGCGTGAACTACTAAAATGAACTTTAAAAAATCCTATTTAGAATTATTTAATTACGAAATGAAATCCACCATAATGCATTTCTGTTTCTTTCAGTGGCCCACATTATTTAGAGTGAAATGAGTTTCGGTATTACTCCCAAATAACTAATTTTTATTTAAACCTTGTTTTAGTTAATAAATAATAAAATTAAAAAAAGTAGTTTCGGAAAATACGGCCAAAGATTTACAGGCGTGACGTATGCACAACGAATGCTACGAACACGAACGGAAATCGACGAAAGAAGGTACGCCATTCCGAATGTTACCGAAGACCCCCCCCCCCCGTCAAAACTTTTTAATTTTATGTCAAGTTTAATTAGTTAGATGTACGACTCCCGTGAAGTAATGCGACACCCACTTCGTATGTCTTTGTAGCTGGCGTTTTCGTGGGGCCATAAATACAGAAACGTTAGTATCTGCTCTAATTTCAAGTTCGACCTTTGAAAAATGGTGCCGTTACGTATGGACATAAAATTCCTGCAAGAGCATCTCCACGCGACAAATTAGGGTTTCTGGTTGCAGTACCCAACCGAAAAGCAGTAACTCTGCTACCCATCATAAAAAAAAAAATATTCTTCCAGGGACCACAATTCTTTCGGACTGCTGGAAGGCGTATGCTAACTTGGAAGAAGGCGGGTAATTATCTACCTCCCACAAAGTAAAATGTGACACAAGGTCGGAAAGTGGGATTTGATAAGTCAGCACCCTAGAGGAAAAGCACCTGTGTAAAAAAAAATGCCTGGGCAGCCCCGTCGGCATTCCCCGGTAGGGGCGCCTCAGTCGATTAGCTATAAACTAACCCTTCTCAATGGGGGAGAAGACAAAGCCTAGGAGGGTGGACCTCCTAGAACTGCACAGGACACACCCACAGACCGGCGTAAATCAAGCCTCGAAGGCCAAGACAATACCGGTCTGTAGGGTGTAGTATCCATCGGAACAGATACTACACTCTGATCTTAATACATTCTTGTATTTAAAAAAAAAAAAACTCCCCCTCCCACAAAAAATAACCCTAAAACTCGGACCCCCCCCCCCGCAAAAAAATCCCTAATGATAAAAAACTGAGAGAAAGAAAAAACAGACACAGTAGTGAAAAACTAAATTTCTTGTATTTAAAAAAAAAAAAACTAAATATAATTGCTTTCTTTTGTTCTAAGTCGTCTGCTTAAAAAAGGCAAAGTCGTCTGGTTCGAAAAAAAAAAGGCAAGTTTCAGAAGTCATTCTTAACATAGAGAGGGGGAGGGGTAACATTCGGAACGCTGTGCCTTTCGTATTTTTCCGTTCGTTTTCGTAACATTCGTTGTACATACGCCATGCGTACGTCACGCCTGTAAATCTTTGGTCGTATTTCCCGAAACAATGCCGCCCCCCTCCCCCCCCCTCAAAAAAAAATTCGCATGGAAAAAAAAAACAATCGCAAAATGTATAAGTCGAGAACGAGTCAAGTTCATAATTTTCTAGTTAATGACAGGGAACCATTTTTTTTTGTAGGAGTGTGGATCAACATTTAAAAACCAATGGTTACCTATCCTTAAATAGAAAATTATGAATTTGAATCATCTTCTCAGACTCGTTCTCGACTGCAACTGTTTTTTCGGGCGAGTTCTCATTTCGGCGTTTCACATGTACGATAAAACGGTGCTTATCCAGAACTACGGAGACATTCGAAAAAATGAAATAAAACAAACTGAGCAATATCTGTTTGATGTACGTACCTGTCACGGGCTGAATATATCCTATACCAAAAATCACGTAAATTTATCAAGTAGTTTTTATTTTATAAATAAAAATTAAATTTTACCGATAAACGAATGACGGGAAAATACGGCCGCCATTACGACACATTCAAAGGAGATCACCCTAACTATTGCATACGGGGTTGATTTGGGCATCGTCTCTGGCGGTGTGGTGGCAAAAGTAAAATTTAATTTTTATTTATAAAAATAAAAACTACTTGATTGATTTACGTGATTTTTGGTATAGGATATATTCAGCCCGTGACGACAGGTACGTACATCAGATATTCCTCAGTGTGTTTTAAAATTTTTTTTCTTCGAATGTCTCCGTAATTCTGGATAAGCACCATACGCTGATAAAACTTTGTATAGCTTACTGTTTTTATGCTTCGGAAATGTTGATGAGGATTAATAATTTGAATTATTCGGACTACCATTCTCATCTTGGTTGTTGTTTTCACAGCGTTTCGACCGATTTGACCTCCAACCATCTTTAGGTGCATCTTTTTGAATTCGGGAACCCATATGGAATTTCAAACTGAACCCTTTATAATAAAAGTTGGAGATTACATCGACCGAAACGTTGTGAATATAACAACCATGGTTTAAGTAAAAGAAAATAAGTTGTTTGGGAAGCCGAAGGGTAAATTTTGCCAATCAACTAAATTGACGACATGAACAGAATTCGGTGAAAAATTATATAGGCGATAAAAAATGGTTTTATGTTGTTTTTTTTTGGTTTTTGTAAAATGTTATTAAATGAGGGACCATTTCGAGGTAAAATTATTTACGGTGCTTGTGCATGCTAATCCGGTAGTGAAATATGACAATTAAAAATAAAATGCCACGAAAAATTTATGAAATACTTACTTGTTATTGAAAAATATTAACGTACACCGAAAATTACGGAAAATAATCAAGAATTATTATTTTTATTTAAGAAATTCAACTACCGGTCATTGTTGGCCATTCAAGGGAGGTGATCTCCCTTTTCACATAAATCATCTAAGATACAGGCGGAAATGGCCACTTTTTACCCCACCCTATAGACCGGTATTGTCCGGGCCTTCGGGTTTTGATTTACGCCGGTCTATCGGTTGTCCTATCGGTTGTCCTAAATAAACAAATAAATTATTTTTCAAATAGTCTGTATTGTGTTAATTATTAGATTATGATGAAAGAACAGTCTGAAAGGCACTTCTGTCGTACATATGAAGCAGCTGCCGATTAAGAAATCGGAATTGAAGAGTTCCGTTTTTTTTTCTCCAAGTACCATTCATTCAGAATTCACCGGAAGTTGAATTTAGTATTTAGAAAATGGAGTTAAATGAGATTAATCTTCGAGACATTGGTAATTTAATGAACCAGCCGCAAAAAACAATAGATTTTTTTTACAGGCACACCGCCTGATTTCTTAAGGTTTAGGGTTAGGGTTTTTTATTTAAAATTTTTTTTACTTCATATAATAAAAAGAAATTGTTAATTGTTTCTTGTTACCCAAAAACAGATCAGTCTTGCATTTTTTTTTATGTTGTAAAAAAATCACTTTCAGTTGAATTACCTCCCTTTATTTTCAGTAGGACAGAAAATCTGCTGCTTCATATATACGACAGAAGTGCCGTCTGAAATTAATATGACGAAAAGGAAAGTCTGAAATTAATATGAAAAAAAGAAAAGTCTGAAATTAATATGAATAAAAAAAATTGTATCACTTTCAGGCATCCGTAGACACTTTCTTCAACTCTTTTCCACCGGAAGCCAGCGTTCCTACCTGTTATGCGCATTTGCCTCATTTTCCGTAATTTTCGGTGTACGCTAATATTTTTCGGCACTTCTGCATTTTAGCCGTCACTCGGACTTTATTTGCTTTCCTGTTTTGAAGGGAGGGGCAGACAACCAACCGGAAGTAACATAATTAGATGTTTTTATCCAAAATTACAATAACAGTTGGGGGTTGTCGGTCCTGTGCAGTTCTAGGAGGTGCACCCTCCCAAGCTTTGCCTCCCCTCTTTGGGGAGGAGTAAGTTTATTGCTTACTGTCTGAGGCGCCCCTACCGGGCCAATGCCGACGGCAGGCAATTTTTAAACAGCCAGAGTGCTCAAAATCTCGAGCGCTGGTTCTATCCCACTTGCCCAACCTTGTGTCACATCTTACCTTGTGGGAGGAAGATAAATAGAAGCGAACAATGTATCGTTATTGAATATGAAAATATTTTTCAATAACAGCGAAGTATTTCACAAAGTTTTCCTGTCATTTTAGTTTAAACTTGGCCGTGGTTTACATGCACAATCACCATTTTTACTATCACACCCATTGTAGGTTACCGCCCCCTGCAAAATAATCAGATTCTACTTTTTAAGGGCGATTACATGTAAACAGCCTGAAAAAATATCCGCAAAAAAGGAATTTTAAGAATTAAATATTTTTTGGCACATGTTCGTCTTTAACCACTGTCCGTTTTTCACAACTTTTTACTGACCATTTTTCGGTGTACACTTATCTATCAGGCTGCTAGAGAATTCCGGCGTTTTTGGAATTTTTTTCTAATATTTTACATTTTAGGAGGGGGGATCAGTTTCCAATGTTAATTCAACGTAGACTGATCCCCCTCTTTTTGACCATCTCAATTTTTTTTGAAAAATCTTTTTCAGTGTACGATTACCTATCATGTCAATAGAGAATTCCGGGGGTTTTGGAAATAAATTTTTAAAAATTGTGATTTTAAGACGGGGGATCAGTTTTCAATGTAAATTCAACGTGGACTGATCCCCCTCTTTTTAACCATCTCAAATTTTAAAAATTATTCTTCTGCTTACAATTACCTATCATGTCACGAGAGAATTCCGGCGTTTTTGGAAAGAAATTTAAAAAAAATGAGATTTTAAGACGTAAAAAGTTGTGAAAAACGAACTAGACGAACAAGACTGATCGCCCGTCTTAAAATCTCAATTTTTTGAAATTTCTTTCCAAAAACGCCGGAATTCTCTCGTGACATGATAGGTAATTGTAAGCAGAAAAATAATTTTAAAAATTTGAGATGGTTAAAAAGAGGGATCAGTCCACGTTGAATTTACATTGAAAACTGATCCCCCGTCTTAAAATCACAATTTTAAAAAATTTCTTTCCAAAACCCCCGGAATTCTCTATTGACATGATAGGTAATCGTACACCGAAAAAGATTTTTCAAAAAAAATTGAGATGGTCAAAAAAAGGGGGATCAGTCTACGTTGAATTAACATTGGAAACTGATCCCCCCTCCTAAAATGTAAAATATTTGAAAAAAAATTCCAAAAACGCCGGAATTCTCTAGCAGCCTGATAGATAAGTGTACACCGAAAAAAGAAAAGAAAAATGGTCAGTAAAAAGTTGTGAAAAACGGACAGTGGTTAAAGACGAACATGTGCCTATTTTTTTAATATATAAATTTTACGTAATTGAACACCCACTTCCTGGCTAGTTAGCGGTTAATGGAGACATGTAACCAATTTTTATATATATATATATATATATATATATATATATATATATATATATATATTTTTAGGGAAATTAGAATTTGTGCGAGAGGTGGGTGGCTTATATTTTAGGGGAAATGCCTTTTATTTTTACAATAAAATAACGTGCGGAAACAATATCTAATGTTTCAGCGTACAATAAAAACGATAGTGTAGAAACCCTTGGTGGGGGGGGGCATACTTTTTTCGAATAGGCTATATTGCCGGTCCCGGCAATATAACGATTCCTGCGTTATTTTGCCGGTTCATGTATATTTAACTAAATTGTTAAACATACAGTGACGCCCGGCACAATAATGAGTCTTACGTTATTTTGCCGGCTCGTGTTTATTTAACTATAAATTACTTTTTTTAAAAATTATTTAAATTATTTTTTTTGTATTATTTAAAACTTTATCAAACGAAATTTTATTTATAATTTAAAACTTTGCCTGATTGATTTTTTTTGTTTTTTTTTAATTAATCTTTGCCTGATTGATTTTTTGTATAATTTAAAACTTTATTAAGTGACAATATATTTTAAAATAACGATAAAATTAATTTTTACTTCCGGTTGATTCGATTAGAAGTGAACTCTTCAAAATTACGACTTATTTTATGATTTCATTGAAAGAACATTTTAAAATAGAAACTGTTTAAATCCAGTGATTTTCTGTATATTTTAACATTATCGAAGTTTTTCTTCATAAAGAAAATCAGAATTTTACATTAAAATCTTTCCTTTGTAAAGCACATTTTTAACAAGTAAATGTTACCAAAGGCAAAATAAATTATTCTTCTACGTGTATAAGTTTATTTGTTTATTTGATTATTTATTTTTATTAAAAAAAATCATTTATCAAAATAAATAATAAAATAAACAAATAAACTTATACAGGTAGGTAGAATACTAATTTATGTTGCCTTTGGTAACATTTATTTGTTGCTTATTTTTTTCTTTATATATAACTTATATATAGCTTAAGGAAAATTTCAATTACTTAAATCGAGAGCAGACTTAGTAATGTTGGGAAAATTCATCAACATTAATTCTATTATGAAAAGTAAGCAGATATTTCGTTAACCGACACAATAGGGCAGGTCGATTTTTTTTTATTTCTTTAACCGACACAACTGATGATGAAAACAAATTGTTTTTAAATATTTGCCCTTATTTATTTAATTACCTTTTCTTTCGCAAGTCCATAACAATTAGGTTTTTTTAAAAAAATGAACCGGCATAATAACGATCCCTTTACATTAGTAAATAATTATTGTGCCGGGCGTCACTGTATGTTTAACAATTTAGTTAAATATACATGAAGCGGCAAAATAACGCAGGAATCGTTATTTTGCCGGGACCGGCAATATAGCCTCTTCCTACTTTTTTTACTTATTAAATATTTTGATTTCTGCTTTAAAACTAAATTAAAACATAAATAAATAAAGATACTTGGGTACTTTTTTAGCAGAAAAAAAATTAACATTAAAAAAAAAATGAGGTTAGAGTCAAGAGTACCCTAACCCTAAATAAACTAACTTTAAAAAGTAAAAGGAAGCGCTGTAGCCGAAAGTAAACATTGTTTTGTTTTTTTCTGAAACCGGGTACAATTCAGAAATTAAAAAAATATTTTCGAAAGAAAAATTAAACAATTGGGTACACGTCTCCATCTACCGCTAACTGGCCAGGAAGTTGGTGCCCATTTTACGTCAAATTTATTTAGGAAAGTGTTCCCCCCACTCTAAAATCTAAAATTAAAAAAAAAATCCTTTTTTGTGGATATGTTTTAGGCTGTTTACATGTAATCGCCCCAAGAAGTATGATGTAATTGTTTTGTTTTTGTTTTTGTTTTGTTTTTTTTTTGGGGGGGGGGGGGCTAAACTACGATGGTTGTAATAGTAAAAAAAAAAATACCAGGCGAAGCTCATTTCATTCTAAATAATCTCAAGTGACTGAAATAGGAATTAACCCCATTGTATACCTTAGGATACTTGTTTAGTATAAGGTTCATGGCACATCAACTCTTCCCATAAATGAATTACGAAATGGCGATTTAGTAGTTTAACAGCCGGACAACTCTGACGTCAAACAAGCACCTGCTGTATTCAACTGGAGCCTCGAAAAAGTTGTCCCTCGTTTAATTTTGAAAACAAACATTATTTTAAACATTTTTAACAAACCTTTATTTGACACCGTTCGATTTCGGCGGAATTTTTTCGCGCCGTTCCACATTAATAAAATCATTCCGGGCATCTTTTACGAGACTCAGCAGAGTAAAAACGCTAAAAAAAACAAATATACAACAAATAAAAGTAACTGTAAGCTGTAAAAGTTAGTTTCAAACTTGCATGTGCTATTTGTTTGTATTTTAAACCCGTTTGAAGTGCTATTTATTAGAAATTTAAGTTCAACAGACGATTTTCGAAGAATTCAAAATGGCCGCTCTATGTAATAATATAGAGGGACTGGCCGCCATTTTTCTTTGAGAAACTAGATGTTTTGAAAAACAAGAAATTTTTTTTAACATCTAATAAAAAGCCATTTATACTACATAAAAATACAAACAAATTACATAGGTAAGTAGAAAAATGTCTATTCTAGACATAAGTCAACTTTACTCGTTGCAAATTTATGTTTTTAAACTCTTTCTCGTTCTTTTTTTGGACCCCGTTCGCGCCTCTGCTGAGCGTCGTAACATATACCCATCATTCCCTATGTGAAGAAATATTGTTTTGGAACTCTGAGATGGTTAGCAAAGCATGGATTAATCGCCAATCAACGTATTTGTTAAAAATGGCAATTGCAAATGTCATACGCCGCAAATGGACGTTCTTTTATTGACAATTACTGTTGGACGTGCAGTACAAGTCGAAAAAAAAAGAACGTACGTTTTGGATCGTTCTTTGAATGTTCCCACATAAAATTAGAAAAAATGATTGAAATTATATATTGTTATGGTTGAAAAAACAACAATTATTGGGTGACTTTTAGAATGATCAGTACAGTCGCGGACGGGGTCCAAAAAACTAACGAGAACGAGGTTATAAAAATAAATATGCAACAAGTGAGTTTAACCTACGTCGAGAAGAGATATTTGTCTACTTACCTATGATATTTGCTTGTATTTTTACGTACTATAAATGGGTTTTTATTAGATGTAAAAAAATTGCTTGTTCATTTTTTACTCGTTTTTTGGCACTTCTGCATTCTTTATGAAGTCGCAGCCGATTAAGAAATCGAAATTGAAGAGTTCCGTTTTTTTTTCTCCAAGTAACATTCATTCAGAATTCACCGGAAGTTGAATTTACCGGGAGTTGAAGTAGAATTTAGTTTTTAGAAAATGGAGTTAAATGAGTTGAATCTTCGCGACATCGGTAATTTAATGAACCAGACGCAAAAAACAATCGATTTTTTACAGGCACATCGCCATCCACAGGTGCCACAACAAATCATGTGGAAAACATGTGGCAAAAGGCCAAAATGTGTAACAAAATAGAATGTGGCACCCACACGCAAATGGTGGAGTCTTACTTAATGGAATTTATGTGGCGGCAGAAGTTTTCTGCTAACCCCATGGAAGCCATTATAAATCAAATTGCAGAACTTTATCCTGTTCAATAAAAGAAAAAGGACAAAAAAATACAGTCCCCCCCCCAATGAAAACTTTTCATTTAGATAAAAAAAATCTCACCAAACAAAACTTTTCAACTACAATATATTTAAAAAAAATAAAAGCAAAATCAATGTTGACCAAAAAAATTCATCCCCCCCACCCCAATCAAAACTTTACATTTTTATTTATAAAATTTTTACTTCATATAATAAAAAAAAGAAATTGTTAATTGTTTCTTGTTACCCCAAAACAAATCAGTCTTGCATTTTTTTTTAAAGTTGTAAATAAGTCACTTCCGGTTGAATTACTTCCCTTTATTTTCAGTAGAAGGACAGAAAATCTGCGGCTTCATAAAGAATGCAGAAGTGCCCGTTTTTTTTTTGTTTTTTTTTAGACAAAATGGCGTCTTGAGCTCACTTCCTTACGAGCAAGCGCCATTTTTTTGCAAGTTCGTGTGACAAAACTATTGATTTCTAATAAATAGCAGTTGGAACGGTTTAAAAATACAAATAAATATCACAGGTCAGTTTTAAATTAACTTTTATCGACGACAGTTACTTTTATTTGTTGTATATTTGTTTTTTTGGGCGTTTTCAGCGTACTGATTATTCTAAAAGATACCCCAATTATTTTCTTTAAAAAAAAACACCCCAAAGAAGTTAGTTAAATTGTAAATTAATGTTGGTTATCTTTCGGGGAAAAAACACTGAAAAACAAATATTTTGTTAAATTATAAATGGAAGCAACATGTTGGTTAAAAGTTTTGTTAAATTTATCTTTGTTATATTTCAGATCCATGTATTAAAAAAAAACACTGATTTTATTTTTAAAATAAATTTGTAAAAAAAAAATATTTTCTCATTGTAAATTGTTTCATGTAAACGAGGAACCACATTTTCGAGGCACCGGTTGAATACAGCAGACGCTTGTGTGACGTCAGAGTTGTCCACCATTTTGGCTGTTAAACTACTAAATCGCCGAATGATGGTGGCGGCTATTCTAGAAAATCTGGAAGGATATTAATATTTTTTTTAACAAATATTAAAGATTTTTGGTAAAAGTATAGAATAGTAAACACTCGAACTTGTAAACAAAAAAGCAACACATAATTTATATAAAACGCATTATAATTAAATTCTCTACCGAATCCGCCTAGTTTTAACGTGTGGAAACGATTTGTAAGATTTTGGGCTCTTATTCGTCATTTACCACGACCACCAGTTGTTTTCACCTTTTTACGGACCATTTTTTTTTCTTTTTCTGTGCAATTAGTAATTACCTATCATGTCGCTAGAGAATTGCCGGTTTTGTATTAATTTTTTCAAAGATTTTAGATTTTAGAGTAGGGATCAGTTTCCTATATTAATTGATCACCCTCTTTGACTATCACTAATTTATTTTTGGCACTTCTGCAGTCTTTATGAAGCAGCAGATTTTCTGTCCTTCTACTGAAAATAAAGGGAAGTAATTCAACCGGAAGTGACTTATTTACAACTTTAAAAAAAAATGCAAGACTGATTTGTTTTGGGGTAACAAGAAACAATTAACAATTTCTTTTTTTTATTATATGAATTAAAAATTTTAGAAATAAAAATGTAAAGTTTTGATTTGTGGGGGGGGGGGAGGGAAAAGAATTTTTGGGTCAACATTGATTTTGCTTTTATTTTTTTAAATATATTGTAGTTGAAAAGTTTTGCTTGGTGGGATTTTTTTTATCTAAATGAAAAGTTTTCATTGGGGGGGGGACTGTATTTTTTTGTTCTTTTTCTTTTATTGAACAGGATAAAGTTTTGCAATTTGATTTATAATGGCTTCCATGGGGTTAGCAGAAAACTTCTGCCGCCACATAAATTCCATTAAGTAAGACTCCACCATTTGCGTGTGGGTGCCACATTCTATTTTGTTACGCATTTTGGCCTTTTGCCACATGTTTTCCACATGATTTGTTGTGGCACCTGTGGATGGATCCACAAAATTATATCTGTGATTTACACGCAAATGGTGAAATCCTTCCGAAGCGAGTTGGTCGTATGCACGCCAACAGTCTGAGATTACTGTTGTTCCGGGACGCACATACTGCTTTATTATGGGTATTAGTGTTTCGGCATTTCTGGAAGGGACTGATTTCCAAATAAATCCATCACTTCCATTGTGGCTTGCCATCTGCATCTGTCTTTGACATGACGGGCATGTCCGACTGCAAGAAATCAGGCGATGTGCCTGTAAAAAATCTATTGTTTTTTGCGTCTGGTTCATTAAATTACCAATGTCGCGAAGATTCAGCTCATTTAACTCCATTTTCTAAAAACTAAATTCTACTTCAACTCCCGGTAAATTCAACTTCCGGTGAATTCTGAATGAATGGTACTTGGAGAAAAAAAAACGGAACTCTTCAATTTCGATTTCTTAATCGGCAGCTGCTTCATAAAGACTGCAGAAGTGCCTTATTTTTGTATGAAAGAAAAGTGTAATCAAATGGGAAAAATAATTTTTTGAATTCATTTTTTTTTACAAGCGTCACAATTAATATATATATATTACAATAGTAAATTAACAAATTGGGTAGAATTCGGGAATAAAAGAAATGCTTTTAAATTTGTATGAACTATTTTAGATTTTAGAGTGGGGATCACTTTTCTATATAAATTTTACGTAAAATGATCACCCACTTTCTGGCCATCACTGATTTGACTAGTTTATATACAAAAAGAAAATGGTGTCGAATTTTTCTTTTTTAGTAATCGTTTATTTAAGGTTTAAAAGATACCATATATAAGAATATTTACCTTAATCAGACTGAAAACCACCCCCGGACTAAGGATTAGTTTTTATTTATAGAAGAGTCTTGTTTTCCTTTCTTTGACTATCTTTTTGTTAGAGCTTATTATAAGAGTTAGTCCTACAGTCTGTGAAGATTAGCTCCTATAAGTACATTCCAAAGAATCTTCAATAATTAAAAAGTTGCGACATATAACCCATAACTACCTAAACATGTAATATCTACTTATTATTAACAAAAACATGACAACAAATGAAAACATGCCTTTCATTAACCCCAACACTAATCCTAAATCTGGGTGGGTTTCATTTTAAACTAGCGGGGCTACCCGACGTTGCTCGGGGTCATAAAAACATATAATTGAAGAAAGATCGTGTGTGTAACATCTTTATATTCAAACTTCTATTTCTCCCCCTCTCTCTATAGCCGTCTCTTTATCTTTCTACTTTTCTCTTCCCTGGTCGCCCCATTTCACCGCTACTTTCTAATTTTGCCTTTTGAGAAAGCTGTTTCTTCCCCACCATTTCATCCTACGTTTCCTAGGGCAATAGTATGACATATTTCTATGAAAAGTACCACCTCTGTCTGCACCTTCTATATAGGTACTTATCCCGGCCCCCGGTGTTCATACTATATACGTATCTATCGCCGCCCCAGTGCACATACTATATACATACCTATCGCAACCTCGGTGCAGATACTATATAAGTACCTATCGCCGCTCCGGTGCGAATGCTAAATACGTACCTATCGCCGCCCCGGTGCGAACGCTAAATACGTACCTATCGCCGCCCCGGTGCGAACGCTAAATACGTACCTATCGCCGCCCCGGTGCGAACGCTAAATACGTACCTATCGCCGCCCCGGTGCGAATGCTAAATACGTACCTATCGCCGCCCCGGTGCGAATGCTAAATACGTACTATTCGCCGCCCCGGTGTGCGTGCTATATACGTACTGATCGCCGCCCCGGAGCGCATGCTAAATACATACATATCACCGGCCAAATTCCCAAATTTTGACCTCAAAACCGAAAATAGTTTAAAGTCATACTCGGGATTGGATTTTGTAGCTGATAGAGTAAGGAAGTTAGAGTAGGCAAAAAAAGATTTTAAAAGACTGGGAAATATGTATTTTGAAGAGTGAGTTGGGTGAGAATGAACACCGTGCTCATGAGTGTCGGAGACACTTTTACTTTTCCCGACAGGAAATAACTAGTGTATCTGAAAGGTCTATGATCGTTTTTCCATTCTATCTATGTATGTTTTAAGATTGATCACTACTCTCTAAAATCATAGCGATTACTATTTTTTCTTTTATAGACAAATTTTATGAGTAGAGACAGCTCGCTCTAATGAATGTGAACAAACGTTAGACCGGGGGAAACGTTTGTTTGAAAAATCAACAATCATTGGTTTGCACAAGACACATTGGGGCAATAAAGTGTGTATGTGTTTATCGTTTATGTGACTTACACATTTTTTTGTTTACTATTAATCGAATATTTATTGAAATCAAAAAAGCAATAGCATAAAATAAACGGACTTTTAAATATAAGTTAGGCATTTTAATCTTTTTTGTTAGTGGTTGAAAAAAAATTACTTCAAGACCTTGTAAACTGACTATAAAAAAAAAGGTCACAATGGTAATCCAAACTTCAAACAAAATGCCTGTTCCTCAAACGCTGAAAAGACACTTAATATTTTTCCAGCACCAACACATTCTCTGTGCGTTCAAAAGAGCGACTGCCTGCTTTCAATTCATCCTTTTATGTTTTTTTAATCAGTTTGTTTCCAGACATGCAAATAAGTTATTCACATATGCAAATAAGTCCCAACTATAAATATGTACAATTGTAAATAGTAGCCCTTTTTTCCTATGGCAGATGGGCACACACGACATGCATAGCATCTCATTCGCTTTTCAGCTGGTAAGTTTTCGTTTTTGTCTCTATTTGTCACAGACTGTTAATAATTTAAGAGGAATTTGGGAAAATGTAAACCGTCGAATAGAAATTCATTTCTGGCTTTAGACTTGTTAGCAAATCCTCATGTATTAAAAGATTGAAAATTTGTGAAGCTATTTACATTCAATAATTGTATAAATAAATGTAATACACTATCTTAGAGAATTATACTTTTATAATAATTTTCTTTGATACTTAATTTAATGACCAAACGATACTGTATTAAATTTAACTTTCAAAAGCTAAATAATAATGAAAGTAAGACTGCCGAGCAACACCGAATAGGTACAGCTGGTTTATGATAAAGGTACATAGCGAAATAGAAGAAATGTCTAAATCTTTTTTGACAATTTGAAAATTGCTTCATCTAGGAATAATCATAAGTATAAAAAATATAATAATTCTGCGTGAGACCAGAAACTATCGAGAGTAGAAAGTGGACCTTGGGTTTACTTTTATCAGCCGCGTAACTCTCGCTTCCCTTATTTTGTCCTTTGAGTCCTCACATTCCATGAGATGTTTCTGATAAAGGGAGAAGAATGACCGTTTTCTAGGTAGGAATCTATCCCTATAACACTTATCGTTGGTTAGTTTTTTGACCTTGAAGTGGCATTTTTTTTTATTAGCTCCTTACATCAAGTGGCTTCATGCCTTGTCTGGAGTGATTTCTATAAAAAATTCTTTTAAATTGAATGGATGACGTTTTGGTGTTAATCAACCACTTAAAATTAATCTACCTTACTGTCATGACCATGTCAGTTAAAAATAAAAATTATCAATAAAATAAATGAAAATATAAGGCCTCCTTTCAGTTTCATGAGATAGTAGATATCTTGTGTAAGGATGTCTGCCCGCCGAGTCTATAGTGAAGGTGAAGCAGGCAAAAACATTTATATTTCTTTCTTCTAGCAGAGAGCAGCCTTTGCGAGTCGGTTTGATCACATGATGACAAATCAGACTCCAGGGCAAATTAATTTTCACCGAACCTTTTTAAGAACTACTTCCAGACCTGTGGGATTTAGACACCAGCCCCAGAGAGCTTTCCGATACCAATGAAGAAAGAAGTCCTCTTTCTTGCCACTATCCACTGGACAGCCGAGCAAAGCTATTTTCCACAGGAAGATATACAGTTCAGAGAAAAGCTGCAGCCAAACTTTCTTATTTTAATTTCTTTTCTTCATGATCTAAACTTTCGGCAACCTACTCCCAATGGTGGAGATCACTCAAATAAATATAACGCTGTTACTTATAAGAGATTTGTTTTCCTTTAGTTTGACAATTCTTTGTTACAAGATATTATAAGAATTGGTTTTACGCTAGTCCATGCAAAGATACAAGATATTATAAGAATTGGTTTTACACTAGTCCATGCAAAGATACAAGATATTATAAGAATTGGTTTTACACTAGTCCATGCAAAGATACCAGATATTATAAGAATTGGTTTTACACTAGTCCATGCAAAGATACCAGATATTATAAGAATTGGTTTTACACTAGTCCATGCAAAGATACCAGATATTATAAGAATTGGTTTTACACTAGTCCATGCAAAGATACCAGATATTATAAGAATTGGTTTTACACTAGTCCATGCAAAGATACCAGATATTATAAGAATTGGTTTTACACTAGTCCATGCAAAGATACCAGATATTATAAGAATTGGTTTTACACTAGTCCATGCAAAGACCGAGCTGCTATAAAACAAGATTTGTGCAAGCATGAACAGCATCTCTCCTGGACATGCATTGCTTTAGTCCTATTGTGGAAGAAGTCCAGGACGACTGGAAAAAATGCCAGTATAAACAGGGTTTTCCTTCCCCTAAACTAGTTGCACAACCAAGGCTTGAGAGTCTCATTTACCCTACTATTTAATCCATAGCTGAAGGGCGGGTATATGTATCATGGTGAGAGGTTAATATGCTATTAAACAAAACTCAAACTGGAATTTCTGTAGTGGTGAAGACCCTTCATCAAGGATATTAGCGAAAGTGATGCACTATTTCCCCCCCTCCCCCAAGCAGAACTAGTACTTGTATCCGGCATGCCTAGCCCATAATTCACAATCGTAACCATTTACACCAAGCCACTTTCACCACTTTACATACATTTACATATGGAATATTGGAGCCATTGGTAAGTCTGAATTTGATTCTCTAAATACTAAAATAAAAAGAAAGTTAGACCCCCCCCGCCCCGATTAAAAATCGTTTTATTTTATTATAATTTTTCAACTTAAATTTATTGTTTGCAGACATTAACAAAAAAACCCTTCTATTTTTTTTTATCCGTCTGTGACATTTCTCTGTCGCCTTATGTACTAATTAAACTCTGTACAATGAAGCACTACTTACTATGAAATCGTTCTGTAATTTATTGCTAAGTGTAATCTTGATTCGACTGAATGGAATTTTCAGATTATGACTCAGAGGAAACAGCGACTACTAAAGAGGGAAAAGTTAATAGTTTCTTCAGACGTGATGATTTTTTTTTGTCTTTTAGTAATGAGTCACCAAGTTATCAAGGCTAAAAAGTCGCTCGAGGATACATGTTAATGGATGGATAGATTGACAGTTGAATGATGATGAATGCTATGAGGATTGAAAATCTCCACATACCACCTACTCAAAACAGCAGTCGAATCATAAAACAGCAATTCTTGCCCCCTTGTCAGAAACATCGCTCATGGAATGTGAAGATTAAAGGACAGCATAAGGAGGAAGCAAGAGTTATGGTGCTTTCAAAAGAAATCCCATGGTTCACTTTCTACTCTCCAGGTTGAATTTTTTTTTTAATGGAAATCGCTCAAGACAAGGCATGAAGCCACTTGATGTAAGGAACTAACAAGAACAAAAGATGATTATCACAAAGACAGGAGATGCCTACTGGCCTTAGTCTTGAAAAGACCAATTATTTTTTAAAGTTCAAGATAAGATCAAAATTCAAAATAAATGTATTAGAAAATTTGAGACTGCCACATGTTTGTGGAGATAAATTACGAATGTGGGTGTAGTGTCATCTTACTGTATGCCCCCCCCCTCTCTTCCCGAAAGCAATTTATCTGGAAGCATTGATTTACCATCTGTATTTCTAATGATGTTTTTTTTTTCTTGCTTTACAAATTTTGACTTTAGATTTAAGATTCACTATAGAAATACTAGGTGTATCGACCCTGACATTGCCCGGGATCTATAAGGTTCAAATTTGTTTTGTAATCTTTCTATTTTCTATAATTACACCTTTTTTTGTTATATTTAGGTTCAGTATCTAAACTAAACAATGCAAATAATAAACGCTAAATCTTACTAAAAGAATAAGGGTTACGCCAAGACTAGCGAGAGAGTCAATAATATTGGGTACATTTTTCCTTTTACCCCCATGTTGTACTTTTTGCTGAATTTTCTTTTTAGCTGTTTATTTAAGAATGTCTACATATTATTAGCAAATTGCTGAACCACATTGAGTACTTTTTAAAACTAAATTATAGTGAAGTACGTTAGAGTATTTCCAATAACATTGTACAACAATAATAAATAAAAGTTGGCTTGTCAAAATCAAAGCTTGATTTGTCGGCTTAAATGCTATTAAAATTCGGCTAACATAATTTTATATATGTATATTATAATAAGATATATTAGATAACATGTAATGCCCACTCACTTCATGACCAGAAAGCGTTCTTGACCATATAGTGTAAGACTGAATTGGTAATTATTTTTTTTATTTCCAAAACGGTGGATATTTTTGAAACACAAAAAAATTGTTACAAGAAATATGTGATCACTTTACATTACATTTATTTCATGGTGTTGATGTGTAATCGCATGAAAAAAATGTTTTGTTGACAGCATGGGAACAAAAGGAAAAAATATTACCCCCAATTTTTTTCTTTTGTATGGATCGGTTATATTATGCAGTATATAAATTTCTCTATGAAAAGAGAGTACAGTGACATTTTATGACTGTACAGGTGCAAGTACAAACGCATTGCTTTGGACATCTTATCTCTGATTTTTAATGAGATTTAAACTGTTGGTAAAAGGCAAGAAAATTGAACAGAATTGTAGAAAGGCCTGGGCATTAATGAAAAAATGAATTTTGCAAAAGAAATAGACCGATCAGTCATGCGCAGTGCATACAAATGTCCATGGGCTACTATTGTGAGTCCTGTCTAGACATTTAAAAAAAAAATTTTACGTCACCACTAAAGGCCAAAAGCCACTCGAGGATAAAAGTCAATGAGATGGATGGATTGTCAGTTGAATAACTGTAAAACTGTAACTGTATTCATCCAGGGTGGGTTTGGCTTCAAATGAATTCATCGCACTTCACGTCAACGCGGTCCATCCCTGCTGATTGGCAACTGAGTCCTTGGCATACTTCAGAGGCTACCATGACAATTTTTTTTGGCACTTCTTTAGTTTAGCTGTGAATCTCAATTTATTTGCTTTTCTTTTTTTGAAGACAGGGGCAGACAATCAACCGGAAGTAACATAGAATTAGAAGTTTTTATCCAAAATAATCAATAAAGCAGAACAATAATAACGACGAACAGTGTTTTTTATTTAATAAAAATGGTTTTTTTTGTTGTTTTTTTTTTGTATAATTTATAACTTTAGAATGTCGCTGGTTAAATTACCAGTATATCACAGATTGACGTCATTAAGCTCCAATTTTGGATTAAAAAAATTCAAAGTCTAAGCCACTTCCGGTTGATTGGGTTGAGTAAATGGAACTCTTCGATTTTGATTTCTGATTCACAGCTAAACTTAAGAAGTGCCTTTTTTTTTTACATTAAAAAAAAAAGTATAAAAAGCTGAAATATTTATTTTAACTTTTTAGAGAAGATCAAAACCAGTGTTATTCATTCAAGAAATATACGCTTTTTTATTTCTTCTTCGTAGCGAGAGCGACACAGTAGGAACAAATACCCCCCCCCCCACCTATTATAAGTACACGTTTGACATGTTCACACTGAAATTCGACATGGCAGTGTGTGTCTTCTGCACAAAATTATGTAGGAGCGGATAACTGTAGTCACTTCCGGCTTGAAATAGAGACGACGAAACGTGTGTCTGGATAACTATAGGTATTTTATATATATACTAGACCACCCGTGACCCGTTGGGTCAGTTTGTTATATTAGCTATGGAATTCATGTATGTGCGTGACACTTGTGGAGAAAACAAAAAAACTATTTGATGAAATTAAATGTAATTGTTTAAAAAAGAATATAGATAGATTTCTATGCGTCGTTCTGTTTATTATAATTGTTTTTTTTTTAAATTATAGTTACTGAATTATAAGTGGTTGGCCATACTTATAGGTAAATATGCACTGAACAGGTGAGAAAGGAAGGGGGTACAACCGGCTGTCTCGCGTACGTAACGAAAACAGAGGGAGTAGGAGTGGTGAAATCTGTGAGAGGAAAAGTGGGAGGTGGTTTCGTTCACCGCCGCTATTGATATTAATAATGATTGTTGTTGTTTTGTTTGTTTGTTTTTGTTTTTTAAAAGGGTGGAGCTTTTTTGAAACTGCGACAGACTTTACAAAGTCCTGCCGTTGAATGTTTTTAGCCGTGGAGAAAACAAAAAAACTATTTGATGAAATTAAATGTAATTGTTTTATATTTAAAGCGATATAAACATTTCCAGAATGAAAAATTTCATGCGTTCGTTAATAATAAGAGTTCAACGGAATTGGAATAACAGATTGGAAGACGATGCTATTTACGCATGCGCAACCGGATGTTGAAAACCGGAAAGCTGATTGCAAACATACAAGACAATAGAGTTTTAGTAGTATATAGATATATATATATATATATATATATATATAAATTATATAATGATAAATAATAAAAATGCACAAAAATAAGAAATTCGAAATTTACACAAGAAAACTAGGAAATTATCCTAAAAATAAATTTCTAAGCCGTCATTTTCCGTCCTTATATAACTTTGTGGAGATGACATGTTAAATTTCAGTGTGAATATTACGGTGATATTCAGTATCAGCTAATAACATTGTTTTTTTACGCAAGAAAATAGCGAGAATCATGATTTTTAGTACAAAAAAGGTTTTGAACTAATACCGAATGTCAATAACAAATCCCAAAATGACGCCATTAAACAAAGAAAATTACTTTTCAAATGTCCGTAACATTCGAATGATATGTGACATAAAGCCGGTTGTTCAATGTGGGTCATCCGGCTCCCCCAGAGTGTGGGTGGGGGCGTTCTGGAGGTTTACAGAAATATAGACTTCTCCTGAAGGCCAACATATGCTTTGTTAAAAAAGGGGGGGGGGAAGAGAGGTACTTGCTGATTGTGGGTTCAGCCTTCGGGTCGAAATATGACCGACGAGAGCGAAGATGGATGGTTTTATGGTCAGGAATCGGGGTGGGAGGTTTTTACAAAACCTATATATTCAGATTCTACCGTCCTCCTAGGTCGGAAAGTGTTCTTTGACACAGTAGAAACCAGACGTTGGATTTTTGTTCCGTTCTCTGCACCATTACTTAGTGTTACCAGACCCTGTTAAGGTGGGTTGCTACTAAGAGACTATTTCTTTTTGCAACCCCCTACTACTGTCGGCCCTCATCTGGGTATGCTCCATAAATATTTTTCCAGCAGCTTCTTAAAAGCATCAGTTGAATTGAACCAGTATTACCGTAAGTAAATAAACTGTCAAGTACAATAACTCTGTTTGACTAAAAATCATGATTTAGTCGGTGCGAGTTATCTTCCATGACAGTTTACTTTTTAAAAGTGGACTTTCATTTCGTCATTCAATTCGAAAGTTACTAAAACCTTAAATAATGAAAACAAACGATTCTCGATGATCGAAAAGTGTGTGTGGCGCTTTTTCGCTATATATTTTTTTTAATAGGGTATATTTTACAATAATCAACACAACGAGAACGGGGTCCAAAATATACAACAAATAAATGTGACCGTAGTCCATAAAACTTATTTTCCGACTTACCTATGACATTTGTTTGTATTTTTAAGTAGTTTCAATGGGTTTTTTTAATTAGATATCACCATTTCTCTCCATTTTACGTTCACGGGGAATTTACCGATATTTGTTTCCCTCAGCCTCGCTTTGTTTTTGTTTTTACTGGGACTCATAATCAAAGCACACTTTTTCCAAAACTTTGATCCATTAGTTTTTGCTTTTTTTACTGGGGGGGGGGGGTGACTTTTAATGTAGTTTACAATATATTTTAGTTACGATGACTTAATTAAAAGTACTAGGCTGAGAAAAAAAATGTCGGCAGCCATCTTGTCTTGCCAAATTTCCAACTTTCCGTGAACGTAAAATGGAGAAATTTTGATATCTAATAAAAAGCCATTGAAACTACTTAAAAAGACAAACAACTGTCATAGGTGAGTCGGAAAATAAGTTGTACGGTCACATTTATTTGTTGTATATTTGTTTTTTGGACCCCGTTCTCGTTGTGTTGATTATTGTAAAAGATACCCTTTTAATGAATTCCTGTGCAGCTTTCTTTTATTTTCTGTTTTATTTCGCTGTTTGATCGCAAAAAAATAAGTACACAGGAACTTTTCGATCAATTCACTATTTTAGTTGTAGCGCTTCTGCTGTTTAGGCTCGACATTTTAGGCCTCTCTTAAAAAAAAAAACTAGCTAAAGAAATGGGTGCTTATGAATCGTAGGGCCGAAAATAATTTTTATCTTTAATTTCGAAGAGTTAAATAAGGGGGAGATAACTCAGTTTCAACCACGGTATTGATTTTAACACTCTGAATTTGCAAGATATTTTATATTTAACCAGAGATAGGACACTGCAATGGGAACTATTTTCGAACAAATTGCAGAATTTTACCCAGTGTAAAACTCATTTATTTCAAAAACTTTATTTCCCTTGTTTCATTTTTCCCCCCTTCCATTTACGTATTTTTCTATCTTTTTCTTCTTTGAT
The DNA here is from genome assembly GCA_963556195.1 of Sepiola atlantica. NCBI lineage: Eukaryota > Metazoa > Mollusca > Cephalopoda > Sepiida > Sepiolidae > Sepiola > Sepiola atlantica. The sequence continues at coordinate 234,501,458 of OY744515.1, read as the reverse complement.
AATTAATTAATTTTAATAAACCATTTTATTTTTCATTGATGCCGAATACCATGATTGTTTTATTCCTAAATTATCCTTTTACATATACATTGTTTTAACTTCATTTTACATTATAGTAATATCCATTTCAAGATAAACTGTGGTTGAAAAATTTGAGTTATCTCATCCACGACAGAGCTAACATCGATATTTCGCCAGCTTCCCTCGCCGTCGGGCTTGGAAAGGCTAAAAGCATTTCTCAACTCACGCGCACACAGTCACACCCATGTACACTCTGACACTAAGCGACATACACACAATGCCTTCATTCTTTCACACTGTCGTTTGCTGATTGAAAACAAGATGTAAAAACTCATTCATTTTAATACTCGTAACGTTTCTCACTGAACTTTCTACAATGAAAACAAATGAACATTAACTCTAATTAATAACTTTCAATCAAATTTAATTTTTGTAATTGAGTGGAGAAGTTGTGATTACGACTTGTTTTGAAAAGATTCAAAATAATATGAAAAAACATTTTATGTTTTCACATCTATGTAAACATATCATTTAAATATATATAAAATATCTCTTTTGTGAACTGATGTTTTTGTACTCATTATTTTGTTTGTGTTTACTGTTTATCATATGACATTTCTCTCACTCTCTCACACACGTGTCTCCCTTAAAACTGTTTTCCTAAACATGTTTCCCTAAAATCGGCTCTCCCAAAAGTGATAATATAACTTGAACCCTCAAAATGGTCTTCTAAATAGTTACCAAGAAATACAGGTGTGAAAAAACAAAACAAATAGATAACAAATAACTGTTACCAAACGATAGAAAATTTACTTTCCTACTTATCTATATAATTTTCACGTGTATTTACTGATTGTAAGATTTATTTTTTATGTAGGTGCTGATATCGATCCTGAACCAGTTTTCGTGAGGTTTGACTAGGAAGCGTTCCGCTGTTCTACGCAAACGCCCAAGAGTTGTTGAGCCGATTTGTATCAGACGACAATTTTGATACGGTGCTGCGTCCTATGATAATAATATTTTGCTTGTTTTTTTTTTTTTTTTTTTTTTTAGGGTTTAGGGTTAAAAATATTTATTTGATAACAGTATTTTCACTCTGTTTTGCTTGTTTTATTTGTTTTGTTGTTTAAAAAAATTCTTGCAACTATAACTAAAATTATAGGATGCAGCAACGTATCAAAATAGAAATAAATATTTATTTGATTGTTTTGTTTTTTGTTTCTTTTAGAAAATTTTTTGAAAATATAACTTACAATCATGGGACGCAGCAGCGTATCAAAATTGTCGTCTGGTACCATTCGGCTCGTCAACACATGGGCGTTTGCGTAGGACAGCCGAACGCTTCCGAGTCGAACCTCACGAAAACTGGTTCAGGATCGATATCAGTACCTTTATGTATTTGTTATTATCACTTTAACTTAGACAAGTCAGCATGCTTTTCAAGATAGACGACAATTTTGCCGGGGCTTGTTTGCTTATTTCCGACTTATAAAATACAAAAAAAAACAAAACTTATTCTAATCGGACTGCCCCCCCCCCCCCGGACTTAGGGTTAGTAGTATTGTAAGCATATTTTTTTTTTTTTTATATTTCATAGCTGAAATAAGCGAGCACCAAACAAAGAAAAATTTGACTGCCATTTTTATTGATGAAATCTGTTAAGTGAATGTAATGCTAACAAAACTTACAAATAGTTTCCAAAACTTTAAAACTAACAAAAATTAAATTTATTATCGTTTTCTAAAAGTTATTTGTTTTCTATCAGTTTTTGTTTTTTCACCTCTTTTATTTCTTGTAAACTATACTGCACAATCGCCTCATCATATTCGGTTTAACATCTGTTTTACATGCTGCCACGCATTGGACGGCTTTAAGAAATTGACTTCCAATGTAACCTATCTCTGACCAGGTCTTTATTTATCCCTTTTTCCATCTGGTCCATTTTTATCATTTCCCCCCATGTTTTCCTTGACCTTCCCCTGTGAACTGAACCTTCTGCCTCAACTGTTCTACATTTTTCACAGATGGGAAGTTTTTGGAGAGAAACTTTGTTTATGATAGTTCTGTTTAGTTTTAGGTACACAAAGAAAGGAAACATTCTTTACAAAGGTGGACGTTAGATAAATTTTTGCTGCAAATATTTTACAGGGAAGAACCAGAGATTGGAGCTCAGTCGAGCACCGTATACCTCCACATGATTATAAATTCAAAACGAGATTAATCATCCTTTAGGCTGAATGGATGTATGTCCACATTGCTCTGTTTTTCTCTTATTTCCTCTAGTTCTTTCAGATCATCGAAGGCTTAGTTTTCTGAATAGTTGAATGTAAATGATTCTTTGCATATTAAGCTCATCCTTTCAGACATTGGCAAATTTTGGCATTAATTTCGGATAAAATCCCACCATAACCAAGAATCTGCATTATTGAGGCATAGAAAAGATTCTATTTTTTTTATCTTATTTATAGTTGGTGAATTAATTTGGAAGCCTGAGAAACTTGGAATTCACATTGAAGAAAGATTTTTGGGTTGATATTTTCAAATTATTCTCATGAAATTTTGAAAGTTGTGTCTATTCATTTTTCTGAGTCAAAATATCGCTAATATAGATAAAAACGCAATGTATTTGAAAATGTGATTAATATATCTATAAAACATGGAATTATTTAATCCAAATGGCATAAATTCGTACTGATAATCAGTACAGTAACAATTTAAAACAGCTCCATGTTTTTTTTGCAAACATCGGTGGATGGCTTCCTGTTTCAGATATGTGGTAAACTCTACACTATTTTTCTTGGGTATATTTGTGTTGTGAAATAATTTTCGGCTATTTGTCGAAGATGGTCCAGATGAAATAGGTTCAATTTGATGAATCACCTTATTCAGTAGAGATTTAGTTGTTGGCTTCTAAATCCTATTTTCTATCAGTCAAAGATACATTGTTTGGCTGATGCTAATTGTCATGCCAATTTTTATTTTATTTTTTAAAAAGAAGTCAAAATCTGAATAGTGGATTGGTCTGTGATCACAAATGTCTAGGTGAAGGAGGATCTCAAACTGGGTATTTCAATTTCCAAATTTTTTAATCCATGGCATTTTATTTTCTCATCTTTAGAGAGAGACATGAACAAACAATAGGGTCTCCATAAACGGTCTGAAGTTTGGAAGGAACTCTAGTTCCAACAACACCAGATCAATACTAGCACAAAGAAGTAGATGGAGAGTGCGATTTGGGAGTGGGGTTTGATAATACATTTAGGGCAAATAATCATATTTTTACCATTGTATCGAGGGCAAATAGAATGATCGGGTGGATGGTTAGGAATATTATTTGAGGGAGACAAATGTGTTAAGGATATATAAAGCTCTAATAAGACCTCATATAGAATACTGCACCCAGGCCTGGCCTCCAGCGACTAGACATGGAAATTGGAATGTAATATTGAAACTGGAAGGCATCCAGAGAAAGGTGACAAAACTAATAAGTAAAGTAAAGGAGTGCAGTTACAGGGAGAGATTGGACACATTTGTATTGACTACTTTGCTGGTGAAAGAATAAGAGGTGATATGATTGAGACCTTCAAGATAATTAATGGCATTTCTTACTATGGTGGGCATTTTTTTTAGTATTTCTCCTAAATCTGGAAGGTTATTGTCAAGGCAGTTTTCAAAAACTAGATCTGTTAACCAGTTAAGTTTTTTTTTTACTCACAGAGTAATGTTTTTGGAATAAGTTGCCAGATTGGATTAAGAACAGCAATAGCGTGGATCAGTTTGAGATGAGATTGGATGAATTCAGAGAAAATGGTAGAGGGGAGAAATTGAGAGGGCAGTTTTGAGAGTTATCAAATGAAATATTTAACAGAATTTGATCTGGATATCGATACTGTACTAACAGTTTAATTTTTTAAATTTGTTTTTACAGTTGAATTGAGAAGGTATTAAAGGGGAGATGCCCAAGGAGGCATAACAAACGAATAATAATAAAAAAGTACTTACAAAAATACTCTCCCAACTGCACAAATCTCTTTCTCGTCTGTTCATGTTCACTGTTTTTGTATCTGCATGATTGTTGTATGTCATCTTTAAAAATGGATCATGCAAAATCTCACAAGTCTGAGCATGCACCTTTTCCCTATTGTAAATGGCCGCTCAACAAGCAAAACATTGTGGTCACATTACACTTGCTAGGTTCTCATCTCTTTCATTACAGTCAGGTCCAATATCCTCCAGTTTATTATTGACATCTGTGTCATCGAAATACTTGCATCTGTGTCTTTGACCTTTATTTTTGTTGTCCCTAATCATACTGTAATTTCTAACAATAGCAAACAGGACAGAACAAGGTCACATAATTAGTTTTCTTATTAATTATTCTAAGGCTTGCTGGTCAGAAATAGGGTAACAATTGCACAATGCCTTTCTTGGACTATTTGCAATACAGTTTACATCTTTTCACAGTAGAATCAAAATGACACTGACCGGCGTAAAAGGCTCCAGTTAACAGAAAACTCTTGCTTGAACGAATCGATATTTATATATTAGAATATCCACTCATCGACTAGCAACCAAAATGGAGCATCCCAACCTGCTTATATACCAATTCTCTAGCTTCTAATCTAACTCTAAGTAATTCTAATTCAACTGATCAGACAGCTGGTCACTTACTACTAAATTTAATATTTACTTACTCTGGAGTATAAATGTGCTCAGCACTCTTTGAATCTTTGTTCTTGGCTTAAGATGTATAGGCACAATGCTTTTCCTGCGTTTTTTAGCAATACACTTCATTGATGTTTGATGGTTGTTGCTGAATGACAAATGTTGTGTTTTTATGTAGTTTAATAAAGGCATTAGTTTGTTTTCTGAGTTGCGTGGGATTAAATCTTTTTGTGACGCAATGACTGATAAAATGTTTGAGGATAGTGCCAGGAAAAACTTGTGTAGCACAATTTATTTGCAGAAACCTATCTATTTTGCTACTGATATAATTTCTTGTGTGTATATCAAAGATTGTGCATTCGTGCACTTCCATTTAGTGGTCATTATATTTTTTAGTACTTTTATGAATCTAATACCAATATTTAAGAATCCTAAAACAAAATTCTATTTTTATTTTATCTAAAATCTCTTAATGTGGATATATAGATCTTTACAAAACATAATCATACCATTGAATTATGACTGTTCTAAATTTATTGGAAATTAGAAAATTTTACGTCTTTTGTGCTATTGGTCTAAAAGCCAAAGTTCACAATGTATAACTAAAAATGCAGGATTTGAACAAGGAGAAAGTTTTTTTATAAATGTAATGACATCTTGTGAAAAATAAAATTTAATTGTAAGGAAAACAATAATTACAAGCCAGTCTAAGCATAGGGCAAAATTCCATTATCTTTCAAAATTAAAATGTACAAAAATGACATCATAAAAATAATGTTTCTTTTATAAAACTAGCAAATATATGCTCCCTCCAGTCACATATTTTTTGCTAGGCTGGGGTGATTATATAGTTGTGAAAGAACTACATACAATATGTAATTAAAGCAAAATAAATTATTTTGTACTTATAAAATAATTTCCAACGCTATTGATAATGTTTACTCATTCAGTTATTTATTTTTATTATTATCGCTTATGTTTGAATTCCTTTTTTGAAATATGACTTAAATCGTAAATCTATGACGTCATTCCAAAACTATAATTAATTTGTTAAAGTAATGTTTTAAGCTCTATTTATAAGAAAGTTCAAATAGGTCAGTTGAAGATCGCATAGTTTTGATTTCCGGTCATGGCATCTGCTTTATTTGTTGGGAATTTATTATTAGAAATATTCTCCATTTCTAAAAGTAGTTAAGATCTTTGATATTTCGAAATGAGACTAATACTGCAATGTATTTATTACGTTTTAAAGAAATTGTGACTAACAAATGGACAGACAGGCGAAATCTCTATTTATATCAGATAAACATATATTATCCCCAGACATACATGATTCATGTTCACTAACAATTATCAGTGTGACTTATACAGGGTGGGCCAAAATAAGGGTCCTATCTTTAAATTTGAATAACTTGAATTTGAATAACTTCCACAAAATAAAAGTTAAACTCACCAAACTTTATGTGTGTGTAGACTGACCCTTCCGAGATTTTTTGAAATAAACAAAACAAATTTTAGCCGAAAAACACTTCTTAAAACTTACAAAAACTAAAGTATTGTTTTTTACACTGTTTTGAGTTTTTTAAGCAAAAATAATGTTTTCTAAATGAGGGTACGTTCCTTAGGGCTAATACGGCTCATGCTTGCTTCGGAAGGGGTCCTTTACTTATTCTAAAAAAAAAAAATTTAAAAAAATCAATAAATAAAAAAGTTATGAATTTTTAAAAATAGGACCCTTATTTTTGCCCACCCTGTATAACTATACCGCCGGTCAAACGATTTGAAAACTGGACCCGTATAACTCTAACCAAACATTTTTAACGACCGTGATAGTCATATTTGAAATGTGAGAGAAATAAACTCTATATTTTATTTACGAACATAGTAAGTCTCAGAAAGTGTCCGATTTGTCAAGGGAGAGAACTTTCACAATATTGCTTGATTAGAAACTTTTCATATTTCTTGCAAAGTGCTCGACTAGAACAGAGCTTTTAGTAATTTTTTTTTTTTATAAAATAAATACTTATTATCCATGTTTCATGTTCACTAACAATCATCAGTGTGGCTTATATAACTGTACCACCTACTGAACGAATTTAATCCTAGTTATCAACACACATTTCCTCATTTCTACAACTCATCAGTGTGGCTAGACGTTGAAATTCGAAAATGAGATGGCAATGGTTGGATTCTAGTGTTCTACTCACCGAGCTAATGAAACTGCTTCTTTTGAAATGGGAGATATTATAATTTATTTCACGATATTGATAACCGAAAGAACTCATTTCTTTTTTTATGGAAGAGTATTGCTTTTACGCTAAGTGGAAACTATCATTTCCTACATCATTGTAGGTGTGTTTATTATATAAAGGGGAGTTGTGCATGTGTTTGTATGTCTGCAAAAGGCTATCGAGATACTATACATACCCCCCATAAAGTTGACATTTTCTGAATCATCCAGCTTTCGCTCGCATAATATAAAAAAATTGGAAATAAAATATCGATCTCTTCATGTAGAAAGGACACAAAATCTGTGATGGGGGTGCTCGAATTTGTTTGTTTTTTCATAGTCCCTAACGCTTTGCACATGGGTGCTGTGCAGAACAAACCCCGGATTCTAAAAGCGTTCAAGTGACCTATTTTTCGTCAGATTTCATACTCTCTTTGCCGCGTTGGATAGCAATGAAGGACGAAGACAGAGAGGTTGATGGTTCGATCCCCACCGACTCCCAGGAATTTTTTTTAAACGATGACTTAGATATACGTTGAAGGGAAGGGGGCAGGATGAGTGGGACAACTGGGCAAGACAGAGATAGTACTTTTAATAATAGAAATATGTTACGTTTTTGCCCCGGGTGACGTGAATGAGGGGGCGACTGCCCCGGGAAACGGGGAGAGGGGACGACCAGGGAAAGAGAAATTGTTTCACTTTTGCACTGGGCAACGCCGGGTAACCTCTGCTAGTATATGTATAATAATCGAATACTACATCCACTTTGTTTCCATATACATATATTAATATGAAATATCCAGTTCCTGAGTATTCTGGATAGGACAAAAATAAAACTTACCCCAGTCAAAAAAGATTTCTTCTTTGACTGAGTACAGAACAGATACTATACTTTGATACTAGCCTAAATGTCAGAAAGTGCACAATATGATTTAGTTTACTAAGGTCATCAGGTTCTTAATCTCACTAGTTACCATTTTTTTATGGAGGCCAGGTGCAGCCACAGGAACTTTTGGCTTCTGTTGATTTAATGAAAACACCAGGACAAAGATGAAATGGATTAGAATCAATTGAGTTCCTCAATTTCCTATCGCTTATATTTTACCAGCTGTCTTTGAGGTGGATCTTCATGTGACTCATTTCCATTTGGAATCTTTCTGTTGAATCAGATGAGCATCAGGGGTCAGTCTTGAAGTTTTGGAGTAAATCACATTTAATCTGCGTTAAACCATAGGTTTCAACAATTTCAAACTGTATGTAAGACAGAAATATAAGGATAATATCTAGAGGGTTTTCTCTCATAGACATGATATTGCTAGTCTCGGTCTTTTCTATAAATACTATTATGGCATGTGTTCTTCAGAATTGCGTGATTTATTCCATGCTTCTTTTGTTCCAGCTCGTTTGACTTGTTGGTCTAGTGATCTCCATCAATTCACTGTTTCTATACCTCATTGTAATACAGCTTCCTATTCCAGTTGCTTCTTTCCAAGAACTGCACGCTTGTGAAATTCTTTTCCTGCTGACCGTTTTCCTTCTACCAATATTTATTTATTTTGAGTTTTGATCTCATCTTGAACTTTAAAAAATAATTGGTCTTTTAAAGACTAAGGCCAATAGGCATCTCCTGTCGTTGTGATAATCATATGTTGTTCTTGTTAGCTTCTTACATCAAGTGGCTTTATGCCTTGCCTGGAACGATTTCCATAAAAAAAATTGAAAGTTTAATTACATTCTATCATTCAGTAAATGAAAGCCGATTGTTTTGTGTGTAATATCTGCAACAAGATTTGTAAAAACACAAATCTGGGCTGTTGAGCCATATGAGTGCTCACACTCGAGTACAGCTGTTGGAAATAAGTTATACACCATGCACTACGACTATGCAATCCCTGTGGCATAATGCGTGACCTTTTGGAGAGCTAAGTGCTCCATGTTATATTCGTAATCCTTATGCCAGACTTATTTCAAAAACAGTAATTCTCTGCGTTTTGAGATCACTGAGTGCAGCCATATTTTGGAGGACTGAAGGTCGGTGTCAAACCAATTCAATGACAGGTGCATGTGATGGGTTCAGAGATCAGACTATCGTCGTTCGAGAAAATCAGTTATCAAACTCAAAACAAAACATTTGACAAAGCGTACAACAATGACGGCTGTATTCCCTCTCTCTCTTTTTCTCTCTCTCTCTCTCACTCTTCCCCCCCGCCCCCCCCCCCCCCCTCTCTCTGGTAAAGAGATTGAAAATTCAGAGACTGGTTTGAAATCTGAACGAGGAAGATGCGTTTGTCGCGCTCTGACATCTGCGAATTTTAAATATGTTCTTCGGCAAAAATAAATTATATTTTTATATTAAAAAGTAAAATGGTTTTTTCCATTATTACATAATGTTTGATTTGCAGCATGATGGTCTCGACCAAACAGCCAGCCAGCCAGTCCCAGAAGCAGATGACAGTGACTATTGTCAAACGATGATTGCTCACTGGCGATAACAAGGCGAGACATTGCACATATGTGCACATGTCACACTTTGTCCCGTTGTCGAAAAAAGTCCGGCAAAGATCGCCCAGCCGTCCAAAACGATGGCATCACATCCCTACAGGTGCATACTTAGAAAACAGAGCTGTTAAACCTGACATAGCATATAAGACCAGAGTGAGAGTAGTAACCCTAGTTGAAGTCAGTGCTCCTAATGATGCTGGCCGAAGCAGAGCTGAAAGGGTGAATTGAACTAAATACCAAGGTCTTATGTATGACAAGAAAAGGAACCAAAATCTTATGAAGATCTCAATCATTGCAGTAATCATAGGAGCCACTGGTTTCATGAAAAAGAATTCGATAAAAACTGGTGAATATATCCGGTTAACCAAGTACAAGAGAGATCCAAACAATTGCGCTTAAAGGGATGGTTAGAATCCTAAAAAGATCTCTTGGTTGGAGTCTCTGAAATAGCGGGTTAATATCTGAGATCCAGTAGAATGTCCCAACTCCAGCAAAAACAAAAATTAGAAAATTGAAAAAAATAGCTGTGCAATCTCCTAGGGATGGCCTTTTTCTGTAAGGAAGTGACCATCATCATCATCCATCCATCAAGTTAGGTAGGGTTATATGTTTATACGTATACAATCCACTCTTAAGCTAATTAACCGATCATTATGAATTTTGGAAAACAGCTGTTAGGCATAAAGGGTCCTAATGTGGACTATATTTAGTTAAATCTAGTTTTATGTAAAATGCGTAAAACTGGCGTGGAATCCCTTCGTGACAATTCAGATACCTCTGATTTTTGTGAAATTTAACAATAGGTATTAGACAACAATTCATAAATATTCCCCAAATTTCAGATTCTTTGGAGTATTTTTGGGGGGTATAATATGAGCACAACTACCCATTTAAAAATTCAAATATTTCAGATTTGCATTGAATTTGATCCATAGTCATTAGACACCATAGAAAATGTCTCAAATTTTAGGCTTAAATTTCATAAATGCCTTCTACCTTTTTTTTCAAAATTAAACTATATATAGTCAACATTTGGATCCCTTACGTCTAGCATCTGTGTTGGAAAATTCATAATGATCGGTTTATTAGTTTAGGAGTGAATCTTGTAGATATAAACATTCCTACCTTTATGAAGATAGTGATATATATGAATATATACTATTAGTAGACCATGACAGAAACCTTTGGTTTCATGCAATGAGTAATCTGTCATGGTCTAATAATCACATAAATTCATATAGTTTTTTTTGCAATTGATCATTCCAGCGGTCTTTCTGCTATTTATGAAATCGTTTTTAGGACTTTTTGAAAAATTTCCTTAAATATTTTCCCTAGAGTTTGGATCTATTTTAAAAATATCTATAATATATATATATATATATATATATATATTTGTCACATATGGCTAGTAAATAGGTTAGGATTTTAGAAGCCACTTATTTTATCAATGGTGCCATGAAAGAGCAGAATGGGACATTTAATCACATCTATTTTTATCTGACAGTGTGTGGGGAGGAGATACTTTCTGAGGAGAAAGGAAGACACACATCACTTCCTACCGGAATCCTTCCTTGACCATTTGTTTTACCCAACGAAATCAGTTGGCGATCAAGTGCCCCAGGGAACGGTTGTACCAAGTGGGCTCATGAGAAAGAAGAAGAAGAAAAGTTGCAAATATGTCTGAGAAAAGAATTCTAACTATTAATCCTGTCTGTTACCGGACTGATCTCTTTCGGAAGTTTTATAACAAAGTCATGAACGAATTCGAATTGCAAAGAAACTAACTCAATTTATCCCGGGGAAAGCTTGCCTCATCCATCAGAAAATATATTATGAGACGATACAAAAATCCTATAGCACTGACCCTTTATCCAGGACTCACCGCACCTTGTTGTGTCTGACACGGGCCAAACTCATTTCCTCATATTTATTGAACTATTGTATCATATTGTTGAGTACTCCTTGTACCACCCATCGACGTCGTGTAAGTTGTGATTATTTGTATTTATAGAGTGTCGTACTGTGATTGAATGTAATTTTGCTCATTACAATATACTAGCGACTAGATTACCCTCTTCATATTATATTCCATCTTTATTTTTGTTCTTTGTTTAATAAATATTTCTATTTAAATTGTAATTCTGTTTCTTTCTATATACGGTGTCTAGAAGTGCCTACCCCGTGTTTTTTTATTGACATTGAAACCCAGGGACCTACAAGCTGATTTCAGATTTTTATTGTTTTTATTATGCTGCCATAGTTCCCAACGAAGACTGAGCGTGACACATATATATATATATATATATATATATATATATATTGATTCATTCCAATGAACATGCCGTAATCAATCCAAAGTCATAATTTTGATGAGATCCCACGATTTTTTAAAATTTTTTATTTCATAATTTTCATTTACATTTTATATATAAAACAATGTTTTTAATCTTACACGTGTTTCTTGACAGAAAGGTACAAACAATTACAGTTCAATAGCCTTTCTGTCAATCTTCAGAGAATATTATGTGTAATGAAATTGTAGCAACATCTTATAACGTCAAAAACCAGGAGAAAGAAACTGAAGGAAAAATGGGCGGATATTTAAAATGAGTCTTCCAGTAAATAAATAAATAAATATATATATACATATATATATATATATATATATATATATATATATATATATATATATATATATATATAGCTATGCGACTGGAAGAACAGTTATCTCCACACTGACGATTCTATCAATAGATGAAACATATATGTGTATAATAATTAAAAATATTTATTATGATAATTGTTTAATAGCCCCCTTTTATGGCTAGTCCCTTTAAGAGAAATAAGAATAATCGCCTAATTTAAGCTAAAATTCGAGTTCTGTCCATTTGATTTATCCAACACTTAATGACGGCTTACTATGAGTTTATTTGCAAAACATATTAGACTTAGTTTTTCGTCTTTCAGCATAACTGTTGGGTTGGCCGCATTGACTAAGAAGTTCAGACTTGAGTTAAAAGGTGACTCATGTCTGGGCTTTGAACCATGTGACCGGCAGAGCAGTTAGCTCCACATTGACAATTCCATAAAAGGATGAAACATATATGTGGATGATAATTAAAAATAGTTATTATAATAAGTGTGTGTGTGTATATATATATATATATATATATATATATATATATATAATATTTCACTGAATGTTTAATTTTCATTCAGTCGAAGTTCTCAGAAATCAAGGGCCCCTTCCTGGGGCTAACATTTGATCTCTATATGAGATACATAAATACCCGAATATTCTATTAAAATACTCCTTTATTTCTCAAACATTGAGTCAGTAAAAAAGTTAAGAATAAATTTATTCTCTCCCCAACTGACCAGTCAAGTATGTCATAGTATATCTTTCTTGTGGTCTGTTGGTCTTACCGGATTCCAGGACAAGAATTCCTCTAGTCTGGTGGAGTATTCAGCTACGTGGTCATACTTGAGGTAACATCATTAGGAGAAGATGCACTATTCCTTGTATGAGGGGATCTTATTTGTGCTGCGGATACTATGTAATTTTTAATATTTGGTTAGGGTTTACTTGTAGGGGTAAGTATCCTCATGTCAGGTTGTCCTAACAAACCCTTGTACAGAGAGGCCGAAGACACTCGAGGATAGTGTCTAGTAAGTAATTCAAATGTAAATATATATATATGTGTGTGTGTGTGTGTTCCAAATCTTATTAGAATCAGTGAAATGTTCTGTGTATTTTGGGACCACATACTCTAATTGCTCTAGATTCAGATTATGACAATACAAATAGATAATTTCTACAAAATTTCTAAGAACCTAAAAGTAGTTAAGTGAGTATACACACATACAATTTTGATTTTATTTACAGACAAGCTGTAAAATGAATAGCTTTCCTTTCGTCTCTGGATTTTGTGAATGAAAGAGAGTAAGGGAGAGTGAAGTGCAATTATTTACAATTTGGTTTGCTTTCATGTTTTTTTTTCTTTTTTTAAAACTATGCCATTTTATTTGTTTTTTTTCTTAAACTTTATTTTCCCCCAAAATTGACATCTACAGATTTACGACCCTTTACTTTCTAAAATATTATTTTTCTCTTCCAAAAAAGAAAAGTTAATCTGTAATAGACGAATACTAAGTTATCTCCTTTCAAATAAAAATGGTGGCTATTCGAAAATAAATCTGACTGGCTAAATTATTTTCTGGAAAGAATATCTCTAATTATATTTATTGTTCTTAACAACATAGGTCAACCTTCAACAAAATAAAATGGCTATTAAGAATTAAATATTAGGGACGTATCTATAGCAAAAATCGAGAATCCGACTATACTTAAATATAGAAGAATCAAAAAAGAATAAGTGAAAGAAGATATTAAGAAAATGGTACAAAATTCAGTAACTTTTAAACTTGAAAATCTCACATAGACTGTTAAACGTCAGTTTGAAATGTCATTTTCATCAATACATTTGCAGATTGAAATAGCATCTTCATTAATGTGTCACGTGCAAATAGTTATCTATCTGTCCGGGACATGTAGAGAGACTGTTTGTAACATTAGCATGTGGCAATTTTTCTGGATGGTGCACCATGTAAACAGAAGTCTTGTGAACACCTGTGTGGCAACAGCATAGAGATCGTCTACTTTTCTTACTCTTTCTTTCTTTAGCAGTTGTAATAGTTGCTATAGCAAAGAAAACAATACACACATATATTGCTCTGAAGTTTTATTATTTACAAGTTGTTCTAGAGTTCTTTTACAGAAGTAGTACACAAGCTGTTCTAGATTATTGTATAATAACAAGCTTTTCATCATCTGCTCATTGCAGTGAAACGAAGAAGAGCTATGGAAAAAATTGCAACCTTCTGTGATGTCATTTCCTTGAACACGTTAGCTAAATTTCTAATAGAAATTTCCTCTTCTATGTCATCTGTCACATGTGCAATATCGCTACATAATGGCCAGTTTCCCAATTTTCATAATGTAAACTAGCAGTATACTAGAGGCGGCAGTTTGCGAAAGCTGAAATTGAAATCCACTGAATACTGAAATGATGAAACAATGATGTCATGTTTAACAATAACATTTGTTTTGTTTGAGGTGTGCAAGGAATGTACAAGTGTATAAAAGAATTGAAAAAAAGGTGTTACAAGTTTTTGGGGGCTAAAATTTAATTGCATATCGATTAGTTCTGTCTTTTACATTACCTCCCCTTCCAAGTTCCAACCAAATAAACAAATTCTTTCTTGTGATAGGAAAAAATGGCGTTCACCAAAATTGACTAAAATTAATTCAGTAGTTTTGTTTTTATTTACAAAATTCTACTTTTATCTGTAGCCGTAATTTCGCCACTATTATCGTCGTCATTATGAATTTCATCACTGTTTAAATCCCTTTAATATACTTCTTCATAAATAGATTTAAAAATGGCGTCAAAATAGAAAAAATAAACACTCTAATATTAATAAGTAATTCCTTTCTTTATTATTAAACATCTACTTGATTATTTTCTGTAAATTTTTGTGTACACTAATACTTTTTAAATAGAAAGTAAGTATTTCATAAGATTATCCTGTTAATTTATTTATAAGTGCAATATTTCATATGGGTGTAACCATGGAGCAGCACCAAAATTGGGTTTCCTCCTTTTTAGCGCTGAAAAGAAATTCTAGAATGTTATATATTTTCAAATTTTGTGATAATTAGATAAAAAAAATTTTCTTTAAACTTAACATAAATGTAATTAATGTTTTGACAGCCCCCCCCCCCCCCCGCCCCTTTTCTTTTCAAGGAAGAAAACCATTGAAATCTAGTGATTTTTACATCTTTCGGAAAAAGTAAAAATAAACATTTACATTAACTTTATATAAATTGAAATAAAATGAGCAGAAGTCTTATTTTTTTCAATACGAATAACATTTATTTAGATGAATTCTTTTTCTTTTATTTGCAGTTCAGATATATATTCTTTTTAATGAGTTTCTTTGAATTAATAAAATCTAGTAATTATTTGATTTTTGGAAAATATTTAGAATTTTTCGTTGATTCACTTTCACATGTTTTTTTCATTTTTTAGTATTAAAAATGTATTTATAAAAATTCAATAATAATAATTTTCATGAGTTTTTTTTTTTCGAATAGACTATTGTGCCGCGACCGGCAGAATAACGAGGGGGTCGTTATTTTGCCGGCTCATGTTTAGTTAACCTTACTGTTACAGTTGCAGCGAAGATTGCACGAGTCAACATTTTAAAGTTTTATTTCACCATTTATCCAATTAAAAATAAATAAGTAAACGAAGATAATGAAACTGAAAAAATAAACAAATCTTTAATACTTATGCTTTTGTTTCTTTTGGCTAAGATCAAAGTGTAGTATCTGTTCCGATGGATACTGCACCCCATAGACTGGTATTGTCTTGGCCTTCGGGGCTTGTGCAGTTCTAGGAGGTCCACCCTCCCAGGCTTCGCCTCTCCTCTTTGAGGAGGAGTAAGTTTATTGCTTACTGCCTGAAGCTCCCCTACCGGGGAATGCCGACGGGGCTGCCCAGGCAATTCTTAATGGCCAGAGTGCTCACCTCTCGGGCGCTGGCTTTTCAAACCCCACTTTCCCGACCCGACCTTGGGTCACATCTTACTTGTGGAAGTAAGCTAAAACTGGCCTTGTGCCTAATTTCTGGAGAGGAGTAAATAAATACTCGACGTAAAAAAGATAATTTTTATTTCAACATTTTTCCAATAAAAAAGAAATATTTTTTTTAAATTGGATAAATAATTATTTAATAATGTAACATTTTATAAGATGAATAGTCAACAGTGATTTTTTTTTTTTATAATTTAAAACTTTATAAAAACGAATAGTGAAAAATCAGTTTTAAAATTGCTGTTTAAACTGTTTATAAAACTGAAATTAAAAAAATTATATCTGATTTAATTTCTTTAGGGACTTATCTGTAATTATTTTAATAATCAGATTTCTTAACAATGGTTATTTATTTTTTAGATCAATGAATGTAAACTATTTTCTTTTCTTAAATAACTAAAACATGTTTTATCCGACGCAAATTACTTCAAAATCCGACTAAAGAATCTAATTGTCTGTAATATTTTCGTTCATTTAATTAATTTTTACTTTTAATGTTTTTTGTATTAAAAGCAGATATTTCTTTTATATTCAAAAAATTAGAATAACCGACAGAATAACAACTGATTATGACGATGAAAATAAATTATTAAATATTTGTCCTTATTTATTTCATTACCCTTTCTTTCACAAGACGATAACAGTTAGGTTAAAAAAACATAAGCCGGCAAAATAGCCTCTTCCTTTTTTTTTCAGCTTTTCTTGATAATATAGTAAAATTAAGTTGAATTATTTTTATTTTAAGAGGTTTTAACTGTTTTTTTTTTCTTCTGACGTTTTAACGCACACATATCCAAGACAATGGCTGAATCCTTAGAAAATGACTGTAGTAGAATGGGGCCAAAAATGTATGGAAACATTTAATGCTACTGTTCCTTTTAACAATTATAAAAAAACAATTAGCCTTTTTGGTCTTTTCTGTCCTCTGTCGGTGAAGGAGACATCCTTCTAGACTGAGACAATTTAAATTTTTGTTATAATCCAGAGTGCCTCTTTTTGGGAAGCTGGATTTTCCTCACATTAAAAACCGACCTTGTGTCTAATTCTGCCGTCGTAGGGAAGCCAGTAAATAGGAACAACTATAAGAGAACTTTCCAACCACTGATTGCCATAGCGGATACCACTCTTCTTGAGAGTTCAACGATCAAACTCCTTGGCATAACATTCACAGGCAACATGAATTAGAATAAATACATAGAAAATACTGTCAAGTCTGCTGCAAATAAGGTAGACTCCCTCTAGGTTAGAAAACTTCTTACATCTACCATTATCCAATATCTCTATAAAGCCACTATTTGCCTATGCATGGAGTATTGTTGCCATATCTGGACTGGTGCACCGACCACTAGTCTCTTCTTCTTGTAGAGAGTGCAAAAAAGAGTCTCTACCGTAATAGGTCCCATACTGTCTACTAAGCTCCAGTCCCTGTTGCATCCCTGTGTTTGTTTTACAAGTACTTCCAGGGAACGTGCCCTGGCGAACTTACTGTACTTGTATCTTCTCAATGTAAATACTCTAACCCAACCCAACTAGTAGCAAAATCCCACCCTTTCACTGTAGAAGTCCGCAGATGCTTGAAAACTTTCTATTCCAATAGCTTATTTCTTTGCACTGCTTGCCTTTGGAATTCTTTCCCTGCTTCCCAACATGCAGAAATTTAAATGTAATGTTGACAAACATCTTGCTCCACAACTCCCCACACAGGATGTCCCCTATAAATCTGACCCCTGATTCACAGTTGCCCCTTTCGTCTCAGTGGCAATATCTCTTGTTTGGAGTGAATAAAAATAAAAAATGAAAATAAAAAGTGCAAAATTATGGACATATGTAGTTCAGATTTGTTTTTAATAAGTCTGTAAAAAAAGTAATAAAGTACAGTAATTAGATTTTACAAATGTTTTCATTTTTTTTTTCTTGTGCTTTTAAAAATGTATTTACAATTTTCAACTTTTTAAAAGAAAATTACTTTCATGAGATTTTTTTCAGCCCTTCTCGAAAAGCAAAATTATGACTTTACATTTTACAAGTTTTTAACTTGAGTTTTTGTTTTGATCATTTTTTTAAAAGCGCAGAATTTGGGACATATCTAGCAGTAAACTTTTTCTTCAGTTGAATCTGTTCATGTGTCAATTTTAGTATTGTGATTGGACACATTCTTCATTATCTCCATTAACCACCATCTTTCGTCCCGTCCTCTGTTCAGCCCCTTATTTCTTTCAGTTCTCTATTCAACATTCTTCTACAAGTCCAATCTTTTGGGACCCACTCACTCATATTGAATCTAGCATATCTTTCTCATTACAATATTTTCTCCTCCTCCTCCCTCTACACACAGCATTTTACAAGCTCATTTCTGCTATTCCCATTCTTAAGCTAGACTTGTTGAATCACAATATCAAATCAGTGTTTGGGTATTTGCTTGGAGAAATTTGGTAAACTGATACGAACAGAGACCCTAATATCTCAGATAAATATAATGCTGTAAGAGTTATCCCCCCCGACACTATCACATATAAATGGCAATTAAGCATCTTTGTTTTTCTACTAAAAGAAAATCCGACTTTAAAGAGATGGTTTGAAAATGAGAAGTTGATTTTCAATCCGTGTTGAATAAAATCAATGTGGTGTAAAAAGGGAACATTCGGTTCATGTGTGCCTTTTCTGTATTCATATCCATCAGAACAAATATATAGTGGAGCTGATAACAGCTGGCCACATGAGTCGAAGTGCTGCTGAATTGTGTGTTGTGTGACTGTGGTGGAAAGTGGTCAATTGCTATTCCAAACAAGCGGTTGTACATAGACATTTGAGACAACAAAGTAAGCCACATTCGATGATGCAACTAACATTTTGGGTTCGATATACGCAGCGTATTTCGGTTAGTCAGATGACTAGGCTGCAACTCCTTGTTGCAATAATCTGTCTTTGTTAAGATGTGTTTACTGAAGACTTTTAGCCCTTGATCTGTTTGTCTATCAAAGGTTGAGTCAGGTAAAGGCTGGTCGGCCTTTGACTGTATGTAGGTCCCATTCGCTGTCTTTACGCCAACAATCACTACAGCAGTTCTATTGCACTATTAGAGCACCCATCAACACAATGGATTTGTTATGTAAGTGTTGACAAACAAAATGGCTTTAATATTATTTACTAAAGTTAATTAAAAAGACAAAATAAAAACAAAAGGATTCCAACAATTATGTATATCATATACTTAGAAAAAGAACAGATATTCTTCACATATGTCCTTTCCATCTGCACATTTGGCAATGAAAAAGACGATTTCACATTCAAGCATGACAGACTGACAAAAAAGCCATTTCAAACCTAAGTGTATGTAGTGGGCAAATCCGAAAATATGCACATGTTGAAACCTCTCACTGTTAAATCTGAATGCTGTGATATTAATCTGTACAATTCTCCCTCTCTCCCCACTCTCTGCCCTCTTTCTCCCCTCTCCCAAAATCCAGAGGCGAATGAAAGCTATTCATTTGACATTCTTTTTGACATTGTTTGTATAGTTTCTTTTATCCTCACAATATGTGGCATTCTTACTCATCTTATCAGCAGTATCTATTGTACCAATTCTTTCACATTCAGGTGATTTCGATTTCAGCTACTCTACGTTCTTGGCCTTTTGGTAAAGATCAAAGTGTAGTATCTGTTCCGATGGATACTGCACCCCATAGACTGGTATTGTCTTGGCCTTCGGGGCTTGATTTACGCCGGTCTATGGGTCTGTTCTGTGCAGTTCTAGGAGGTCCACCCTCCCAGGCTTCGCCTCCCCTCTTTGGAGAGGAGTAAGTTTATTGCTTACTGCCTGAGGTGCCCCTACCGGGGAATGCCAACGGGGCTGCCCAGGCAATTTTTTAAACCCCACTTTCCCGACCCGACCTTGGGTCACATCTTACTTGTGGGAGTAAGATAAAAACTGGCCTTGTGCCTAACTCCTGGAGAGGAGTAAATCAATACTCTACGTTCTTGGCCTTTTGGTAAAGATCAAAGTGTAGTATCTGTTCCGATGGATACTGCACCCCATAGACTGGTATTGTCTTGGCCTTCGGGGCTTGATTTACGCCGATCTATGGGTCTGTCCTGTGCAGTTCTAAGAGGTCCACCCTCCCAGGCTTCGCCTCCCCTCTTTGGGGAGGAGTAAGTTTATTGCTTACTGCCTGAGGTGCCCCTACCGGGGAATGCCGACGGGGCTGCCCAGGAAATTTTTAAACCCCACTTTCCCGACCCGACCTTGGGTCACATCTTATTTGTGGGAGTAAGATAAAAACTGGCCTTGTGCCTAACTCCTGGAGAGGAGTAAATCAATACTCTCTGGATCCACTGCCTCTTAAATATGCACATGTTGAAATCTTCAAATTTGAACAGTCACGGTACTACTTTTTCTCTTTGTAACTCAGCCTCTCAATTTCTTTAAGGAGATCATGTCTCCAAGACATTGTCTGGAACACAGCAGACAATTTTTGTTGTGTACCAAATATGGTTGAGATATATCCTTTATTTGGCCTATTAGACCATATAAGACTGGTAGCAACATGCATTTCATGATGTTACATTAGGTGTTGATCATAGTAGCAGCAAGTATAGGCCGTTTGTGTTTCTCTTTGTAGTAGTAAGCAATGTGTAATAACAACAATTATCTTTCTTAGAGAGTCATACATCGGTCTTTTCCCAACACTAGACACCAGAAATGCCTCAGACATCACGGCCAACTACGACAATAGTAGCAGCAACAGCATTATTACATCATCATTGCGACCAGTAAAGAAGTTAGTACTGTGAAAGAAAATGAGATTGTATAATTAACCAGTGACACTGCTTTAAAATATGAGCACACTATCCATCCTGGCTATTGATATATATGAAATTCTCTAGATTGCCAAATAACCCCTCAAAAGAAGTTGGTTACTCTGTTGCTTAAAACTTGAAGTCAAATTTCAATGCTAGAACAAAAATTTTTATGTCTCACTTTGGCAATCAGCATTGCACATAATGCGATCGGCAACCAACGGTTGTACACGTAAACATCCTCACACATGCAAATATGCTAATGTGTGTGCACCCACATTCTTTCTTTTTAATTACAGCCTTAAGAATGATTAAAACTCACATGATTAATACTCGTTCAGATATGCCTTATGAGTGGAATTCTACAGTAAATTTTATCAGACTATATTAACAAACATCAGTTTGTGATAACATTAAATGAAATCGTATTTGTTTGAGACTGACACTTAATTTTATTACTATTATTCTTGTTTGTAATGGCGAGAGTTTCCATACCATATGTGAAGTAACAAGCCATTTTTGATGGAGATTCTAGCCACCACAACAAATGTAACAGACATTGATGAGTGTTTAAGAGGGTGAATCACTGACTGAAATATGAGAAATAGAGAAAATACATGGTATCTCAGTATAAGTGTGACCCATTTAATAATACCTTCAATATTACTGATATTATTCTGAGCTTTTCAGGGTTGGAAGAAAATAGAATAACGTTTCAAAATCATCCAAGGAAATGGCATTACTCTTAATATTGGTGGAGTTATTAACCTCCAAACGGGTGGTTCAGCAATGAAGTCCATTTCTCTTTATCAATGTCAATGGCAAAGTACCCTGCAATCTGAGGATCTCAAGCACCAAATGAAGTCCTTCAGATGATAATGTATTCTGTAAAATGCACTATGTGGGTTGCCATTGTAAATCATGGCATAATTGAACCGTTTTGGTTTGAAAATGAGGTACTGGTACAGTTTTTTTAAGCAGACAAAATCGACTTTTGCAATGCAGAAATTCGTAAACAGACAGAAAAAGCCAAATCGAAACGAACTGGCATCAAAATGGGGCCGTTTTTAAACAGAAAAAAAAATGAAAAAAAATCATTGTTTATTTTTATGATAATTTATGTATTTTTTGACGAAGAAAATGAATGAAATATATTTTTCACAGTAAACTTAAGTCAACTTGTTTATGAATAAACTAAAGATTGTAAAGAAAATAATCAATGAAACACCGATTTTTACAGATTTTGTTTTCTTTTTTAGGGGGGGGGTTAGGTACTGATCAGCTTTTGAACCGGACAAAAAAAAACCCAACAGTTAGTTTAGTTTAGGTTAGGGTTAAAAAAGACAGTTCGGTTTTTGTCCGGTTCAAATGCTGTACAAGCTTTTTTTTTTTTTTGTGCAAGAATTTTTTTTTAGTACATGTAAAGTTGCCTGCTTCTTGAGCCTTTTGATTGACTAATCATATTGGCATCTTTCGACCGTTACGTAAGGGCTGGAAGATGCCAAACAAAAAGCCAGTTTTGTTTGGTTCAAAAGCTGTACCAGTACCGAAAATTATGTTGGGGACACAGTGGCGGTTTATAAAGTATGTTACCAGTGCGAAGGCACACCTTTAAAACATTTAACATTTATTTATTTTTTTTTTATTTTTTATTTTTAGGTTAATAAATTATGAGCTCATAGATTGGTGATGTTAATATTGAGACACCCTATAAGTGATAACAACTGAATGATTTAGCATCATAGTGCTCATTAATGGTTCAGGAGACCAGGGTTCAGTGCTTGGTTGAGTCATCATACCAAAACCTCAAAAAAATGGTATGTGATGCCCTTTTGCTTAACACACAGAATTATGTGACGGTCAAGGGTAAGTGGAGCAATCCAGGAAAAAAGCGTGGTTCCCTTCCCTACATCATGGTGTAGTAGCCAATGAAAAAAGATATATCGAGTTACTCTCAATTTATTATATTCATTAATGTTTGTCTGAGAGATCGAGAAAGAAAATGTGGACTAAAGAAATTGTATATTTTGGGGAGAGTTTTAAAAATCTTTTAAATTTTTTTACAAAACTCAATGACCCAAGTTATTTCACAATGGTTTTGGATGTGTGATTGGTCTAATGATATCATCACATCTGATAAAATCAGGTATGCAGAGTTCAAATCCCACCAAATCTATTGTTGTTTTACAGCAATACTGTTAGAAAGGTATGAACCTTCCATTTCATCCAGGCTATGAATAAAATTAAAATAACTTAGATTCATTTAACAGTATAAGATGAATAGTTTACAATAGATATTTTCTCAGCATTAAACCCCAAAAGGGTTGATATGCCATAAAATAGATTTTTTTCTTCTGCTTTTAAAATAAAAAGATGTTTTATCAAAAATAATTTTATATCTGAAATTATTTCTTCAAGTAGTTAATATCTGATTTTATAAAATATATTTCATTTTTTCTAAAACTCAGATATTTTTACTTTCTTGACGTTCAGCAGCCAGTACTGGTCCATGTTTCATCTTTGTTCTGCTGGAAAAGTCACACAGTGAATATTATCCCGCATCATGCTGTATTCTTTGATTACGAAAGGCTGCAAGTTGTCGAATGATGGTCTGTCTGTGTCTGTCAATGTATCAAAGAAAAATTAGTAACAGTTGATCAGTTTATGTATGAAATAGTGATGCAACTCGTATGAAAATAATAAAGGTAATTTATTCCCGAGACACTAAGTTATTTTTTACTAATCAAAGAGTCAGTTTTAGAATAGTGAGTGGGGTTCAGGGTTCAAACACAGGAGGGCTTCTTCAGTGTCATTAGTTCCATTCGACTGTGAGGATAATTTGTCTAAAAGATGTAGATAACCGGCTTATAATAATATCAACCAATTCACTACTCTCATCATCAGGTCTCCCCACATTTCATTAATTAACATTTCAGCATTTACTATTTTGGGGAAAATTGTCTCAACTCCTTTTATAATGGTCAAAGGCCGCCCCATCTACTCCAACATTGGTTAATTTGTACCGTCCACCAACATCCGACATAGGTGGGTAAAAAAAACTCCTTTGTTCCTCTCACTTTCTATATGTTTAGCTTAGACTAAATTCTGATAGGTTGATTCGACTTCTATCAAGCCAAATCTTACTCATAAAACGAGTAGGCAAAAAGGAGATTCCTGAAATTCCAACAATTAATATTTCGCCTATCAAAATCCCCCTCCCCTGCTAGATACTTGGACACACACACACACAAACACTTGCATATATAGGAGAGAACTTGAATGCCTACTAACTGTCCTTGAGTGTCTAAGGTCTCTCTGTACAGGGATTTGTCAGAACAACCTGGCATGAGGATATTTCCCCTTACAAGTAAACCCTGACTAAATATTCAAAATAACATGGTATTCGCAGCACAAATAAGATCTCATCTGTATGGCTACCCCACTAGCTTATACGAGAAATGGTGCACCTTCCCCAATTAATGTTTCTCTCTAGTACCAGCACTAAGCTGGATACTCCATCAGACTAGATGAAATCTTGTCCTGGGATCCGGTAAGACCAAGAGACACCTCCCTAAAAATAAGTGCCCATGTTACATATCATGTTGCCTAGAATACATATTCTATAATTCATAATGATAAGTTTAATATTTTAAGATTTTACCAAGCACATAGATATTATTTATGCTCAAGCGCACATACCGAGCCTTTTAAAAATGTATTACTTAATATAACTCAAAATTTGATATAGAGAAATTCTATTCCCTATTAATTTTTTTGTATCTAACTTCTTTTAAAAGTTTTCTGAAGGTGGGGGCGAGTTTGGGTAAAGTTTACAAAAAGTAATGTGGCCATATTACTCACCGTATTTTTTTCAGAATATATATTCCAAAATTCATTATTTATTTATTTATTCAGTTCATTAGTTTAGGAGATTACCCTTTTCATAGGTATATATATATATATAACTTTAGAAATATACATATATATAACTTCTCCTTACTCTACCTTCTAGTTAAGAATTTGCCATTTTGCCCAAATATTACTCCATAGATTTCTGCCCTACCAAATCATTCAGCTTTTTTTTATCCCATACTCATATTCTACGTTTAATTTAATTTTCGTAATTTTCTCCCATTTTTAATTCAATCTTTAATTTAATTTCAATCTCATTTTTATTTAACTATTATCATTTGTAAACTTCCTATACATGACCCCTTATTTTAATCATTTTCTTGCTCCCATGCTTAGTTCTTACTTACCCCTCCCTATACTCCAGTTCTTGGAGACCGGCAGTAGATTTCCATCGGCCATTGTATCTTTATAAAGTTGTGTATATTCCCTATAATTTGCCATAACGTTTATTTACTGAGGATGGAGCTGTAGAGTAGTTCCTAGCCCAATGAGACGAATTTCCCACACATGAAACCGTCGGTATCAATGCCTAATGAAATCTTTACTGTATACTGTGTGAACCAAAGGTGTTTTAAAATAACAATGAAGCCCAGGACACTAACAGCACCTTAAATACCAAAACCTGATAATGATGATGATTTGATTTCGAAAATATGTGAATAATAATGTTCTTAGAAAATAAAGGGAGATCAAAATTTATGCATAACTTTAATTTGTGTAATACGATTAATTTTCTAGAATAGAAAAACAAACAGAAATAAAGTGAATTATGTTTTTAATGTTAGTTAAAACATTGAAAATTATAACAATTCTGCAACAAAAAAATAGGAGTACATAAAAAGTGATTTACTTGATCTTAATATTTTATTTTTTTTACATCTTTTTTCATACAACTATATGAGTCTTTTTTATCCACTGATGAAGTAAGTTTCTTCACGTTTGAAGTTGTTATGAGTAGTATTGGGACGATTAATCAGAATCTGAAATTTTTTTAGCCTAATTTCCAATTCCAAAAACGATTGATTTTATTTTTATTTAAAACTTAATTTTCCTTTGCTGGTACTAATGATGATAAAATGATAAATATTTATAGATTTTAAACTTCTAATGAAACATAAAATCTATAAATCATGATAATGAGTTAAGGTAAATATGGCACGAGTGGATAAATAGTAAAAAAAATGGAACAAGTGAAAAATATAGATGGAAATCTCACAAAAATTTTGAATACAATACATAAAAAGAAAACGTTAAGAAGTTTGTCAAATTAAAAAGAAAATTATATCTTCCAAAAATGAGATTCTACTTTTTTAGGCGATTATGTGTGAACACCCTGAAAAACATAGAAGAAAATCCAATTATTTAAGAATTTAGATTGGGGAACAGTTTCGCCTATAAATATAACGTAAAATGATCACCCATTTTCGGGCCAGTGTCTACTCAAATAGTGTTTTAGGGTGTTGCTTGAAAGATCTTGCAGAGTACAACAATAATGAAAAGGATTGCATAAAAAAGTGGGAAACTCTCTTCAAAGGCATGCAAAATAGAAGACTTGTCATTTTACCTGTCCCATTTTTCCCATTGCAGTGTAATTTTTACTGTGTGGCGTTATAACATCAGAATACGACTTAAATTTATTTTACTCATGCAAAACAAAAAAATGAAACTTTGCATGAATTTGCTAGGTAACTTTTTAAAAAAAATGCAGTTGCATTAACAAGGTTCCAAAAAATGTTTAAAAAATGAACAAAAAATTGTTGTCAAGGAAAAATACTGTCAAAAATCACTGATAAATTATATTATAAAAAAATAAATCTAAATAGATGTTTTTAATTTTTTTAAGTTCATTTATTTTATGGTTTTGATCTTTTGTCCGTTTTTTAATTGTATGGTGGGTTTTGTCCCGTAGGCTTTTTTTTTATCCAGTCAGCTCAGCATTGGTAAGCTTACAAGAGGTGTGCCAAAAAAATGTGAAACAGCAACTTTTAACATTTTGAAAGGTTTAGTGCGTAGTTCAATTAGATATACATGAATTAGTGAATTTAAAGATTTTTACACCTATGTGTGAGAAGTCCACACTTTGCCATCAGTTCTTCTTTAATTTTAAATTACCATGTCTATGAACTGGTTGGAAAAAGAAATTTCATAAGATATAAAGCGTATTTGAACTCTTATTACACATAGATAACTTTTAGGCACAAAAAATAAACTTTCAAATTCTTTTTATATCAACACAAACAATTTTCAATGGAATTTCTAGTCTTTATTTACTTACCTCTCCACGAGGACAGAGAAATACAGCTCCCCAAAAAGGACACTCTAAATTGAACCAATTTATTTTTTGTTCCAGTCTAGAAGAATTTCTCATTCACTGATGAAGGACAGAAAAGATGAAGTGTAGTATCAGAAAAAACGAGCTTCAATGGCAGCACCTTCTCTTTACGAATGCCAAAGTTTGAGTGTATTTTATTTAAAAACAAAATTATTTCCAGGGAGAATGATGCTCTAAAACTTTTCTGCTGTGGACACTTTAACCACTTTACACAGAATTACAAAGAAAGTATTAGTACAGCTTCTCAGCCAGTGACTTTGTGTATTTTTAATATTTTTGCACATATGTTACCTCTTTATTAATTTTTAATGTAAAATGACAAGAAAATTAAAAGTGTACTTACAGTTTCACTGTAAATCATTAGCATGATTCAATTGCGAGCCTCTAATTTAAAGTTACTGAATTTAATGTTACTTTATCAAACATTACAAATGGTACGATTATAAAAGAAAATTGAAAAATTTCCATGTTTAATATTTAGAAGAGGGGGGGCGGAGTCAGTTTGCAATATAAGTTTGACGTAAATTGACTTCTAGATGGTATGAGGTGACATTCTCTCGTGCAGGTGCTCAATTTACATTAAACTAACATAGTGAACTGGACCCACCCCATGACCCCTCTAAAAAATAAACAGGTAATTAAAATTGTCTCTCTAGTAGGATTTCTCCTTCAGTGACAGAAGACAAAGATGAAGTGTAGTATTAGAACAAGTGTTGATGGGTCGGAATAGAAGTGTAATTTTATATATGTTCAAAATAAATTAGAATTTTTAATTAGAACAAACAACGTTTAATGTAATGCGGACTCGTTATTTTGTACAAACAATATTTCAAATTTCAGGGAGAACAAGCAAGTATTTGTTTTAAGATTTTCATACCAAAACAGATTTGGATATCCATCTTGAATATTTTATAAATGAGTTTTTTATAGTTTTACTGTCAAAGCAATAAGACTTCCATCTTGAAAACGACATGAACCAAACCATCAGTATAATGAACCAAACCATTGGTATAATGAACCAAACCATTGGTATAATGAACCAAACCATCGGTATAATGAACCAAACCATCGGTATACTAAACCAAACCATCAGTATACTGAACCAAACCATCAGTATACTGAACCAAACCATCAGTATAATGAACCAAACCATCAGTATAATGAACCAAACCGTCGGTATAAGGAACCACACCATCCGCATAATGAACCACCTCATCAGCATAATGAACCACACCGTCGGTATAATGAACCACACCATCAGCATAATGAACCAAACCATCAGTATAATGAACCACACCATCGGTATAATGAACCAAACCATCGGCATAATGAACCAAACCATCGGCATAATGAACCAAACCATCAGTATAATGAACCAAACCATCGGTATGCTTTTTTAAATACCAAACAATTACTAGATCAAAAATGACATCTTTACAGACAAAAATGACCACCATCATATGTCAATTTTTCTTTTTTACTATCGAGTCACCAAGACCCAAAGGCCACTCGAGGACAAGGGTTAATGGTTTACGTCAGGTGGATGGAGATACAAAGGATTGCGGACTATGGTTGGATCTAGGCTGAAATTGATTACTTAACAAGCATTTGTTAACATTGGACTTGAAAACTACCATGCTGTAGTCAACTGGGAAGCAGCTCCATGATATTGCGTTCCACGGACGGACAATTCTTGGAAAGAAACTCTGCTCGGGGAAATTCTGTTTTAGGTTTAGGTACAGAGGTAGAAAGAAAAAAAATTATTTAAAGTGGTTGTATCTAAATGTTGTTTTCACCTACCATGAAAATAACGATAGGGTAAGGAAAGACTAGCAATGCCTCTTCTGTGAGAAACAGGCTGCAGGGAACAGAAGAGGACATCCCTCCCCTTCTAGATTCTGAAGTCAATTTTGTACTTTGTCGGTGATCTTTACATGATCGGTCATCTATGTAGCTGCTGATGTTGATCTGTGTCACTTCTTCTTTCCAACTGGATATTAAATATACTAACACCATCCACTGGTAATCCAATTTCTTTAACAGTCCTTCTGGTCCAATTGTTACTTAACTTCTCAACCCATCCAGTATGGCTACCAGATTCTTATAGATCCTAGCCCTGGTGACCATTTCTAAACCAAGGGCAGTAACCCATATGACATTAACACTGGAAACACTTGACCGTGCACGTCACCATGCACGTCACTCTTATGGTAATCGCTCCTCGCCGATCAACAAACAAAAGTGAAAGGTGTCTTTTCTAAAGTTCTGCGCCAATTACAATTTAGAGGGATCTGTAAAATCCTTTGTAGAATTGTTTTTGCTCAATTCGTAGCGGATATATCTAGAATTGTGTCAGTTCTTCAAATATAAACATTAAGAAAAATGGGTGTGATAGCATATTTTCTTCCGACAAGCATCGCTCTTCCCATATATCAATTTTTTTTTTACTTGTTTTGCAGGGCGTGATAGAAGAGTCAATCATTTTGCTAGGGAAAAAGTTGATGTCTGTGGAGCAGCAGAGGACGTGAGAGGACCTGATTCTGGCATATGACATTCTCAACCGTATTTAAAATCTAGCTTTCGAGTCGTGATCACCACTAGACCCAGCAAAAGATGTACCATAGGGGTGTTCGTTTCATTTTAAGAAATGCAGCATTGTCTGTCCTTGGAACAGTTTTTAGTGTTATTTGTTTTAAACAAATTCTATTTTAATTGTTCGAATTAGCCACAATTTGCAAAACAAGATTAAATCTGTACAGTATAAAGAGATGTGAACAGGAGACTTCGATGGTATGGTCACGTTCAAAGAAGGGATGCCTGTTCTTTGGCTAGTAGATGTAGAACAGTTTAGGTACAATGTTCAGTTAACAGAGAAAGCTCAAGCAAAACATGTGAAGAAATAATGAAAATAGACTTTAGAGAATGAGGAATAAGTAAAGATCTGGCCAGAGATAGATTAGTTTGGAAGTCAATTTCTTAAAACTGTTGAACACATGCCAGCAACGTTAAATAATAAACGTTAAATAATAAACGTTAAACCGAATATGATTATGATGATGCAATTAACTCACCAAGTGATCCATCGATTACTGGATATCTATCACTCTCATTGTATGTTGTTTGTCCCCCCACCACCACTGCCAACCTTGTTTTAAAAAAAGTTAATATCCGTGGATAATTTTCTTAAATAATTTAAATGTTTGATATGTTAATTAATTTATATTTGAAAACTGTTTGAATTTGAAGATAAGTGTTTTTGTTAATTTCAAATCATTTCAAAGTGGCATTTTTTTTCTTTATATAAAAAGTATATTTCAGAATAAAAATTCCAATTGTTTACCAAAGACAAATCTATTTCATTGTTTTCTTATTTTGTTCAAAGTTTAAAAATATAGTTGAACGTCCACATTCTCAATCAGTATTGCAAGTGCATGAGACTCCTGTTTAATACAAAAATAAATTATTTTAGAAATCCCGAAAGTTGCTGGATGCAAAGCTATAACTAAATTAGTAACTAGTAAAGAAAGCTTGAAAGGTTCTCTTGTGGGGAGTTTTGTTCCATAAAAAAAAAAAGAAAAGAACTCTGTTCTTACACAAGAGAAAACAAGTATATGTACTCGAATTTCAAATGCAATATAAAGCATTCATTTATTTTCAGTATTACCATTGTAAACGAAATGTTTGAATAAAAGGACAAAACTGTTCTTCAAATTTTAATTATGTTTATTTACGTTTCTACGCGCGTGGGTGTGTGTGACTAGCTGTTTGTAGTAGGAGTATTTTTCAATTTTTCAGCACAGTGAACAAGAAAAAGAAAAGGCTTATTTGTCCCCCCCCCCCCAAACAAAAACATTATGCTGAAAGAAAATCACTCAAGTTCACTAAGAGCTGATAGTTGAACTTGGGGTGACAGCTTTCAAAGTAAAGGAAGGAAAACTGTATATTAATTGAACAATTTTACTTAGGTAAGTAATAAATAATGATATACATTAGTATACTAAAAGGTTAATATACAGAAAGAAGGTTTTCGAACCTGCGCTTTCAAGGAACTTACGTGTGAAAAAGTGTTCTGCTAACAAGTGCATACACTTCAGGCCCCAGCAGTTGTGGGCTTTTCAGTCATAGGAGGATTTGTGATGGCCGTCTAGGTTTTGGGGTGTATCATAATGCTGTCAAGTGCTAACCAACATCGATCTTAGTAGTGGAACAGGGAAAATGAGGAGGAGCCCTAAGCGTTTGAGTTCATATAGGTTGGCTCACATGATCCCTAAGGGGGCGGTGATTGGGTTTACCTTTTGGCCAATCCACGAGACCCTTTAAGGGACAAGGGGCCACAATCACACTGACCGATCTATGCGTCTTTTATAAATTCCAACCTTATATCGACAATCTCGTATACAACAAAATCACAAAACTTATTTTTTGTATGAGTATTATTAAGTGTTAAAATCTCATGTTTAAAGTCTGCAGACATTAGACACATGGCTCGGGTGTCCACCACTTTTATCTACACAAATAAAGGTGAAAAAGATTTCTCCTTCTCCTCCCTACATGCATCCTACACCTGAGGGAGTCCCGATTCTGGCGTACATCATCAACGGGTATTTAAATCTACCTTTTAAAGAGGTTTTTTTTTTTTTTCCTCAACACACAATTATGGTTTCCACTAGACTCAGGAAAAGATGTACCATAGGCGTTTTCGTCTCAATATGAGAAAGGCAGCATTCTCTGTCCGTGTTTCTGCTCTGTGGAGCAGCCTAAAGAGGAGGTAATGACAATGCCTACTATATTCAAATTAATAAAATCGCCTTGGACAAACATTCCGACTGTACATAGATGTACACATCTCTTTTTGCATGGCTTGTTGCACTTTGCTATTTTTAGCCAATAAATTTGATTTGAAATGCTAAATTAACAGAAAATACATTTTTTTTTAGTCGATGAACGTTAAAACTTAGAATAAAGTTGTTCAAAGTTCAGTGTTATTTGAGGCCTATCAAAATAGATGAAGCATTCCTTCATTTACAATATTACTATTGTAAACGAAATGTTTGAATAAAACGAAAAAAATGTCCTTCAAATTCAACAAATTTTATTTGTTTACGTTTTTGTGAAGTGTGTGTCTGACTAGCTTCTTGTAGTAGGAGTATTTGTCAGCACAGTAAACAGCAGAAAGAAAAGGATTATTTGTTTCGGACAAAAATACAGTAAACAGCAGAAAGAAAAGGATTATTTGTTTCAGACCAAAAAAAATTATGCAGAATGAAAACCACTGAAATGGTTATAAAAAATGAGAATCAAATTAGTGTTCACTAATGCATGAAAATACGCCAGCAGGCATATTTTGGCGACTCGTTCAGCTAAAATGTGTTCGTATTTATGTGGGTTTGTGAGAAGGGATTCATAAAATCCTTCACTATATAATTAAGACCAATGTGTATAGATTTGTATTTTTTTTTTTATATAAATAAATATTATATATCCGTCCCGTTATACAAAAGTTTGTGAGTTAAAAAGGTGCCTTTTTCTAGCCTCTGGACAAAACAATTTCAAGCAGTGGGAAGCAAGAATACAAATAGAAGTCGGACAATCCCTGTTGTCTTAAATGAATTTGGAAACAAATCCTCCATGTTAAATAAAAAGTGAAACATAGGTTTTTTTTTGTTTTCTTTTTTAGAGAATCATAATTTATATTTGCTGTTTTTTATACTTTGTTATAATACAGCTTCCTATTCCAGTAGCTTCTTTCCAATGACTGCAGGTTTGTAAAACTCTCTTCTTGCTGACTGTTTTCCTCCTACCTTTAACCGTAGTCTTTTCACGACTACGGTCAATAGGCATCTCCTGTCTTTGTGATAGTCATCTTTCATACTTTTCAGCTACTCAAGTGGCTTCATGTTTTGCCTGGAGCGATTTCCATTAAAACAATGAAAAATTAAATTCAGTGGAGTGTATTTGCTTACATTTCTGTAGTAGGTAAAAGCTTTTATCATTGACATAATTTTAAAATCAACATATTTTGTTTTGAAAATTTGCAACAGTAGCTTCACTTAAATAACTGTAATTTGTAAACTAATAATCCGATTGGGCTCAAATTTTGACATATGCCATTTGAGGTTAGTAGTTTATGAAAATGATATGAATTTTTCAGCGGTGATACCATTTTTGTGTCAGGCCCGAGACTTATTGAGTGATGTATTATATATATATATAAATCGAAGCTCCTAAAAATCTCAAAATGCCCATGAGAATCGTTGCTTATTTTTTTATTTATTTATTTATTTTTTTGAATTATCGATAACACGACTTTTCAGAGGACCTAGATTAAAAGCTGCCATCTGGGAGGACTTTTTTCTTTTGAACTAATATGTATATGTAATGCTAGTTTTGGAACTGACTACAAATGCTTAAGAATCCGTTTCGGCTGAAGTTTATTGATTAGGATACAGAACATTTTTGTCACACAGAAACAATTTTTTTTTATGTTTATGCATAAAATTCTGATGGTAAATCTTTCAAGGAGATTTTGGCTGAGTTGATTTTCATGTTATCTGATATATTTTGGTGTGAAATTGTGTTTAATAATTGATTAATACAGAGGTATTTCTCTAAGAATTTACTTTTGATTTGGTTCTGTTTTTGGTAGAATTATGAACTTTTTGGACATGTATATTGAATGTTTGTTTTGTAAGGCGCTTAAAAAATTGATTCGATAAATTTGTTTGTATGAGAATGAGCATTTATAATTTTTAGGATTTATTGTATGACTTAAAATAAATGCTGCCATGAAACAGCTGTAAACCACCATAATACCTTGGTGTATGCTCTTTGTTTGAAATCTGATTTGCAAAATGTCTTGTCAACATTTTTCTCTCTCTCTTATATAATCTAAATGAATAAATGCGAAAGTTTTTTTCGATTTATCCTTACTATATTAACATCAAAACATGTTAGGATTATTTAATTCCAATGATATTAAAATAGATTGAAATATCCTGTATATAAGCATCTCCAATTCACTCAAACTAATCTCGATTTTGCTCATGTGCATATTTATTTATTTTTAAGTTTTTAATAAATTAATATTCTGTAATATACCTTTCTACTTTGTATTGTTAAATTTTCTTCTACATATGCAATCGTTTTATCGATAGTACTATTATAATTATAAATAAAATAATATAAAGAGATTTTATTAAAATGTTAGCGTTTAAAAACTTATTTAGAATTTTATTTTCAAGGGAGATAATTTACTTCCGGTTTTAGTAAAGTGTCAAATATCGCTGAGATGTTTGAGAATAGATACTACATTTTGATCTTAGCCAAAAGGCCACTAAACCATAACAAATATTTGTTTGTGACTAGACATTTTTAAATTAAAAAAAAAAAAATTGATTAAATTGGAATATTATTTAATGGGCGATGTAATGTAGTATCGGTTCTGTTGTCATAAGACTGTTCTCCCTGGAATTACCTCATCCGTTTTAAAGGGTGTGTAGGTGGAAATCCTCCCACAATTAACAAAAAAAAACAAGACTCGATTTAGTCAGAATATCTTTTAAAGGGGTTAGTGTAGTATCGGTTCTGTTCTTATAATACCGTCCACGCAAGAATGACTTTCTCCTTTTTGAGTGGAGGGGAGTAGTTTTCGTTTATCATGATATTATCCTTTGTCCAGGGGGAGGGGGGTGTAGTATATGTTCGTTCGCCACACAACTAGCAAAGGAAGAACGATAACTCAATTTCATAATAAACATGTATTTTTTAACTAGAAAATTATTGAAGTTATCGTTCTTCCTTAACCAGCAGATTCATCTTTGTTTATAAAGATGGCGACTATATTTTTCTAGCCAATTTTAATTTAGGCTTTTCATGTGGACAATGAAACTTGGCATGGTTTTTAATGTTATCTAAATAAATAAATACAAAAGTTTTTTTCCACCTATTCTAACTATATTGACATTAAAAGGGTTTATGCTTATTTAATTCTCTGTATTTTCATTCATCATGATACATTCCTCCCAGGCATTACCTCCTCTTTGGGGGGAAGGCCGTACAGTATACATTCGTTCCTCATGATACCATTTCCTCATGATTACCAGTCTTGTGTGTGGGGGGAGTTGTGTACTATCTATTCTGTTGTCATAATATCATCCTCTCAGGCATTTTTATTATAAAAGACAAAAAAAATACCATATCAATTAACCTTTTTGTTGTTTTTTCCTAAAAACATACTTTGACGATGTTCATACACAGTATATTTCCCCCACATTGGAATATTTCAAATAACAGTAGGACAATCATAATTTTGTTATTTTTCTCTAAATTACTAAACTGTCAAATGAAAATTATTTCTTTGGTTTCTGTAAAAAGACGACAGCCTCAGTAATTGCCGCCCGGAGGACGAGTAATTTTTGCTCGTATATATATATATATATATATATATATATATTATATAATAAAAATTAGTTTCGGAATGTAATATTTTCATGTTTTCAACGAAAATTTGCCTGTTCATACCTGATTTTAAACAATTTATGTTAACACCATCAAAATATTATATTCCGAAATTATTTTAAATAATTAAAAATACTTGAAGCTATCCCTATTCAAACTCAGCAACCTACAATAAATTACATTACATAGGAAACTGGTCAGAGTATTTGCAAATGTTTAACATTTATCCTAGAATGCTAATTCTGTTATCCCCGAATATAAATTGGAAAGCGTTTTTCTAGAACTATAACAGTTTGTTGTTGACGTTTAACAACTTCACATACTGCGCTCTCGGTAGATATTTTTTAAATTCTCTTCCTTTTATCTCTAGCTTTTTGTTCATTGTTTTTGTCTCCTGAAGATGATTTGATGAAGAATCGAAAGTACTCGTGATACATATAGAACATTCATTAATCTTTTTTAATTTTGAAACTAAAACATTAGGAAAATCGAAAAGATAAAGAAAGGTCAGGCAGAAGAATTCTGTTGTGCTAAACAATGTTTGCTTAAATAAAAGAATGCTGCCTAAATACACACACTAATGTATGATATATACTGTTTGTTTGCTAACTAATTTTTGGTTATAAAGAGAAATTTAGTAAGCATTATCTACTTATGTAGGATGCCCTAATATGGGGGGGGGGTCATATTTATGTTTCCTTTATAAATGAATCTTAAGGGTTGCATTAATCACTTACTGAAAATTGTTTTCTGTCTTTGATGTTAATTACATTCAATCATAGGTAATAAGGAATATTTTGGTAAATTTTTTTAACCACGCATGAAGCCGTAACACCACAAAGTAAAAAGTTAGTAACCTCTATTTTCACAGTTTTCCCATAGTTTATGTTTATATAACATTTTTCTTTTAATTATTTTCATAATGAAAATTTATTTAGAAATGAAATAAAGACCAACATTATTTTTTTATCAGATTTTGTTACGGATTTTGTACGTTTTCTCCATCATCTCCTTTTTATACAATGTAATCCAAGATATGAGTAGGTGAATGAAAAGTACTCAGAAATTAGCGAGGAGTTATAAACATTTAGAATTCTAAAGATATTTACCTAACTTTTGATAAATATTAAAACTAGGTAAAGTCATGTTATTTATGTGAGAAAATTATTATTAAATACGAAAAAAAGATTATTATTACATACCAATACATCTAAATAAATAAATACAAAAGTTGGGCGCATTTCTTGCACTAATGCTGAAGTCAAAAATGCCCTATTTTAAGTTGATTCAACTTTACACAATGGACATACCGTCTTTTTTACATACTGCTTATGTATATATGATATCAGTCACAACGTTAACTAATTTGCATATTTGTTTTGAAAAAGGGCATTTTATTAATTAACTATTTGTTGTTTTTTAATTCAATGATTGTTTTGATTTCAATATAAAAAATAGTTCTGTTTTGAAATATTGTTTAGCATTTGCGTTTAACTTTAGAGGAACATACTTTATTCTCAACAAGTTGTGATCTGAAAATGCAAATTGATTTGGGTTTTTTTCCTTTCTTTACGGTCATATTTTAAAAGATGAATAAATTTGTTTTAAAATTACTAAATGGCATCAACACTATCTCATCACCATTCTT
This sequence comes from Sepiola atlantica, assembly GCA_963556195.1. Classification (NCBI taxonomy): domain Eukaryota; kingdom Metazoa; phylum Mollusca; class Cephalopoda; order Sepiida; family Sepiolidae; genus Sepiola; species Sepiola atlantica. Next base: position 234,464,236 of record OY744515.1, on the reverse strand, counting down.
TCACCATCCAAAATTCACTTCTCCTTCAAGTTCGTATCATCCCTCTGCTTTCTCTGCTGTTTCCTGAAGATCTTTACTCAATTTTCTCAATTCTGAGTTGTTACAGTAAAAGCGATGTCGGAATAAGTTTGCAACAGTTCGCTCTACATTTCATCTTGCTGGTCGTTGTCCAGATGATACCGACGGGAACACCAAACAGTTTTCCAGATCTACACTTAACTTCCAGTTTCCAATCCATCGGTCATCTATTTTTATGGTCGTTGGATGACTACTCAGATTACTGTTTGTTTCTGCTTTGTGGAATTTCATCTTCTTTATTTGTTTAATCTTTGGTAATTCTCTATCATAATATTACTTTATTTTTTGCTTGATTTGTTCTTCAATTATTGCAAGCACCTGATTGTGACGCTACATGTACCTTTTTATTGCCAGCTCACAGTTTCAGAGAATATGCCTTAGCGTTCCCTTTTTTCCCGCATCGTCATTCATCATCATCACACATCTTCCACCGAACAAGATTGGCAGGTGATGGCATTGCATCATATGTTGATCTAGTCAAGGACGATGTCCTTGCTCGTTCTCAGGCCCATATTTCTTTCCATCTAATTTTTTGCTCAACAACACACTCCTCCCATCGTAAGTACTGTTCTTGATGATCACATTTAACAAGATGTAAATATCGGTTCTTTTGAACTTCTTTCCTAATTTCTTTTAAGTTTCCAAATACATTTGTACCATCTTGCACAGCTTCAACAATATCTGCATGTTCCAATTTCGTTATTGCATGATCGACTTCAGTTTCTGCTTTCCGTTTCGTCCCAGTTGTTACTTCAGGTGGATTATCTTTAATTTTTCTTCATTGCTGGAAAAGTGAAGCACTTTAACAGCCTTATATTCTTCTACAATAGATGCGACAGGCAGTTGTAGTTGATTATTTCTTCCACATATTGCAGTATTATTGAACGACTTTGGCAATCCCAGCCATTTTCTTATATATATGCTGCATCGCTGTTCTATTCTTTCAGCTCTGGTTAATGGTATATCATACATCTGTAAAGGCCACATAAACCTTGGGTACAATTCATACTGTAGGCATCAACATTTGAATTTCCCAGGTAGACCAGTCTTTTCTATAGTTTGTAGTGCCTCTTCAGCTTGCTGCTGTATTTCTGCTTCCTTACCTCTGTCATTTAATGTACCACCCTTGTACCATATTTCTAAACTCTTCACTGGCTGTTCTTCAACAGTTGGTATCATATCACCTTATCTTATACCGAACTTCTTTCTGTTTGCCTTTCACATATATAACACTTCTGGATTTCTTAGCTTTGAATTTCATTTTTTTTTCATTTTTGACCACAGAATTAATTCATCCAATCGAAAAAAAACATTCCTCTATTCCTTCAACAGTTTCCGATCACATCATCCATAAATGCTCGAAGTGTATTTATGCAATCTGTTGCTCTTAATATCATTTGCATAACAAGTACAAATAAGATGACTGAAATTGTGTAACATGCAGACATTCTTACTTCTAAACTTTGCCAATTTGTTGTAAAAGTTCCGGTTGTAAATCTCATTTTGAATTGGTCATAATATTTCATTATCATCCTTTGCAATGCTTTAGGAATCCAAAAGAATCCATAGCTTTCTGTATTATCATGTGTGGTAATGAGCCGTATGCATTGGAAAGATCTAACCATGCTATAACCACATCTCCGTTCTCCTTTTTTTGCATTCTGTATACTTTCCCATATTGCATAAGCATGTTCTATGCATCCTGGGAGTCCATCCTTCTGTACCGATTCATTAATAAATCCGTTTTTCTGCATATAGGTAATTATCCGATTTGCTATGATATCAAACATTATCTTGCGATTAATATTCAGCAATGATATCGGATAGAATTCTCCCAGGTTTCTGATCTTTCTTCTTTCGGTCGATAGATGCCTTCTGCAATACACCAACGATCTGCTACATCTTTACTTCACCACATGTCTCTTATCAATAAAAAAACCTGCAAGCAGAGTCCCAGAAAATATTTGTACACTTTGTAGCTAACCCCATCATGTCCAGTAGAACTCTTTGCTCTAGCCTTCATCACAAAATCATCTAATTCCTTTTTGTGAAGAAGGTTAGCTTAAAACCAAATGTGCCAAATTTCTTGACTTTTTTATGGCTTAAATAAACCTTAGATAACACTTCTCTCTAATGTGAGATAATATAAGATTTATTCCTCCAAATTTCAATGACAAAATCAAAGGTACGTTAATTCTATGAATTATTTCACAAATGTTCAGTGTGTGCACTGTCCGAGACATGGCCTTCTCTTCTAATATTATTGGTCATCGAGATCCTTCTTACCTTGCAAAGACAGTCTTCATCTTTTACATTGTTTGTGTCCCGTTCAAATCTGAATTGTCGCTGGTGACTTTTTAAAGAATTTCCTCACAAATTTTGTAATTCAAGTGAATGGTATTTCTATATCTGTAAACTAAACACATTAAACATAAAATTTTAAGTTTTGTAAACAAATGCTGATAACATTTGAAGTCATTTGTATGGGAACTCATAAAGATGTACATTTTTGAAACACCCACTATTTTAAAGATTCTAACTGAGAGATCTTTTTAGTATACTAACTGCCCCTTTTAAGTGCAATTGTTTGGATTTCTATTGAACTTGGTTCACCGGGTATATTCGACAAGTAGTTTGGCTCGTGTGTGTTTGTAGGTTACGCTGACATATCCAGCTGACGTGCCATGGTGTTGAATATGCCCAAACAATTAGTTACAATAAAGCTTCCTCTCTACATTCACTGTTATGCTACATTAAAATAGAAAATACATTTTTATTCCTTTTTTTTTTGTAGTGAAACACACGGAAAACCCCTGAAATTCAACTCTTGAATTGTATTAGCAAATAATCAAAACATGAATTTCACTGATGGAACAACCAGAAATGAACAACACTGGCTATTTCACTTACAACCTTCTCCCTCTGATCAGATCACAATGTTGTACCTTTTTCTTATACTTTTTCGAGTGCCAAAGACGCTGACTACTTTGCATAGTCACGTGACTTGCATTTGAAATCTGAAAGTTCAAGGTTCACCTTTACATGCAGCTACTCTCTATGTCTCTGTCTCTCTGTCTCTCTGTCTGTCTCTCTCTCTCTGTCTGTCTGTCTCTCTCTCTCTCTGTCTCTCTCTCTCTATCTATCTGTCTCTCTCTCTCTCTCTCTCTATCTCTCTCTGTCTGTCTCTCTCTGTCTGTCTCTCTCTGTCTGTCTCTCTCTGTCTGTCTCTCTGTCTCTCTCTCTGTCTCTGTCTCTCTCTCTTTCTCTCTCTCTACCTGTGTCTGTCTGTCTCTCTCTCTGTCTCCGTCTCTCTCTCTCTCTCATCTCAGCTGTGGTCGCTTATCTCACGGCATCTTCACACCGTCACAACAATTCTTTAAGCTTTTTAGTTTGTTTTTTATTGCCACGTTCTTACAATACTATGGTAACAAGCAGATGATCCCCAAAATGACCAATGGGTATTTTTGAGATCTTCTAATTTCTACCATATTATTTTCTATAATGGAAAAATAATTAAGTTATAAAAAAAAATAATTTTCTCAAAATCGGAAGAGAACAGAAATAAACAGCAGAACTTGAACAAAAGACTCATAAACCTTTCATATAGATCTATATCAGTAATAAATAACGAAATTGTTTTTTGCTTAAAATTTTACTGCAATTTCATGGCATTTTTGATCCCCAGAAGTGAACCAACTGATCTCTAACGTCTGGCTTTATATAAGATCTAATATCCAATGCACTTGTGGTTCCAATAGCCACATGATTCTGACCTTAAAAGGCAGAGGATCAGCGCAGGTTCTCTGTTTTCGAACCATTGTTGTCAAAACACGTCTGAATTGCTGCAAAATAACTCAAATTGAAGAAACTATTGGGTTTCGAAATGATATCAAGAAAAGAAGAATGAACTGGTTTGGCCACGTCGTCAGAAGAGGCTCTGAATGTTTATCAAACATACAAGTAAGAATCTCCCGGTAAAATACCTCGTGGTAGACCTCCAAAATGCTGGACCGACTAGATCCGCAGCGATGTGGAGCTTCCTTTGCTAATAGTGAAAAGATTAGCAAAGTACCTAACAATATGGAAAGATTGTGTATCCAATTAGTGTACAAAGATCCTCTGAGGATTATGCAATAAAGTAAAGTATGTAATATATAAGGATAAGAATGTGACGTCACATGAATAAATGCTGGTAATTCATAGTGTTAGCTTTTTGAGTAATGTCAGGTGTAATAGATCAGATTTGTTTCACTTTTGAGGAACGGTAATGCCATGAAACTGCAATAAACTGTTTAGCGAAGTAAAATTTATAATTTATAATACCTGAAAAAAAATAATGTTATTATTTTGTTTCATATTTCGAAATGTGGTTGCAGTTTTTTTTTGTTTTTTTTGTGTTGTTGTTTTTGCAAATTCCTACAACTATATCCGATAATTGAACTCTAGTCTCTCCAAATGACTGATGGTCAATTTTAATCATAGTATTAGCTGTCTCATGATATTTCTCACTCATAGGGAACGTATAACTGATATCATTTTGATATAATGCACAAACTGACTTCCTCTTTTAAAATAGAGATTTTGGCTCTGTCTGTGCATGTGTGTGTGTGTAGCCATAAAAAGTACCATGTTCTTGTATAAATATACACACATTCCACATTCCAAAGTCATTAGGTATCCTGCTAGTGCCTTTCTAAAAATATGGAATTGACTGTAAGGATTTTCTTTTTTTTTTTTTCCTTTCTATTTCCCAAATATCTGAGTAGGTGTTGCTAAAATCTTTTCTGTTTCAAGAAACTCCCAACCCCCCACCCCTCACCCTCGAATATGCCACACCTTTATAGCCCTTCTTATTAGCAAATGGTTTCACTAAATTGTCTATGCATAGGAACGCCTTGCATTTTTTTCTCTCTCTGCACACATGAAAATCTTATGAAAAAAGTTTTATTTTTTTCCACTTTCAAAATCCAATGTAATTCTTCATTTGGTGGCTATTTCTAATTTGACCTGCAAGCAGTTGCATGCATAGAAGGAAGGGGCGACGGGTCGGTGGCCCTGTGCATTTATCGGGGTGTGTGGTCATCCAATCATATTAAAACTATCTCTCTTTCTCATAATATTTCTCAGTACTACTAGGACTTATACTTGAGCCTTTCGAGCATAGAATCAAGGAGCTGGCCCTGTGCATCACCAGATTTTTGCATTCCACTGTCTGCAAGTCTTGATCTAGAATTAATAAGAGTGATAGAACTTTTAATGGTCGGAATAAAAGACGCAAAGAAAAATATTCAGCTTCATGAAAATCTAGTTGGGGTTCTTTAATACGACAGGATCACTTGAGAAAAATAATTTGGAGGAGGAAGCAGGAAGGATCAGGAATGAAGTCTAATACTTAAACCTTTAATTCTACCAATAAATTAAAGAAATTGCTATTTTCCAGGCTTCAACATTAATTTACAATTTCGAAGATTCATTAAACACAAGTCATTATTAATAGATTAAAAAATGGTTGGCATGTTTACTATAATCTACTATTACACTCGTCAACACATATTTTGCCGTCAGGATGCTAATAAGTGATTTTGGATAATTTAAATATGCTAAATCAAAAAATATTGTCCATTTTTTTTTCTCATCAGGTCAGATTTTTGGTGTACCAGAAATGGAATTATTTCGTTTTTTAATGTCTTTTCATGAAATTTGAACTGTATAATTTTCTTTTCCCTCAAATTAAAAAAGATGAAATCTCGCCAATTCCTTGTATTTAGTCATATCAGCTCATACCCCCCCTTTAACAATAAACATTACTCCGAATATATCATAGATTATACATCGAGATCATGGTTTTGAAGATCAGTTTTGTTCAGACTTGAGTGTCAAAGCTAGAAAAAACAAAAAGAATCTAACTTATAGGAGTAAAGAATGTTAAATACAGAAAACAATTACAAGAAAAGTTCTTTTCATAGTTAAGTTTATTCGTTTGGGTTAAAGCTTTTTTTTTCCTGGTTTTTCATGAATAGTTATTTTCATAATCACTTTGAAGGCTCCAACAATAATCAGGCATCATATGACTACCTCAGCGCCCCTGGTGTTTCTCTTCCATTATTCTTATATCCTGGTGGAATCGTTCTCCTTGCTCGTCACTTTGATCAACAACGTTTCCTGAGAAACGATCAAGATAGCTATTGAGATAGTGCACCTTTATGCTCATATTAGCTTCGATTTTTCTCAAATCATTGAACATCCTCTCCACTAATTCTTCATAGTTGTCAGCTTTGTACGTTACGAGAAAATTTCGAACAACATTCACAAATTATTTCCAAGCAGAAGATTTGATAACAATCATTGAATTCATGAATGTTGGATCTTTGCTAAGGTTCATCAAATATCCCAGCTTTAAGCTTTTCACTGCGTCAACCAGGAAAGGTTTTACATATGTAGCAAAAACAATTTAAAGCTGTATCAAGTTCCTTGATGAGTGTTTTTTTTAGTCCCAATTTGGTATGAAGAGGTGGTTCATTAATGATGTTGCAATCACCAATCTCCAAAGTTTCTCTCACAGACCAATCTTTTCTCACCCAATGTTATGCTTAATCTCTGCTGTCTCACAGGCACAAAAAGCAAGGATAACCCGACTGTTGTTCCAATAGAAAGTTCACCATTTTAAAATCTATACAAATTACCTATTGGAGTTGTAAGTAACGTAATTTATCTAATTACATTTTGGTATTCTTCCTTAATTTTTGTTTAATGTCAAATACGAATACACATATTTGTTACCGTGATGTAAAAGTACACATTTTATAATGATTTTAGAGTTGTCCAAAAAGAGCCGCTATTCTTCATGCTTGTATTCAGTAACACCCATTTGTATAAGGAGATTTTCAATATCATTACAGTAAATTGAGTTGTCTTCTTCAGTAAAAAAATCAAGGGAGGTGCGAGAGCGCTCTATCCTTTAATAGACTTCAAAAACAGCCTATGCTAGAAATCTCATTTCTTTGATCAATCATAACTGAAAAACCAATAAACCAAATTAGTTAAAACTTTGCACAAAATTTTGTTTTTATAGGTTCTATAAGTGTGTAAAATTTCAGCATCATTAGTCAAGGTAACCCAGAGATCCAGAAAGGTCAGACATGATTTTGTGTTATCCGTGTGTACGTACGTACATATGTGCCACCCTGTATCTCATCAACTATTTGATGGATTCAGATGATTTTTGGCAGAGGTAGAGGTTCTAGGGTCTAGTTGATGGCATTTTAATTTCAGTTTACCATATACCTTAGTTTTCCAGAAAATTCCAAAGAAACCTTAAAAATTACCATTGTATTGAGGCATAGCCTTTACAAAAGTAGGGACATTCCATGATAAATGCCAGTACACTTTTATTGTCATTAAGGGTATGCGGGCACAACAGGGCTATGTATTTTACTGGTAGGAATTTTTCTTCAGCGCACTTCACGCACTCCATCCACTCATGCATAGAGATTTATACTGTAGTGATGTGATAATGAAATGGTTTGGTTGATATGTAGTCATACCCTTAATTAATGACAATAAAAGTGTCAAAATTTGGGAATTTCCTTGCTTTTGTACATTTAGTGTATATGAATTTTCATCTTAATCCTATTAAGGGCATATGATTTCAGTATACTGGCATTTATAATCGAATTGTAATAAACTTTGCTCTCGGTTCCAAATCAAACTATACAATTTAATTAATGATTCATATAAAATTCATCAATTCTATTGGAAACTGTAAAAACTTGCTTAAAAGCACATCATACAGTCCTCGAATCGAGTATCAATACATGAAAAAATATCAATTTCAAAAGCCGGAAACTTTGACCTGATTTAGTAAAACTGACTTTATATTGAAATTCAGCCACTTGGAGTTACCCAGCATCACCTACCTTTTTCATGACAGCGGAGCAAAATGTTTTGTTTTTGTTAACAAGTGTTATTTTACTATTATACTGTGAGTTCATCAACATTTGCTGCCATCAGGCTTTTTTCCTATCTACATTAATAACACAAAATACATGCTAAGATATACTTTAGTTCTCGGATTATGTTTGAAAAAAAAATATGTTTAAATTGTTATAATTAGCTGTAATTTATAATTAACTGAACAAATCACCCATCTCCTTTAGCTATCTATGTATTTCTCTCGCCCCAGACTATATATATATATATATATATATATATTGATTCAATTCATCCATTCTCTAATATTTCTTAATGTCTCTGTGACCATTCTATAAAAGAAAGTGACTCTTTTTTTTCAGCGTTATCTAATTTGCATGTGTGTCTGTACACACCGCAAATGTATATAAATTAGATAACAAAATAATAAGTTTCTTTACTTCGAGATAATAAAGAATAATAATAATAATAATAATAATACTTCAATATAATAATAGTAACAATTAGGATAATATAGAAGTAAAGAGATTTATTTTTCGTTATGCAAGAAGTATATCTTAAAAGATCAGATATGTTAGTTTATGAAATTTCCAATGAAATCAATGTAAAATAGTAGTAGTGGTTGTGGCCCAATGAGTCATAGGTATTTCTCGCAATACTTGAATTTGAAAATATTGTTTCTTTTTTATTAATGGGTCACCACTTATCAAGACCCCGAACCACTCGAGGATAAAGTATGAGATATATCAATTGACGCTTGCTAAATTCTATGAGAAGATTAAACTTTTCCACAAACTACCCATCCAAAACAACAGCCAACCCAGAAAAAAAACAATTCTTCCCTTTTTGTCAGAAACATCACTCATAGAATGTGAGGACTAAGACAAAATCATGAAACCTCTAAACCGACAAATAGTAATTTGTGGCTTTTAATTAAAATTTAAAGGCAAATGTCGAGTACTATGTCTTGTTTTGTGTCCCCCCCCCCCCCCAAATGCGTTTCTCAAGTGCCCCTGTCATATAAAACATGCTAACTGGAATATCCATACCAAGGCTGGTTCATAATAATTGGACTCTTTAATAAATGAAAACCATAGTGTAATGATGAAAACTGTAGAAAATAGAACTTACACGAATAACAAAAAAATGGTTCATTAAAATAAAACAAAAAGGTAAGATTCCATTGGAAGCATGGGTGTAGAATCAATAACCCGAAAGCTTAACTCTGACTCTGACTTTAAAAAAGTTCCAACTCCAGTTCTGACATAAAATCTCCTTCCACTAGTAATCTTCTAATATATCAAGTAAAGTCAGTTTCTTTATCGAATCCTTTGTCATCGATAGCTTTCTTCCTACAAAATAAATATTTGATTCGTGTTCGTCAGTTTTTTTGTGCATTGTGGCAGAATGTTGTTAAAAAGAATTAAATATAATTTGATTTAATTCTGTTCAGTAAATACTTTGCTCAGGTCAAAATTATTTTCAAATGGCAGCCATCTTAAAAACAGGGGCATAACTCTGTATTAATTCATGCATAATTACTTCCCTTTAATTTGAACAAAAATATATTTTTGAAAAAATAAAAAATCGACATAGTTAAAAAAAAAAAATTAATTAAAAAAATAAAAGAAAAAAGGAATACAAATCAAATATCACCAGAGCAACCAGTTCATTGGAGCACAATCCATTAAAGCATTTGTAAAACAAGCACAAGCATGCAACATTGGGGCGATGGGACAGGGGTTGGAGCTTGGTGCATAGTGAGGGGCCTATTAAGTTAGCGACTCTTTTTTGGATCTTGTCTAAGAGGGAGAGACTAGTGGATGATGCACCGGCCCAGATGTGGCAACAATACTCCATGCATTGGCGGATGCTGGCTTTGTAGAGATATAGGATACTGTCAGGTGGTAGAAGTTTTCTAGCACGGTAGAGGAAGCCCACCGTCTTTGCTGCAGCCTTGGCAATGTCTTCAATGTATTTGTTCCAATTCATGTTACCTGTGAAGGTTAGACCGAGGAGTTTGAATGTTGAACTCTCAGGTAGGGTGTTATTTGCCATGGCAATCTGTGGTTGAAGAGGTTTCTTGTAGTTGTTGAAGGAAATGAGCTTAGTCTTTGCGGCATTAAAAGTTACCAACCATTTATCGCCCCAATCCACTACAGCCTGGAGGTCATTTTCTAAAGATTCAGCCATTGCCTCTGATGTAGTCACATCCGTTTTGTCAACATGTCGAGAGTAAAGTGTGGTGTCGTCAGCAAATATACCTATTTCATACTCAATGTTATCAGGGAGGTCGTTTGTGAAGATCAGGAACAATAAAGGTCCAAGGATAGATCCCTGAGGTACACCAGCATTTATGTCATGTTGCTTAGATGAACGGCCATCGAGGACAACCTGGATCTTTCTCTTGGTTAGGAAGAATCTAATTATATTAAATATTTGCCCAGTAATACCATATGAGCATATTTTTAGGAGAAGCCCTTCATGCCAGTCCTTGTCAAAGGTCTTGGATATATAAAGCGCTACTGTCCTAATTTCACCTGCTTTGTCCAGTGTATGATATATGCGTTCAGAGATTACCGTTAGGATGTTCGCAGTAGATTGTGTATGTCTAAATCCATACTAGTGGTCAGAAAGAAGTTTAGCATTAACTAAGTGCCGGACTATTGCTAGATTGATTAAGGATTCAAAGATTTTAGCAAAGATCAGGGGTAGGCTTATTGGGTGGTAGTTTTGAGGATCAGTTATATCCCCAGAATTCTTGAAGACTGGTACCACAGAGGCTATTTTCCAGAAATCGGGGAAGCAAGATTCAGCTAGGAATTAGTTGTAGAGTTTGGAGAGGAAAAGGGCCAGTTCAGCAGAGCATTTCTTTATTACTATTGCAGGTATAAGATCAGGCCCACAAGCTTTGGAGGTGTCGAAATTTTTTATGTTTCTGGGATGGGGTGATGATCAGGTTTTTAAGTGTAGCTTCGGTCTGCAATGGGAATTTAGAGAGGGGGTGGTTTTTTAGTCTAAAGTGGAGTTTGAGGGGAAATGCTGGGCAAGTAGTTCAGCCTTATCAGTTGCCATGCAAACGAAATCATTGTGATTTGATAGTGGGGTAATCATAGATTGGCCATTGTTCACTACACTATTGTTGATTTTCCAGAAATCTAGTGTCTGTGACTGAATGCGTTTTTTGGTTAGCTCTGTATACCTTCTCTTAGCTTCACTTATCACTACTTTACACTTATTTCTTGACTCTATAAATTTCTGTCTAATAGCAGCTGACTTATGACGACCGAATCTATGGAATGCTTGTTGCCTCTCAGCAATGGCAGCTGCACATTTTGAGGTATACCATTGAGGAGAGTGGGGCTTGCTGGAGAATCTTTGCATGGGAACATAGGCTTCAATGCCTGCTTTGAGCCATTTGGTTAACTCATTTGCACATTGATCAGCAGAGAGTGAGGTTTTCCTCCATGGGCGTCGCTGATGTGATCTCTGATGGACTCAAAATCAGCCTGCTTGTAGTATCTCGCTGTTTTGAGCAACGGCTCATCAGTTTTTGAACAAGTTTTTTTTCATTACCACAATGTGATCAGCATTCCTGAGCGGCCTATGGGCTTTCATCACACAAGCCTCAAACAGTGAGGTTAAGAACAGATCTAGAAGTGAGGTTTGCTGGTCTATTTGATCAGGGATGCGAGTCGGGAAATCGACAGTCACAGAGAGGGAGTGAGCTAAGGAGAAATTATACGTAGAGTTGCCGGCTGCGTCAGTAAAGCTGGAGAATCTCAACCAGTCATGGTGGTGTGCATTAAAATCCCTAAATACATGTATCTGGGCATTCGAGTCGAGTGAGAGTGCTCTATCTATGCTTTCAGAGACAGTTTAGCAGGGTACAGTCCTGGGTCGAAGGTGAACCGTATAATCTAAAGCACATGTAGTCTTGGTCATCTGTTTCTAACCTATGTTCTCCAGTAAAGGGGAGAGTGTTCTGAACCTAAACTCCTAACCCATGCATATGTTCGCATATATTTATTTTAGTTTTAAAGAGGATGTGCATGTTTTTTAAAGGTTCTGTGAATTTAAAATGTTTCGTTTGTTTTTAATGAACATAATTTTAAGAATTCAGTTTAAAGAGTGAAAAAGTGATAGATGTGGAGTCTATAGTCTAAAAAACTAAGATTTTGACTCCTTAAAATTTAAAAGATCTTACTCCACTTGTAAGCAATGAATTCGCTCCGATTCTTAAACTCTGGCAGCCCTTATTGGAGGAGAGAAATATCTTAAAAGTATTAAAATTTCCTCATACTTTAAGAATCAGCATAATTTTGACTTTTAGCAATAGTTTGAATCAAGAAAAGAGTGGGGATTTCTGGTTCCCTCAGAAAGCCCATGAAATATTTCAAGAGTTTCGACATCAAATCCTTCAAATGAATTAAGAAGATTTATTATGGAAACTGAAAATACAGTTTACATGATTGAAGCTATGGGCTTGGACTGCATAATATTGTTATTTGGAGCACAGTGGGGAGCTGGTGTTTGTGTGATTGTCAGTTAAGAGTGGATGGAATAAGTTCAGGCAACTTCTGCCATTACTAACGAGCAGAGTGTTACCACTGCCGGCAACGGGAAGAATCTATCAGGCATGTGTATGCAGTGTGATGATGTATGGAAGTGAAACCTGACCAGTGAGGGTTGAGGGCATGTGTTGCATGGAGAAAAATGATATGAGAATGATATGATGGATGTGTAATGTCAGTCTTAAAACAGGCTTAGATCTGATGACTTAGAGTAAGATTAAATCTGTACAGCATAGGGAGATGAATGCAAAACAAGAGATTTCGTTGGTATGATCACATTGAAAGAAAGGATAAGAGTGTTGGGTTAGTAGATGTAGAACAGTTAAGGTAGCAGGGTCAATTGAAAGGCCAAGGACTATATGGGAGGAAGTGATGTTAGGTTTGAGAGAAAGAGGAATAAATAAAGATCTGACCAGAGAAAGGTTAGTTTGAAAAGCCATCCAACACATGCCGGCATGTAAAATGGACGTTAAACCGAACATGTTGATTTAAATGACACTAAAATCAAAGGTTAAATAAATGGGGAGGTCATGCACCCTCAGTAAGAAAACAGATAAATATGACCCACATTTTAACTTTATAAATCTGTAGTCTAAAAGTAGTTAACAAACACTCATGTCCTTCATAAAGGGTTACAAAAACTGCTACTCATTAGATCGTTAATAAAATTCATAATCCTTTCTGCAATTAAACCATATTCTTTATTAATGCTCTATTTGCGATATTGAGCATCTGGTCCTTGATATATTGGATACTATTCCTGCTGATATCCTTGAAACAATAATTTAATTATGGATACAATTATTATAATATTTATGTATACTAACTTTCTCTGCCAGCTTGCTGTCACTTAGCTACTTGAAATACTTTAAACATTAATTTAAAATAATAAAAGTGAACATATGTGTGTCCGGCTTGCTTCAATAACCACATATGCAAATTAATTTTTATAAGCAAAGGAAGGAGAGCTTAATCTTAATACTAACTAATAATAATAAAGAAAGGAAAGAATAATCACGTATGCAAATTTGATTTTATGAGCAAAGAAAACTTTATTCAGGTATTTGTTCTTTAAGTAAGATTTAACTTGTGTATTTGTTGTTTCTGGTTTTTATTTAATAAGTCTTTACCTCGATGAGTTGTTTCAGGTTTTACAATAAGATTTTCCTTGCATGTGACAACAGTAGGAAATCAATTGTTATTGATAAAAATAAAGTATTTTCTACTCCCCGTGCAATGTCCTGCTAGCTTAAAATAATAGACATTTCATTCATAACTTTGTTGTAAACACGGAACATTTTTGTAATTTTGAAACAGATTTATTTATCTTTAAAATGTGCTGACAAATACAGGAAAAAAATAAGTAACAATTTGCCCTTTTACTTGTTATTTAGAAATAGATCGAAACTTGTTGAAAATCAAGTCTCCCTATCAAAAGAAAAATACATTTGAACACAAATGCTTAATATTTGTTCAGGAAATAAAACGATAATGCAAAATAGAACTATTTGTTATATTAAAATCCAAACAATCATTGAATTAAATAAACAATGACAAACAATAGTTAATTAATAAAATGTCCTTTTTCAAAACCTATATGCAAATTAGTTAAATATTGCAACTGATATCACATATATATAAAGCAGTATATTAAAGATTGTATGTCTATTGTATAAAATTGAATTAATTTGAAATAGGGTATTTTGACTTTACCGTTAATGTGAGAAATAAACCCAACTTTTTCATTTATTCATGTGAAAAAGAGACATTGTAGACAGAAGTCAACTCATACATTTTTTTTATTCAACTTTTCCTGGGTTTTATTTTCTATCAATTCTTCTGGAGAATCAAATTCACACTTACCAGCATAAACGCTTCAACTGCCCTTTGGTTGATAGGAAAATTCTCGCTTAAATGCAGCATGATTCATGAGTAGATATTATATAATAATAGATTATCCACAGCCAATCAGAACTTGAGCATCCCTGCCTGCTTATACACCAAATTTCTGTTTTCTATCTCAGTTTCTTTATTTTGAGCTTAACTGGTCAGACAGCTGAGCACTGACTAATAAAGTTAATATGTACAAATTTAGGAAACCTTCCAAATTCATTATGTTAATTTGTATCCAAAGTTCCGACTTGAGTCATTGACAGAAGATTTTTGACTTGTTTCCTTGGACCACGTGTCTTTGGAATTTCCTTCCCTGTTTCCCTCACGATACCAAAATGTGGAAATTTAATTGTAGTGTGAAGAAACATCTTGCTGCCTAGCTTCCACCATGGTTTCCCCCTATAAATCTGACTCCTATCAAAGTAGCCCCTTACACTTAATTGGGAATATGCCTTGTTTGGGGGAAATTTTAAAAAAACATGACTACTTAATCTCAAATTCACTTAAATGCGTATGACTAAAATAAGAATAAAAATAATAAAACAATTTATTTAGAACTTCAAATTGCACGATTCTGTGCAGTTTGCTTCAATTTTGTGGTTTCCATTATATATATGTATATATTTTACTTATATATTCACCCTCAAACAAGGCATATTGCCACTGAGACGTAAGAGGCTACTGTGAATTAGGAGTCAGATTAATACAGGCATGCTAAGCAGAGTTGGACAATGAGATATCTGTTCACATTACATTTAAATTTCTGCATGTTAGTACAGTCGGAGAAACAGGGAGGGAATTCCAAAGTCAAGGAGCTATTAAGGTAGAAAGCTTTTCTGCATCTGGGGACCCCTACAGTGAAGGGGTGGGATTTTGTTGATTGACGGGTTTATTTACGTTACTATTATTATTATTTACATTATTGTGTATGTTACAATTCGTTTATATATTTGTTTTGTTGTGTGTCCGTGTTTGGAAACATAACATTAATCTGCCCACCAGATATCCTTTGTGCCCGGATGATGATTTTTGTCAAAAGCTTGGACATAATCAACAGAATTATGAATTTGGGAAGTAAAGTTTTATCATATATTTTCAAGAACCATTTTCTCCCAGGGTATTTACCTAATGATAAAAAAAGTAAAATCTCACTCTATTACAAATAAAAATGCAGTCTTTTACGTGTTAATCAGAAATACAAATCCTTATTCTCATCTTATTTTTTTAGGTTTTTGTTTTACTAACAGAAGTAACTGTATAAGCAGGGCCATAAATTATAGCAATCTCAAATATTGCATCTATTATATCTGTTTATAGAGCTACTCTATTTACGATTATAAATAGAACATTTTTAATTTCTCTGTTAGGGAATTTTAAAACGATTTAAATTTTGATTAGTTGGAATATCCGGACTACCATCCTCATTTTGGTTGTTATTTTCACAACGTTTCGGCCCCAATATAACCACCGACCTTCTTCAGGTGTATCTTTTTGAACTTCTGACCTTGATAGTCGAATTCATCCCATTTGCTCTTTAAGACAGACAGAAAGACGCATGCATACTCTCACACGTTCACTCACTCACACATCTGGTTATTATTATTTATTGTTCATCAAATTTTGAACACGAGCATTTGCAAAAGAATTGCTTTTTAATTTGCATGAATCAGTGGTCTTCAAAATGTCATTTTCTATAAACATAAGTGAAGGCCAGTTCAAATGCATGGTAACCCCTAGGCTTGTAGAGCCATTGAGCAACTGCCCAGCATGCCATGTATTACGGCCCTGTTGACCTCCTTCAACCAGATGAGTTCATTGCAAATATTACAATATACATATTAATGATGGCATTTAATTATTTTTTTCTTTTTACTGAGTATTAAACTCGTTTTGTTTTGTTGAACTACTTAAGTCTAGGAAGACCATAGTCAAACCTGTCTACTGCTACAAATCTTAATGCACTGAAGGTTGGAGGTTACATCACTTGAAACATGATTATAGCAACCAAAGTTAGAATAGTAGTCTGAATAATTCGAATCGTACAAATCAATCCTCCTTGCAAAAATTTCAAAACTTTTAAAATTTGTATAAAAATAGTTTGAGGATCTGTACAATTCTTTGTTATTTTTTTTATAGTTTAAATTGCATTATCATTAGAAGTAAAAAAACAAAAAACTTTCAGTTTTGTCGCGTATGTCCCGTTTTAAGCATTTATAAATCTCTATATAGTTTTCTATTTTTCTCCAATCTCGAATATTTGTTCCAAATCTAATAGTAGGTAAGGCATCCTACCCTGTGGACAATCTTCATGGGTAGAGGATCATTCCTCATTTCAAAATATATCTAATTTCCATATGGATTTATTTGAGATATTTTAATGCATTTTGAGGTCGAACAATATTTTTGAAGTGTTTTTTTTCGTTACGTTCTTTGAATTTACTTTCCATAGAAATATTCATCCTATATTCACTTATTTCAAGCGTTGTTAGTCCAAGGTCAGTGTTGTCCACTTGAATTTCTACTGAGTCATACTGTTTTGTTATTTGATATATTTCTCTGACCATTGTCCACATTTGATAAATGCCCTCTCTTTCTCCACTTATCATTGAAAAGGATTAGATGCTTTTAACTTTTCATCCCTAATTTTCCAAGTGTAACAAGATCACCCATGGTGATCAGAAAAGCAGGACAGTGAATAAGAATTATAATTATGCGATCTATTTCTAAATTGCAAGTGAAAAGCCAAATTGATCTTTTTTTTTCTTTCTTTACAGTCACATTTCAAAGATAAATAAATCTGTATCGAAATTGTCAAAATATGAATGCTTATCTGTATAAATAAACGAGAAAGATTTTATTTCGGGTTTACAACAAATTTATGAATGAATTGTTTATTATTTTAAATTAATGTTACAAGTATTTTAAACAGCAAACTTTGGGAAGCGATAGCGAGCCGGCAGAGTCAGCTAGTATGCAATCAAATGAACACAATCAAACCTGAAGCGGTCATCCATTAGTCTTCATACACTCCAGTATCAGAAATTAAAGATTAAAAAATAATTAAAATCAAGTTTTTTTTCCAAAAATATTAATGGATTTTTAAAATAAAGCATTATAAATTTTGGCGATTATGCAGATTAACCAGAAAAAAAGGTGTAGAAAACAAAGACAACAAATAACTGTTACCAAATACAACAAAAATTACTTGTCATTTACCTGTGTAATTTTCACGTATGTTTACTGCTTGTAAGATTTATTATCTATGTGTTTGTTATCGTAACTTGTACCTAGCCAAGCAAGCATGCTTTTCAACATAGTCGAAAATTTTGAGTGGAACTTGGTCGTGAATTTCAGGCTTAATAAAAAAAAGCTTACCCTAATCCGATTGGCAACCACCTTTGGACTTAGGCTTATGGCTCCACTAACCCCCTTCAAAGATTTCTTTTTACTATCTGATTAGCCTGAAATTTCCACCAAATTGTTGGTCATGTTGGAGAACATGCTTGCTTGGCTAAGTAAAAGTAACGATAACAAATGCATTGATAATAAATCTTACAATGAATACACATGAACATTTTACAGGTAAATATAAAAGTAAATTTTTTTGCGTTTTGTAACAGTTATTTGTTATCTGTTTGTGTCTTTGTTTTTTTACCCCCTTTTTTAAAACTATACTGCACAATCGCAAAACTTTATTTGATTTAAATGTTTGTAACATCTAAATGATGGAGATATCGAGATTTGCTTGACCTTTTTAGCTTCTTAGGATGGAAGTTTTATTTCTCTTTCCACACTCTGTGTTTTGGTGTTAAGACTGTAATTAACTCATCTGCCCGCAAGATGTCCTTACCAAGGTGACGCATACTGGGGTACCTTCAAAAGCTGCTTATTAGGGTTGATTTTGACAAATATTTTCAGCCTTCTTTTTTTTCGTGTGGAGGCACAATCTTTGCTGACTCAGAAATGTTGATAGTTATAATAACACATAATCTAGCATCACATTTTTCCTTCAACTCTTACGACAAATGTTTGTATAGATTGTGACAAAGAAAGAACATGTGTCTATGGATAGTGTATATGTATGTATGTATGTACTTACATACATGGTTTGCAAAGTGTGTATCCATGTTTTCTTAGATGATAGTCCCATAGATTTACATGTGATTGTCTACGATTATCGACATAATTACACTTAGTGAGTACGTTTATAATCGTGGATATACACGGGGAAGGTTCAGGATGCGACTGCCAATCGTTACTAAAGATCCTGGGTAAAATCTTTTCAGCCTGTGCTCGCTTATCAAACTAGGGAATTTGTATAGTGTTTCGAACTGAGCCCTTTATTTAATCCACATAAGTGGATTGTTCTCGTTCCGTCAGCTAAGAATATAATTCAAATTACTTCAGAATTCTACCCAGTCATGGCTGAGCGAATGAGAACAATCTACCTATATCTTAAATAAAGGATTCAGTTCGAAATTTCATACAAATTACCGACAGGATTCATCTGAAGAAGATCAAAGGTTATATCAGCCGAAACGTTCTGAGAATAGTATCCAAGATGAGAATACTAGTCCGAATCAGCCAAACAATACAAAATCGACCTTGTCTGTATGATTATATAAAGTGATAAACATTATACGTCGACAAAGATAATATTTAGAAGACATGCGTAATAAATGGTGTTTATTTATTCCCTATAGGTTCATATTCTATACATCAGAAATTTCATAAAAACTTTGGACACTGAAACAAAGGTTGTAAAAGGTTACAGATAGCAACAAATGTGATGAAACCAAGGTCATAAACTTTCTAATTTGAATAGAAAAATAGAATATTATATTCTCATTTATATTTAATGTCCGTTTCTGTAAGATTGTTTGGGATTGTCATATAATTTATAATAGGAGTGGGACGTAATGGGTGAAAATTTCAGATTCATGCGAGTAGTATTTTTTGTGTTCATTTATACATAAATAACACTAAACAATCAAACATTTTGAAAATTTTGCAAAATTCAGAAGGTGCAGGCCAACTAGTTTTTGGCTATTTTACATTCATGAAAACCCTTTTACAGCCTGAAAATGGTCCTAAATTAAAGCACTATATCAGATTTAACCATCTATATCCATTCATAGCTTTTGAGGATGTTTAGGACCTGCAATGTCGCATGAAACCATTTTTGATGATGATGGATTTTGAGTCCCGTGGAGCCCTAACGGCTATTTTTTGCCTGCACCTTCTGAATTTTGCACACAGTGAATCATGAAAATAATTGTCTCTCACTTTTCACAAGTAAAAACAAATTAAAAATACAGAGGGAAATTACGTTTTTTTTTTGTCATATTTCATCATCACAAAAAAACGTTTCAGAAAAGGAATTAATCTAAGAGCAAGGGACATAACCCTGGTTTCTTATTTTTCGCTACTACTGTTAAAAATAAACATTTCGTTTTTAAATATTTCACCTAATTAAAACTGTTAATGGTTTTTATATTTTAAATTCTTTTTTAATACTATTTTTTTAAACTCTTTTTTTTATACTATTTTTATAGAAGAACTAGCAAAAACTACCTGGCCTCCGGGCAGAAATCACTGAGGCTGTAATCTTTTTTACAAAAAATACAGAAATACTTTTCAATTGATATTTTAGTAGTTTGGAGGAAAACAACAAAATGATGTTTTTCGTAGTGTTATTTGATATATTCCAATGTAGAAGAAATTTACTGTGCATAAACAGTCAAATTTTATTCTTTTAGAGAAAAAGTACAAAAGGGTTAATTGATATGGTCTTTAAGATATTCAAAGTTGAGGAATTTTATTTTGTTTCTGCATAAAAATGAAAATAAATTCCCAATTAAAAACTGGTTATATAATGAAATAAATAAACATAAAGGTGGAACGTCGATTAGTAAAAGAAAACAAATTTATATTACTCAGTAATTGGAAATGGTTACTTTTTGTTTTTTGTCTTTATTATAAAAGACAGAAAAAAAGATTGAATGATTATTAAAGAAGAAAAATCTATTTTCTTTTTGTAATAGTGAGTTTTTTTCTTTTCTATGACAAATGGTAAAGTCATCATCATCATCATCATCACTACAAACATGTTAAGTCCTTGGCATTTTGGCTAGGAGAAAAATATAGTATCTGTTCTGATGCTACACTTAGTTTTTCTGTCCTCACTCAGTGAATGAGAAATCCTTCTAGACCGAGAAAATTTAAAGTTTTGTTCCAATCCAGAGTTCCTTTTTTGGGGGTGCTAACTTTTCTCAACGTTCAATATTGACATTGTGCTTAACTGCTCTCATGGGAGGAAGTAAATAGAAACAACAACAACAACAAAATTATTTAAAAAAATAATAAACGCATGTATTTAATTATTAATAGAAAACCGTCGTTAATTATTGTGTTTAATGCAAACTTTCCTTTTAAAAGTAATTATTCCAAAGTTATTCAAGTGTTTTTCTATGTGTAAATATACGTGTGCGATAACGTAACCAAAAGGAAATTAATAAATCAGGAAAGTTTTTGTATATATAATAAGATAGCAGAATCGAATTATAAATGAATCGTACTGAATATGAATTTATGAAGCAATGTGTAAAAACTAAATATGCAAATAATTTATAACTTTCAGAGTGTTTAGTAAGGTTTCCTGTGAGTTAATATACAGTATGTGAAAATATTTCTGTATATTTGAATTAAGTACAGGTAAGGTGTTTTGATATGAATATAGTTCGGATAAATGAAAAAAATTTAGATAACAAATAATAGTTAATTAATAAAATGTCTTTTTTCAAGACCAATGCACAAATATCAGGTAGTTTCATCATATATCTTGTTGGCTTAGCAGGCCGAGAGCATGCTCAAGGTATTTCCTTGAATAGTGACGATAGAGAGGCGCTCGTAAAGCCAATTCACGATGATCACCTGTGTGGCATGTCATTAATAGATTAAGGCTGTTGAGGAAGTACCACGTGACAGGACTTATCGCTCTACTTGTCTCCACAGCGATCGATTCGAATACGAATCTGTTGAAGACCGGCATATTCTGATCGTTTCAAGTCCCCTGCTTTCATCTAATTATGACATGACACTGGTTAAATCAGGTAATATATTGTTCTTAAGACTCATTTATTTTAGATGTACTTTCTTTTTCATTCATTTATTAGTTTTACTTGAACTAATAAATACCCTTAAGTAAACACAAGAAAACAAAGCCTTTTGCAACATAGTTGTTGTTGTTTTTTTTTCATGCTTAATTGTTTTTTTGCATTAGACACAACTATTAAATTACTAGCAGGACCTGTGGAAATTCTACAGTTGTATCTGTCATCTGTTGTATATTGCTTGAAAATATTTCCATTCTATAGACGTCCAGTGTGGACACAGACTCCACAATATTATTGTACAACCCATTTTTCAAACTGAAACATAGTTATTTAAATACTCTTGTTAATGTAGTTTCAGAATACATCTGGTTATGGAGGGGGGGGGGGACAGCGTCTATCTCCAAAATCATTGTAGGAGTTTGTGATATATTTCCATTTCATGAATATCTGGTGTAACAGCTGACCCCCATCATATATTGTACCTTCTTTAGACAGAACAGACACTACACTTTGATCCTAGCCTGAAGGCCAAGGAAGTGTATTTTAGTTTGAGTTGCATGTTCAGGCGAACGCATGTTTTAAAAAAGGAGTAGCGAGTGATAACATACATACAAACATAAAATTTATTGGATGGAAAAAATTGCCCATCTCACTCTACAGGCCTCCATGAGAAAGTAAGTTTCACAACGACATCTCAACTGGTATGGCCATGTCACCTGCTGTCAATCATGTGAAATACTCCAAAATGTTTCCCACATTGACGTTGATGGCCCAAAGCCACCTGGTAGGTCACTTAAGTCATGGAGGGGATCAGATAACGATCTGACCTTGGCGGGTGGCACAAGCAAAATGGCAACACAAGAAAAATTAGAGGTCATTCACAAAGTCAAAGCATGAGACAAGATGAAAAATGAAAATAATATAATAATAATAATAATGAAAATAATATAATAATGATAATAATAATAATAATAATAATGAAAATAATATAATAATGATAATAATAATAATAATAATGAAAATAATATAATAATAATAATGAAAATAATATAATAATAATAATGAAAATAATATAATAATGATAATAATTAACCTCTACATTACTATTACTTTTAGACAAAATCTTATGTTGCTTGCCTATACATACCTTCCATAAAAAATACATTGATTTTTTTAACATATTCATACATTTATTGAAATTAAAAATAATACATGGCAAAACTATATGTATTTTTTCCATTTGATATCCTTATTACATGTTTAATTCAAACACTATCCAGCTACACCAAAAAAAGGACAAATTTCCTTCAGTCATGAAGGACTTCTACACCTTGACTAACGACCATCAGATATATCTATCTTTCCATTTGTCTCTTATTTTTTTTTTTACTTCAATCTATGTTGTCATTTATATTACAAATACATTTTCTTTTTTGTTATTCTCTGACTGGACGTATATCTATCTCTTTACTTTACTCTTTGTGATTAATAAATATTATTATTTATAAAAGGTTGATGTAGTTTGCTTGAAGCATTGAATGTAGTATATATATATAGAGAGAGAGATACAATTTATCGGAGGCGATTCCAATGCAGAGGTGTAACGGATAGAAGCTGTTTGAAAGCAAAAAAAGGCATGTGGAAGTGTAATGAGTTTTTCAGTTTTTTTCCCTTTTATTGTTATTATAATTTTTTTCTTTATAATTACAAGTCTTACTTGCTTTCAATACGGCTTAGTATAAGGTCCATTTGACATATAAGGTCCATTTGACATATAAGGTCCATTTGACATATAAGGTCCATTTGACATAGCTGGTGCTACCAGATCAAGCTGTCTGAAAATACCGGCTTCCTGACTTAAAATTCACCGAACATTGATGTTATTGTTTTCATTTCCCTTTTCAAAACTCAATCATGTTCTACAAAGCTAAAAACAAAAGCAACAATTTTCCTCTAAAAAACAACCAAACCAAACCAAACACCATGAATAAATATTTGAAAATATAAAAAAACTTGAAGCATAAATACTTTTACGAAAATGACCGGATTCGACACTATTTCATGCCGAAAAGGGTTGATATGCCATAAAACGAAACGACCAAAGCAAACCAAACCGTTTGACATAATATTTCTGAAAAAATTCTCCTCTTCAGATGTCAGTTTCAACTTGGATTTTAACATGTGAAAAAGATATCTGTTAATATAAATACACCAGTGAATAAATTTTTAATTTAATAATGGTGGATGTCAGTTGTTCTGTTTGCTTTTCTTTTCTGTTATGTATATTTTATACTATTTTATTATATTTTATTTATTTATTTTTATATATTTAATGTTTTATTGTATTATTTACTGTATTACTATTTATCTTAAAAGTATATATATATATATATATATATATATATATATATATATATTCTGTTTATATTCTTATCACATGGTTGATTCTTAAACTATCCAGCTCATCCACAACTGAGCTCTGTGGGGATGGCGACATAAAATTCCCTCAGTTACAAAGGACTTCTACTCTGACTGAGGTGAACACAGATCTATCTCTTTGTTTCTTTACTTTTATCTCTGTGAATAGAACGTTTCACTTCAAGTTTTTTCAGAGAAGCCCTATCTGGATGGGTACAAAATATAGAACTTGTTTCAGTCACAAAGGATCTCTCATGCTGACTGAAAGTAGAACTGATACATTGCAATTAGCAGCTTTTTAAAAAAAGACATTTTTCAATAACTCTGTAACAGTAAGGAAATAACTTAACTGAATAGCAGTTTGTTAGGGGAGAGGAGTCAGGCAAAATTTAAAAAAATGCTAGTATATTTAATACACCTTACTTTTTGAAATAAAATAAAACTTTATTTTCCATTTTTTTTTTTTTTTTTTCGCATGTGAGTTTCAGTAGAGCAAAGATGAGTCTCTGCCTCGCTGTGATAAATCTAAGTAGTCCAACAGAAATGTATCTCTATGTCAAACGATTTCATTGGTCGGTAGGCAAATCACTTCGCATAGGTTTATTTGTTTACATCACAAGAAAATAGTTTCTCATAAAATGTAACTGCTACATCATCCCCTGCTTATGCTTATAGCCGATAAAAACAAGATATGCTTTATTGATGGTAGCAGTGTAAAAGAGAAAAATTAGAAAAAGGGTAACATGTTAACTGAGTAGAAAAATTATATATTCCATGGACAGAGGTCTTGATACAGTTATCTAACAAAGAGAACAAGAACTTGACAATGTTCTATGACTTGTTGCCTAGAGGGAGAGTTAATTCACAATCTAATCCACCTTATATCTACTGTCTGGGATGTGCAAGCATGTCGGACAGCTAGAGATCTAGGCAACAACCATTAAGAAGGACTTGGCTGAACTCCGAGGTCCACAGGTGGTCGGCATTCTATGGTGGAACTGCTAGTGGCTACCATCTTGTGCAACTATGCTCAGGACCACCGTGCATGGAATGCCATGATTCGAGATGTAGTGCAGGTCAGTGAAGAAGCTGGCTCAACCCGACCAGGTTGAACACTGTTGCAACAACAATGGCATGCTCTAAATTGCATAGTTCAAATATATATAGTCTTACAGTACTTTTTTGGCCAATGGACCTGTCTACCACTGTGTGTAGTGGTGATGTGTGTAGGAAGACATGGTTTGCATGTCTCTGAAGGTATAGCTCCAGTAGACTCAGGAGGATTGTGTGTGCGGGAGCAGGGGGAAGCATGAGGCTCTTGAGTGTCGGTATCCAAAAAGTCCCATTTCAACGTATCGGAAGATACAGTTTCCTTTTTTTAAAACGCAACGGATCCATGGTTGACAGAACGAGAACAATCTTTGTCCGTAGATTAAATAAGGGAGTTCAGTTCGAAATTATAAGTTTCCTGAGTTCCAAAAGATGAATCTGAAGAAGGTCGGACTTTATATCGAGAAAAACGTTTTGAAAATAACAACCAAGATAAGAATAGTAGTCTGAATTATTTGGAGTTTAAAAAAAAGAAACTGACTCACAAGACCTGACTCTCTATCTCTACTCATAAGATTGCTCATACATGGAATGATGATCACGAGGTGAGATAAGCAAAGAAAATAACATGATTTTTCTACATTTTTTTTATGTCTCGGAATTTTTGAGATGATGTTTGATAATTTGTATTATTTATGATTTGGATGTTATTCTTACAACGTTTTGGTCGATGTAACCTTTGACCTTCTTCAGGTGTGTCTTGTCGGACTCTGGAATATTCATGCTGAACACTGGAATCTATTTTGGAATTTGAAATAAAACCATTTATCTTATCCACGGAATCAGCCATAACCAGGCAGAAGTCTTAAGTAATCCGTGATTGTGTTCTTATTATATGAGTATTGAATCTTCAACTTCTATAAAACTGTCACTTAGAATTAGTTATTAAACCAGCAAAAGACTCTAAAGTAAAACTTATTATTACTTAGCACTTTTATCTGTTGTGCTACAGGTCCTTGCAGAACGAGAGCAAACTATTCCTGTGGAGTAAATAAAGGGCTCCATTCTCATTTCTGTACAGCTCGTCGAGTTTGACAAGGTACACCTGAAGAAGGTTACATCGGCCAAAACGTGAGAATACCATCCAAGATGAGAACAGTAGTCTGAATAGTCCAAATACACATTTTTTTTTGTATTTAACTTAAACTCTATTAGCAAATATTTGTTACAATTATCGAAATATGGATCAACAGACAAATTATCTTATTAAACAAAATATATATATATAAATATATATATAAATATATAAATAAATATATATATATATATATATATATATATATAAGTTAGAATGCGCTGTCTTGTCAGTTTAAATTTGTGTTCTCTGTTCAGATGTAGGAACATGTTCGAGATTATATTAATGCACTTTTGATGATTGGATTATCCATGAAAGTAAAGTGTTAAAATAAACCGCATTTAGTATGTTTATAAAACTCCATCTCAAAGTATATGGAGTTCTTTTTTGTGTGCAAGGTCTTTATGATTTATGAAGTCTATTTTCCTATTATTTATATATATATATATATATATATATATGTAATTATTTTTATTGGTGATTGCAGCATTCGTTGTTTTTTTTGCTTAATATTATTTCGATTGTCTCACTTCCTAAGTGATTAAGATGCACAAAATTGCATTATTAGTCGCCTTTAACTTTATACAACGTATTTTTCGTTAATATATATATTTTTAATTTCATACGTACATAAAAGTAATCCATGGACACGTGTTTCTGGCTCAGAGCCGTCATCAGCATGGCTAATTTAGACACGGATCGAACCTTCGATATTGATGTCTATAGTCCAGCGTCTTTACCATTGGTCCAAGCTTTTAGTTCTAGCTCAACTGGTCATCAATCTGAGCATTGGCTACTAAATTGAATAATGTACTTAGATATTTCTCAAATACTACGACTAGAATTTATGAAAAGGTTCGTCCGAGTCTTTGCCAGGGTTCATCGACTTGTGATCAAAAAGGAAATTTTTGAAGACAAAATTTGTTAGGATGTTTCAGAATTTTTTAGATGAGGATTGATTAGTTGTATTATTTGTATCATTCAGACTACTGTTCTAGTCTTGGTTATTATTTTCACAACGATTCGGCCAATCTAACCTCTGAACTTCTTCAGATGCATCTTGTCAGACTCAACAAGATGCACTTGAAGAATACACTTGCAAATTACTTAAGACTTCTACCCGACAATGGCTGATGGAATTAGAGCAAGCTACATCCATGAATTAAAAAAAGAGTTACATTCGAAATGTCATACAGCTTCCTGTAAAAATTCCCGAGTTTGACAAGACGTACCTGAAGAAGGTTGGAGGTTACATTGGCCGAAACGCTCTCAAAATAACATCCAAGATGAGAACAGTAGCTTCTTAAACGCATGATGAACATGTTATATCTTAAACATGGAATTTATTTCCAGAAATATATTATCTATCTCACTGTTGTTTTTTTATATTCTGTTTACGTAGGTCATTTTTCCCTTTGTGGTTTTCTTTTGTTATTCCCAGCACTTGGGAGTAAATTAACCGTTTATTTAAGGGTATTTACACAAGCAAACAGTCAATAAAAAAGTAGGGAGAGACATGGTGTATTATCGGAAGTAAATTCTAATGTTTACTATACAATATATATCATACGTGAATAACCAGAGTTTTTGGTAAGCTAGTAAGAATTGGCACCAGTTTGTCTTGCCAACTACTCTGATTTATAAGTGCCTTTATTGTATTTCTTTCTTTGATTAGTCAGACAAAGAAACAATGTAAATATCAAATGTGCTCTGGAGTCTGCCATGACTTTGGACTGACTAATACATAGGTATGCGCTCTTCACCCACCACAGGAAGGAGAGAGAGGAAGATGCAGTGGCATGTACACACACCTCAGCCTCTTTCCCTTTTGGTTGCTGGTTTTGCATACACACATAATCTAGAGAGAGGGTTTCTCTAAAAAAGAAAAAAGAAAAAAAGAAGTAAAAGTTTCTTCTCTACTATCACTGTGGACCAAAAGTACTATTCATATTTAATATTACTTGCCATCACCCGGTGAACGATACAGATGCAGATTTGAAGATTTTTTTTTTTATTAAGCAAATTATTTTCACAGTTACGT
Organism: Sepiola atlantica; assembly: GCA_963556195.1. Taxonomy (NCBI): domain Eukaryota; kingdom Metazoa; phylum Mollusca; class Cephalopoda; order Sepiida; family Sepiolidae; genus Sepiola; species Sepiola atlantica. Next base: position 234,436,003 of record OY744515.1, on the reverse strand, counting down.
TTTAAATACTTTTTTCTTTTTTTTTTTTTATTACTAGACTTTATTTACCCATAAATATTTTTGTTTTTCTCCTCTCTTTCTTTTATTCTTTCTCTCTCCTTTCTTTCCTTTTCACTCTCTCTCTCTCTCTTCTCTCTCTTTCTTTTTCACTCTCTCTCTCTTCTCTCTCTTTCTCTTTCACTCTCTCTCTCTTCTCTCTCTCTCTTTCACTCTCTCTCTCTTCTCTCTCTCTTTCACTCTCTCTTCTCTCTTCTCTCTCTCTTTTTCACTCTCTCTTCTCTCTTTTTCACTCTTTCTTCTCTCTCTTTCTCTTTCTTTTTCACTCTCTCTCTTCTCTCTCTTTCTTTTTCACTCTCTCTCTTCTCTCTCTTTCTTTTTCACTCTCTCTCTTCTCTCTCTTTCTTTTTCACTCTCTCTCTTCTCTCTCGTTCTTTTTCACTCTCTCTCTTCTCTCTCGTTCTTTTTCACTCTCTCTCTCTCTCGTTCTTTTTCACTCTCTCTCTCTCTCTCTCGTTCTTTTTCACTCTCTCTCCCTCTCTCTCTCTCGTTCTTTTTCACTCTCTCTCTCTGTCTCGTTCTTTTTCACTCTCTCTCTCTCTTCTCTCCCTTTCTTTTTCACTGTCTCTCTCACTTTTCTCTCTTTTTCACTCTCTCTCTCACTTTTCTCTCTTTTTCACTCTCTCTCACTTCTCTCCTTTTCATTTTCACTCTCTTTCTCTTCTCTCCCTTTCTTTTTCACTCTCTTTCTCTTCTCTCCCTTTCTTTTTCACTCTCTTTCTCTTCTCTCCCTTTCTTTTTCACTCTCTTTCTCCTCTCTCCCTTTCTTTTTCACTCTCTCTCTCTCTTCCTTTTTCACTCTCTCTCTCACTTTTCTCTTTCTTTTCAACACACACTCTCTTCTCTTTCTTTTCCACACACACTATCTCTCACTCTCTCTCTCTCTCTCTTCTATATCTTTTTCGGTCTTGCCCTCTCTCTTTTCTTTTTCCCCCTTTTCCATTCTCACTATTCTTTATCTTTCTTTGCCGCTCTCTCTCTCTTTTCTATATTTTTAACCTTCCCTTCTCCTATTTCTTTCTTCTTCGCTCTATCTCTTCTGTATCTTTTTCACTCTCTATCTATTTATCTCCTCTCACTCTTCTCTTTCATACCTCTTTTGCCCCCCCCCCCTTTCTTCTCTCCCCATTCCCCCTCTACTCTCACACTTCTCTCTCTTTCTCCTCCATCACTCTCTCCCTTTTCTCTCCCCTTTTACCTTTTTCTCTTTCTCGCCCCCATCGATCTGCCCTTCCTCTGTCTATCCCTCCCTCCATTGTTATTTTCCTATCTCTCTGTCTCCTTCGAACCTATTTCTACCAACCTTCAGGTTACAGCTGTTTTACTACTACCTTCAGAACAAACCTATTTCTGTTACATACTACGTTTATGATCTTATAAAACAAAGTGATCACTATTTTATCTGCTTTCGGCAGAACTCCTGATGAATTCTAGGGTCATTTGTCTGACTGCATTGTTGGGAATTACATTCCGTCCATGATCACAGAAAATTTGTTCCCTTATATCCTGTACTTTATTAGCTTTTCCATCCAAGACAAAGAAAGAATTCTAGTTTTATTGGGTTAATGTTTTAAGACCTAATTTATGAATTCACACCAATTCGTTTCTAATCGGCTACTGTCCTAAAAAATCATCATGTTCCCCCGTTACTTCCGTTTCTTTGTTCCTACATACGTGACATTTGACTCATTGAACTTTGACATTTCCTATCACAGATCTCTCCAAAGCCATTTAATATATAACATTCGTATAGATCACTTAAATTTCTTGCTTTAAAGACAATATATATTTGTTTATTTGCATTATCATATATATATATATAGATAGATAGATGTTAAAACAATATAGCAGCACAAATATAATGGAATTCTTATGTGACTGTTGCTTTTTACTAACGTTTCACTCTATTATCAGTAACTCCTTCATAGTAATATAGCCATGAAACATATATGAATGATTGTAATGTACACATGTATTAGAACTCGCAAATTGGAAAAGAATCATGTTAATTTTAAGTCAAAATTATATACATACACTTTGTTAAAAAATATTTTAATTAAGAATGGAATGTCCACCAATTTTGAAATGGAATGTTCCAAAAATTGTATTCATAATAATAAATAAAAATATTTGTGCGTCATTGTTGTAACTTTACACATTGTCAGATCTTGCATCTATTTCATTTTAAACCCAATTAATATCGATCAAAGCAACTCTTTATTGTGTCTAGCAGTACCTTCCCATGGAGCTAATGAAGACATATTTAGATGCTAGTATGTAAAGATCAGGTTAGAATCTGGAATTTTCCACAGAAGTTTAAAATTATAAGAATATAAAATTTCATTAGAAGTTAAGAGTAGAACTAGAGTTACATGTACAGGAAGTTGCGTCATGAGAGGAAGTCCAAAGTGGCATGTAATGATGAAGAGAGAAAACTCTTTTTCTTTGGCACGTGAGCCGATTGGGTTTGGTTGCCTTTTTCGAAGCTCTGTCTTCGTTTACCCCTTCTCTCCTCCCTACAAGGAGCAGGTAATGGAAAGCTTACCTGTAAAACTAAAGCGCTGGAAAAGAATAAAACATCAAAGAAACTTCAGCTGCCAAATCACCCCTATGACTTCAGACAGATAAACAGCAAGTTCTCTCGATGAATTGGACTACAGGCAAATTGTGGGGATCAAAGAATGTCCTCTGCACTGTTACACTTATGGGAGAGGTGTGTCATGATCTCTCTTCTGATAACTGAATGAGATGTCTAAAATTGATGACACTTCATCTATCATTGTCCCTTACATCTGGAATGTGACGGTGTTGTAGAGGCCGATGTATCGTGATCAGACTTACGACTTATTTGACACAAAGACAATCTGGCAATTTGTAAGGAAGCACGATAGCCACAGCGATTAAGTTGGATATAAAAATAGCCGGTTTTATTTAGCAAGTTCTATTATGAATCATTAAGTTCTGTCAGCAGCATCGCAAGAACATTGATGTGGAGTGCCTGGTCAACTTGGTTATCCAACGCTGATGGTCGAAGTGTTAACATTTTATTATTGTTGTTGTACAACTCGGCAGACCGGAAGAGAAATTGTCCTGAAAAGGATAGATTAAGTGCAAGTGTTTTAGTTTTGTGGATTATGCTGCAAAGGACAGTTTATCCTGAGACAGAAAAATTAATCAAGCCAGTAATTTAATATGGTTCTGAAGCAGGGCATCAGATATGGACCAATCTGAAATATGATCGATAGTGTTCCTGGAAGTTGGAATGGGGGTGGGGGTGTTGTACAGGAACAGATACTACACTTTGAATTATTTATTTGCTATGAGGTAAAAAATATACAATATAACAAATTAGGTACAAGACCATCAAAAGTGTGGGGAAATGGGGAGGGGGTTGTTGGTCATCCTTTGTCTAATATAACTTGTTTGACTATTCTACTCTTGACTAGAATCATTGCAATCACCACAACATCATATTTACTCTAGGGGCCATCTACTTAAAAATATTCCAAAACTGTTTGAACTCTTAAAATTTTATTCTTCATAAATATATGTTTATACAAGTTCATTAGCAGTGGGACGACAACAAACAAAAAAACGGTTAGTAAGACCTTCTCAACCAATTCTAAATAATAGACCACCCGCTGTTTTCAAGCATGCCAATCTCTAAATGGGAGCGGGATCCAAGTGGGAGAAAAAGAAATAGAGATGGAGTTTTGGGAATAGATGGTGACCTTCCAAGGTAAATACAATTTGAGGAGAGGGGGGGCAAGGGCAAAAAATAAGAGTAGAGTGTGGCCATTTGGAATTTTATTACCAAAAAAAATATAACTGTTACGGGACTCATTCACTCAACTACTTGAGAGGCTTAGTAACTCAAAGGGCTTGGGTCTGACAGGACCAGAAACTGCATGTGCCAAGCTCAGGTAGGGAACACGTAATCATACATGACTCTATTTGCACACAACTTATATCCACCTTTTTCTATCACATCTGATCTTAACCATAAGCTGTTGCTTGAAGAACGTATCTGATCCTAATCAGAGAAAGATTCAACCCCTCAAAATGCTCTCATACACGACTTCACACCTCAATTCACGCAGAGGTTGTTGAAATATCTGGTACCTGGTGCCCAACTCCATTCGGAACATTCCTTTTTCTCCAACATCCCGAACCACTCGACAAGTGGATCTAAAGCTTCACCCTCAATAATCTCCTGTATCTCCAGTAGCTTTTCTAAGGCGATTTTTTTTTTTTTTTTTTTTTTTTTTTTTTTTTTCCCGCTATTTGTTGAATTTATCGTTAACAAAGCTGACTTTGACTTTTTTATTGCGATGCTTTAAAATGAATGCTTTAAAATGAATGCTTTAAAATGAATGCTTTAATAAAAAGCTAATATTACGTTTATGAATATTATTTTTTTTTTCATTGTGATCTTACATATTGTTTTTATTTAAAAATTAATAATTTCCAATTACAAAATGAAAACGTCTGCAGATTTTGCTAAACATCTTTTATGAACCACACATTTCTTATATTTTCTGGCACTCTTTTTCCACCTATTGTTGTTACAACAGCATTCACCCCGGTCGGGTTGAGCCAACTTCTTCCCTGGCCTGCACTACATCTCGAATCATGGCGGCCGATGCATGGTGATCCTGAGCAAGGTTGCACAAGATGGCTAACTAATTGCGATTCCACCATCGAAGGACGACCACCTGTGGACCTTAGAGTTCAGTCAAGTCATCCTTGATGGTTGTTGTTAAGGTTCTCAGCTGCCCACCGACATGCTTGCGCAACCCAGACAGGTAGGGAGGGAGAATTGCATTGTGGATTAGCTCTTCTACAGGTGACAAGACGCATGTCCAAACCATCGAAGATTTCACTGCAACTTTTGTAGATTACAAAAAAGAAAAAAAGTTGTTCTGGTCATTGCGAGAAAAATCCAAATTTAATTTCAAGTTTCTCTGCAAAAGTCGAACATTACAATACATTTATGCTGATAAGACAAAGACAAAAAAGTATTTCATGGAGGAGAACCAAACGGGGAAATTAAAATAAATGTGTAATTCATGGAAAAGTTTGCTGTTTAACTTAAAAACAAAGAAAACAATAACTACTTTGTATTTGTTTGAACTCTTAAATTTATAAATACTAGTGGGATCCGTGAAAATTCCACGGTGCTTCCTACATCAATCTGTATAATTTACTGTTGAAAATATTTCTTTTGAAATGTATGTCAGGATCAATAACAAATGACTCTTCTTTTTTTTTACATAAAAATAATTGTTATTCTTTAAATAAAAACGAATATGTTTCTTCGTTATTTATCGATTTAAACATTGTAGCAATCTAATTTTTAAAAAAATAATACATATTTTTCGTATTACTGTAAAAATAGTTGTCAGCTAAATATTCTTCAGCTCAATAAAACGAATGTCACCAGAACCCACCACAGCCTTCTATTTTATGTCAAATTTTAGATAGTTTCACATAAGCACCACTTTAATATCGTTACAAAATATTTTCAGGAATTTTTGAAAAATGTAATTTTCTTCTATGATTTAAACAGTTATGTTTACTAAGTGAGTCACACAGACAGATATCTGGCCATGCAATTTCATTATATAGATGTATGAGCCATAGCCCCCCTTCCCTTCTCCCGAATTGAAATTGATCACGTTTTCTGTCTTGAGACTAATTTTTATTCAGTTACTTTACTTTCAACCGGTTTTTATTGTAGGAAAAAGAAACACTTCAATAACGAATTTTTTTAATATTCACTGATAAAAAAAAATGAAATAAATAAAATTATATAGATGTATCAGCAATAGCCCCCCCCCCCTTTCTTCCGAATTGAAATTGTTCACGGTTTTCTGTCTTGGTGAATGACATCAGAAACAAGTAACAAGTTGAGACTAATTTTTATTCACTTACTTTACTTTCAACTGTTTTTTATTGTAGGAAAACGAAACACTTCAATAAGCAATTTTTTTAATATTCACTGATAAAGAAAAATGAAATAAATAAAATGTTTTACATATTAAAATAATTGCAATTAGTTTTTTTACAAAACAAAAATTATTTAACGTTTCTTTTTTATTGTAATATTTTTTTTAGAATATAATTCCTTCTTCAGAGATGACCAAAATTGGATCACGTTTTTTCTTTCTTCTATTTTGTTGTTGTTAAGTCTGTGTGATTGTCTGCCGGTTTGTATATCAAATCTTGGGTTTATGAACATTGGCATGCTGGGATATTAAAATATATGTTGTTCACATAGAAGCATTGGTAAGTTTGAAATATTAAAATGATTGAAATTAAAAGCCTTTACAATACTAAATCTTTATAATAAATTGCTTTTACATTTTATTTTAATACCGCAAAAATATAAAATTATAGTTAAGATAAATATTATTAATGAATTTTTATTTGAAAATAAATGTCATTAAATATTTTCTTTTTTGTTGCAGAACTTCTTGCCATCGAATACATGAAGGAGGATTTTTATAAGGATTGTCATGAAAAACAAACATTTTGGGAGTCACAGGTAGGGTTTACCTAATGAACATTTTTTTAGTCATTGCTAATGATATGACCCCAAAGATAGCCCTTGTCTACACTACAATTCCTAGATGAAAACACCCTTGTTTATAGGATGATACATGGCACAAATGATTGAAAACAAGAATTTAAAAATCTACCAAATAATGAAAATATATAATGGGAATAAATATTGATTGATAAAAACGACAACTACTAGAATAAAAGGTATGAATTATGAATGCCAAGTTTGTTTACAAAGTTCTAGGAAAATCAGTAAAAATGCAAAAAGCAAAAGTCCAACAGTAATTTCTTTGTGAAAAGAAATATATTAAATAAGTTATAATTAAAGGTTGTTTACATTGTTACAAGTCGTACTGATCACAGGTGGACTGCACATACTTTACTTGTTTTCCTTTACCTTTCATGATCTTCAGCATTGACCTATCTGCATTCAAATATTAGTTATAATCCATCCGGTAGTTTCGACTTGGACAAATCGAGAAACGCTTTGAGATTATATTGGCCATTCTTATTATGCAGAGCCACCGTCTTTCAGGAAGCGACATATTAGATTCTGCTCTAAGAATTCCATCCCACACTTAAGTTTGGTGAAATGAGTCACTGTTCTGAGCTTGCTTTCAGGAAGCAGACCACTCCCATACATCTCTGTTGCTCAAGATAAGTGTGGTAACTTTGCTTTTGGAGACAGTTGCTTTAAATATGGATTTAAAAAATCTGTTAAATTTTCTGTTTCAGAATTTTTGAGATGAGGATTGATCATTTTGATTATTCGGACTACTATTCTCATCTTTGTTGTTATTTTCACAACGTCTTCATGTGCATCTTTCCGAACTTGGGAATTTTTATGTTTAACTTAGGACCTACGATGCAATGGCGAATGGAATTGACTAGTGTAATGGACAGAGCCGATACCCCTAGATAAACAACAATAAATAGCCTGTGCCATACATGAAAGTTTGGAAGGGAAATTTGCATAGCGTCCAGGTGAACTGATAAAAAGAAGAGTTGAAAATGAAAACGGAACAAACTGGAGTATAGAGGAATAACGGTTAATTCGGAGAAGATTGTCCCGAATTTTTGTGATTTTGTGCATTGCTTTCTTACAACTAACAATCAGTTTTAAATGACAGTTTATCTAAGGTTGAAGGTTCAATCTTTGCTACATGTAATAATAACTAAGAATAACATAATAATGAACACTTGTTCCCGGTCATGGTTGATGGAATGAGATCGATCTATTTCCATGAATAAAAAAAGGGTTCACTTTGGAATTCTGTATAAGTTACTGAGTTTCCCATAAATATTCTCAAGTTTGAAAAGATGCATCTGAATAAGGCTAGAGATTACATTGGCCGAAACGTTTTGAAAATAACAACCAAGATTTGAACAGTAGTCTGAATAATACAAATCAAATAATTCATTTTACTAATTATATTTTTGTTTATTGTCAACTAAATTTGGATCAGCAGGGTTAAGCAGCATTGAGCTTGGTTAGCACTTAAATAGAACCACATGCTCATAGATTCAGAAACGATACTGTCTTCTATTGTTGTGGTTTTTACAAAGGTCAGAGGTTTTCGGAACTGATCTCCTTCTTAGCATGATTGGCAAACCGTTTGTCTGTTAGAGTTACTTGAATTGACTGAGCAAAGAACCAAACAAAGTTTGTTCGTATTTTCTCATAGTTGAGACTATGTAGTTCATTTACACACTTTTATGTTACATAACCGCGGTTGTAAGTTTGAATAGAAAAGTTTGTGACACCTAGGAGTCAGCACTGACCTCAGTAAAACGGAAGTTCAGCAAAATCACTTGACGTTCGTGCGAGGGAATTCTCCCTCTTTCTGCCAACAAACAGAGATATCAAAGTCATGGTTCCCTGTTTTAGCTCCATTAAGGATGGAGAAAGAAAATGTATTTCAGGTTATATAGTTTAAATAATGATCCAGCTAGAGATAGGTTAGTTTGGAAGTCAATTTCTAAAAGCTGTCCAACAAATGCCAGCATATAAAACAGACGTTAAACCGAATATGATGATGATTTAACACCTCATGCATTTTTGTATTAGTATGAAACATTATATTTCTTATTACGAATCCAAGTCTCTATGTTATGTTGTTTGTGTATCTTTTCATTTACCTTCATGTCACTTCTGTAAGATACTTTAAACGTCTAGTCAGCGTTACTAATATAACTATATTAGTAACTAGTATTACTAATATAACGGCAAACTATAAATAAACATTGAATTTATGTTACCCAACTATTTCCATTCTATCCTTCTTTCCATCACATATTTATTTCATCGATATGATAATACATATAAACAATAGTTGCCACGTGCAAAGAGAATAAAATATTCCCAACACGTGTGCAGCTATTTATAAAGTGAATATGAAATATGAATCCTTTATACCAGGTTCCATAATTAAACACTTCATTGCAGTGTATAAATACATAGCAGCCTAGCTCAGGTGCAAAAAAAAACTGTGACTATCTAACATCATCACAGGGTTGCTACCAGTTATCCATTCTAATTAGCATAACTACGGAAACCAGATGGAGGTCATCAGCTGAGAAAAATAAGATCTCTGAGTTTGTTTTAGAAAAAAAAAACTACGCCAACTCCTGACAAGATTTGTAACTCCACATCCGGATTCTCCACCTCTGAAAAAAAAACGGGGCTTTAAATACTGCTTTTATGAACCTTTTGGTCTTTAAAAGGAACTTTACTTACTTTAAGCGCATTTGATTTTACATAGCATAAGCACTTCCATGTGTAAGTACTTGCTGAAATATTAATTGCATTTCGTTAGCAGACAATTACAAGTGAGTTTTATCCATACTTCTAGTCTTGTAAGCACATGTACAGTAAAGGTTTGCAAATAGTTAAAAAATACCTGTTGCTTCTGTTGCTCTCACAAATTGTTTTATGTCAACAGGTGACAGTCATTTTAATATTTTTCTTTTAACCTGTTTTTTTTTTATATAGATTGCAAGGTAGCATGAAACACTAACTGAAAATGGGTTATCTATTTTAATGTGTGTATGTATGTATATATTCATGTGTATATACATGTGTGTGTATGTATGTATATTGTATATTATATATATGTGTGCAGGATTGTAAGGCAAAACCCAGAAAAACATGATAGAAAAATTGTGTTTATTCAGAATGAAAAGGATTTACATGAGAAATTTCTTTATAACATTGTTGTCTTCCATATTATTCAATCCGACCCCCTCCATCTTCAATCACAGCCTCCACACGAGTAAAACCTCCTACAAATGTTAGTTACCATCTCTCTCAGAAAGTTGGCCACGGCCTTAATGATGGGAGTTGACAGTATTGTTTGCATGTTTGTTAGACTATCCCATAGGTAATAGTAACAAGGATTCAAGTCTGGACAGCTAGGGGGCCAGAACTCCTTTGACCAGAACATGTCCAGATTCTCGGCACATAAGCAGGAGTTCCATCCTGTTAGATGATCTGTGGCTTCCCTACAGCTACCTGAACAATCTATGGTTTCCCAATATTCTTTGTGACATCGAGGTAGACCTCCTTCGTCACAGTCTGACCTTTGCCAAAGAAGTGGGGAGGCATGACATCCCCTTCACTGGAGATCACCTCAAGAACAGTTCGTCAGGAAACTTGGTTTTGCCAATCGCAGGAACATCATATGGGTTCTTACAAATCCATCTATCATTCGACAATTGATTTTTGCATCAACACAGAAGATCTTCTTGTCAGAAAAGACGCAGATCAATCCAGCAGCTCCGCTTCAAGGAAATGATGAGCAGCTCACATCTCTAAATTCTCTTAATATTCGTGGGCTCTGAGAGCATCTGCCTCAACTTAAGAAAATAGCTGTTGTATCGGAGATCCGCATGGATAGCACAAAGGACAGTTGTCTTATGCACATTCAGCCTTGTCACCGGTGTCTGCATGGACGAACTAGGGTCTGCATCGATAAGAACCTGAAGCTGCTCCAGAAAGTCCTTATACCTCTTGCGAACCTCAGAATTGTTGTGTGCTTTTCTCTGGTGAGTCAGAGATTCACTCCCAGCCTCACTGGACTCTTTAAAGGTCTTCACGATGTCGTACATGGTCGATTTTGGGAAATGAAAAACTCAACAATCTCTTTGGGCGCGCGGTCACAACGTAGGATCACAATAATTGCAGTACAGTGCAACAATTCACTGGACGTTTTGCTTAATTTGTTCTAAATTTAAAAGCTTCTTCTTATATAAATCTGAAACGAGAAAAATAAACAATAAATTTAATATAGTTTTAATTTTATGCAAAGTTCAAGTGAGTCCGGATTTTAGCGCACCACCCTGTATATTAATAAAATTATACTAGCAAATATATGCGCTCTTCAGTAGCATTTTTTGCTAGACCCCCCCCCCCCCCCAAAAAAAAAAGTAGGAATTAATGCCTAGGCGCATAGTATCATGACAACAGAATAGATAGTACACTACTCACCCACCCCCACAAAAACGGAAGGTAATTCTGGGAGGATGGTACCGTGAGGAACGAATGTAAACTATACTGTCCCCCCTCAAAGAGGAGGTAATGCCTGCAAGGAATGTATCATGACGAATTAAAATATACTGCACAGAATTAAATTAGCATAAACCGTTTTGATGTTATTCATTTAGATAACATTAAAAACAATAGCAAATTTCATTGTCCATATGAAATGCCGAATTAAAAATTAGGCGGAAAAATATAGTCTCCATTTTTATAAACAAAGAGAAATATGCTAGATAAAGCAGAACGATAACTTCCTTTTATAATTCAATAAGATATGTTTATAAACTCGATTTATCGTTCTTCCTTAGCTAGCCTCTTTCTCGTCTTGTTTAGATGGCGACTATATTTTTCTGATCTAATTTTTATTTTGGTGTTTCAAGTGTACGATGAAACTTGGCATAACAAAGAAAACCCTAAGTTGTTTGTTTTACTAAAACAGTTAATGTTTAAAAAATATAAGTTGTTCATGAGTAATGCCGAAACATAGTTCACCCTAAATAATTTACGTGACTCAAATAGGAATCAACCCCAAATAAAAGGAGTATTTCAGACTATTGTCGCAAAAATAAATGAGAAAAAAGGCCAGCATGGCTGTTTTTTATATTTATTTATTGGAGGAGGGGGGTGAGAAATGTTGATAACAGGATTTATTAAGAAGTGAAAGAAAATTTTGAATAAAAAAACTTAGTTTATTACAATTCAGTTTTATTGGGTTGCATTTTAATTGAAAGGCGTCTTTATTTCAGACTATGTATATTTATAATTGTTTAGGAAAAAACTTTTCAGCTCTTACTATTTGTTCTATGGCAAGAGGACTGTTTTATGACATCAAAACCGGTACTATACTATCCACGCCCCATTAAAAGATATTCCGATTAAATTGATTTTTATTTATTTATTTTTTTATTCATTTAAAAATGCGTCATCACAAAAACATTACTTTTTAATATTTTCTGCAAATAAATAATTTAAAGTGTAGTATTTGTTCACTACATTTCAACGACATTTGACGTTTTACTAATGCCGGAAGTTTTCTTGAAAATTATCTCCCTTGAAAATGAACTTTTAAAAAAGTTTTTAAAACACTATCCCTTTTTAATAAAATCTTTTTAATTAATTTTATTAATAATTATAATATTATTTAAAAACTTTTTAAAAAATAAATGTGTAAATGAGCAATATCGAGATTTGTTTGAGAAAGTTTGGAGATTACTATATATGCGGAATTTCAAAATATTCTTGTATCATTAGAATTAAATAAACCTATGTTAATATAGTTAGGATAGATGGAAAATAACTTTTGCATTTATTCATTTAGATATATATATATGTACATATAATTGTATGCTTGTATATGTATCTGTTTATAATATATATATGTATAAAATGTGTCTGCATGTGTGGATAATGCATTTGCCTTTTCTGAGTAAGTGTTTAGTATAAACAATGATCTTCTGTTATCAATTTTACATACTCTCCATGGGTTTACCTGCATGCCCGGTTTAGTAGAAATCTAAGCAATAGTTCCTGAGTGGTGATACGAACAGTCACATTGCTACTAATTGTATTTCTTTTCGGTATGTATTTGTATCAATTGGTAGAGGCTTAGGGTTCATCTTAAGAATTTTATCCTTCTATATTTCTAGCTGAGCCATTTCTACAGAATATAATCGTTTTGCTTTTGAATGCTAAAAAGAAGGGAGTTTTGCTTTTGAATGCTAAAAAGAAGGGAGTTTTGCTTTTGAATGCTAAAAAGAAGGGAGTTTTGCTTTTACTTTGAGTAGAATTAGTCCATAATTAACATATCTTCATCTTGATCCTTTCAATATTTTGTATCATTTGTTTGTTTAGTTTAAATTCTTAGCTAAGCTGTCCAAAATGAATGTGATACAATTAAGTAAACATTGGATGTGGGACAGGAAATATCTACACCTGAAAAATAGATTAGATGGGGAGTCTTATGTGAGGATCCCCGGATGTTACTCATGTTAACAGATCTGAAGATAGCCTCTAATGATACAGCCAGTGAAACATTGTCACGATAAAACCGAAATAAGGACCCTCACTCTGATTGCAAAGATAAAAGTTGGACAGTATGTTATTTTATTTAAGCAAAAAATATACATTCACAACAAGTTTGTTTTTTACGACAACAAAAACAATAATCATAAAGTTCATTCTTTGCCTTGGGCATGAACCCGAATCTTTTGGGAGGAGGAAGGGTCGATGGTCATCTAATTTTGTCAAAAGCTTGTGGGCTTACCTTATGCTAGACCCTCTTACTAAAACTCCACATTCACTCTGTGGCTTGATCTTACTTAGATGGTCCCCAATTTCTTTTTAAAAAAATTATTTATAAAAAAAATCCTCGTGGGGAGTGGGACAATATTTACAATAAAAAAATATAGGTTAGTAGGGCTCTCCCAACCCTCTGCTAAGTGTTAGGCCACCCACTGTTTTCTGGGGGCTCTGAAAACAAGCAGGCCAGTCTCTAGATGAGAGTTGGGGAAAATAGGGATGTCAAAAATCAAACAGATTGGGTGGAATATGGGAATGGGTGCTGTCCTCCAGGATATAATACAACAGTTATGGGGTGACCGGAGACAAAATCAATGTGGGGAGTCGGCATTCTTTGCGGATCTCTAGTACCAAAAAACAAAACAGGGTCAGAATTATGTTATGTATTCTTGCATTAATGTATCGAATGATATATCCTTTAAATGTTGGATTGTAAAACAAAGGAAAACAATTCGGTGACATTTTTATGGAAGTCATTTTATTTTCAGTTTTAGTTTACATTGTTTCAAGGAAGAAAAAATGTTTTACCCATTACTCATCATCATTGAAGTATTCTACCATTTAAGCACTGAATCCAGGATGTTACTAATTCCTGTTAATAAGTAACTATCATTTATTTCTATAACATGTATGTATCTCTTAATATCCTGTGAATAATTTTCAAGTCTAGAGCCTTAATTCTGTAAATTCTATATGAAATTACCTCAAAATGAGTAATAATGATTTTTGCCACTTGTGCAGTTTAGTAAACAGCAGAATTTATTTATTTTCAATTTTGAAGAGTTGTGTTCAAGACAGCGGCATAATATCATCTAATTTGACATGTGACCAGGGAAAAAAACTGCCATTCCTAATGGACAATGAATTATTACAGGGTATATGCGGACATCTCCAATAAAATCCATCGTTTCTGTCTAGTTTGGTAAATCTCATTTCCAATCCGCACGGGCATATCTTGATGGAAGAAATCAGTTTTTTGCGCTTGTAAAAAATCAATCATTTTTGGGGCTCACTGGTTTAATGACTAAAATCTCGAAGATTTTGGTCATTAAGATCCATTGTTAGATAAATTCAAGGTGCTTATGCAGTTTACGGACCGGCCTATTTTTTAGATAGGATTTTCAAATTTGATTCAATTTTTACGGTATCTTTTGATTATTAAATTGTTAAGTGAAAGTAGAGAACAGTTAATCAGCTTCCACCCACCTCCCCATGTTAAGAATGAGGTTCTAAATTATAACGTTATTATAACGTTATTTTAGCCCGATCCGTAACCTGCATAAGTACCAAATTTAATAAATTTAAAGTTCCTTCCTGTGGATTGTCTACCGCTTTCTTGAATGTAACTCTTCAAAATTAAAAAGAAATAAATTCTGCTGTTTACTAAGTGCCTGATTTTTTTTTCACTTACATTTTTATAATGCCTTTACTTTTAGACAGATTGAACACACACCATCATTTATTATGATGCTATCATTTGTGCTAAAAATACTCTGGATTGTTGATTAATTATATAATAATTATAACAAAACTCATTAAAATTATGAAAAAGGAACCTGGATGGTGAGTTTGATAGCAAGACAATCGAGGCGCTTAATTGCAGAAAAGGTCATGTTAACATAATTGACCTTTATGGAGTTTAGTGATGAAAAAAGGTACAAGTAAAGGTGTTTTCATGTCAACCCAGTTTTACTTCTCATCATATTGGTTGATTCACATCAATTTGATGATCAAATCACTCACTGCACTTAATACTCATTAAAATTATAATATATTTTATATACAAAAATATCAGAACACGCAATTATGAAATGTCTTTTAAGATTCAGGTGGATTGGATAAAAACAAAAAAATTTAAAAGGCTGAGAAAAAAATCTTATGAGTATTGATTTTCAACTTTTTCTTGAAAACTATGAAAAGTTCCCAAACAACTCCTTTCTTTGCACAATGTAACCATGCAATTATTGCATTCCTAGGTTTGAATTATTTTCTTGGCTGGAGTTTATTCATGTCCCGTGGCACACAGAACACAGTTCTCATGTCCTCTCTCGGTTGTCATCTTTGTAAAAAACTTTGTGTTGACTTATGTATCACTGGAAATGACATAGGTCCAGGATCATGTCGTTTAATTAAAGTGATGTCACCAGTTTTAGATTAAAATCCCGGTGGAATAATAATGATTTCTGACGGGGTCCATCAGGGGCATCAGAGCAAAAAATATAACCGTTCATGGCAGTTACATCTAAAACAAACAAAGACGCATACATTCACTACTTCTTAGCTTTACTAGAAATGCCATCGTATGAACAAAACTGATCGTTTTTATCTAATTCAGTGTAACGTTCTGTGTATCTTTGAATTGCTATAGGTTTCGGATTAGCTATGCCAAGTGCACCTTTTTCCTTTCTGTGTGATAGTCATATTGTTTTTTCACACCAGGTTAGTCTATTCGTAATAGCCTATCCATGTGATGTAAGTAACATAGCAATTATGCACGAGACAAGTGATCCTAATTTTTAAAAAAGCCAGCAATTGTTTGAGTAGGGATACTTCGAACAAAGCTGTGAAATGATTGAAAGTGACGACAGATGAAAGAAGACTCTGGTTTTCAAAAGAGATGCTCATGTGAATCTTTGTTTTTCATTTTGCCAGATTTTTTTTAGGTTGTAGTTAATATGGCTGTTTGCACATCTAAAAAAAAAATGCTCCAGGGAAAGAGAAGACGTGATATCGGAAACTGATGCGTATTTTGAGGACCAAAACAAAAATCGTTCAACATTTAAAAGGGATCGAATTGTTAAAGAAGCGCTGGAATCAGTGTATCACCTGAGAAGGATACTATGTTGATGTATAAAGTCGAATTTTGCCTAAAGTTTTATATTTGTTAGACCCGGGACTTATTGTGTTAAGACCAACAAAATGATTGTTTATCAAAAACAAAATTACTCCATTCGGTATGCAAATCACATTTGTTGCCATTCTCATGAACCAAAGAAACTGATATATCGCTTTATCTTCATTGACATCTAATGCTTTGTTAAAAACTAATTCGCCGATAATGTCATTGAAAAATTGAGTTCCTATTTACTTGCCTCCCCACGAGGGCAAAGTTAGACACACGGTTGATTTTTGAATGTGGGGAAAAATGCAGATCCCAAGAAAGGGGAACTGTTGGTTAATATTTGCATATATCTTTTTTGTTTCATTTTACTTCAGTCAAGATACTCAGAAATCAAGGGGGGCCCGTTCCTGTGGCTAACATTTGATCTCTATATGAAATATACAGATATTTGAATATTCTATTTAAGTTCTCCTTTACCTGCCAAACGTTGAATTAGTAAAGAAGTTAATTTTCTTCTCCCTAATTGACCAGTTAACTATGTTAGAGTATAACTTTCTTGTGGTCTGTTGGTCTTACCAGATTCCAAGACAAGAATTCATCTAGTCTGGTGAAGTATCAAGCTAAGTGCTGTTACTTGAGGTAACATTACTTGCAGAACGTGCACCATTATTCATATGAGCCAGTGTATAACCATGCCGAGGGGATTTTATTTGGGCTTCAAGTACTATGTTATTTTGAATATTTGGTCAGGGTTTACTTGTAGGGTGGAGTATCCTGATGTCAGGTTGTTCTGACAAACCCTTGTACAGAGAGACTGAAGACACTCTTGGATGGTGTCTTGTGTGAATGCTTTTCATATGCGTGTATCTGTTTATATATACGATGCATATATTTGTTCATATGCGTCTTTGGGACCATTACTAACCAGCAGAGCATTACCACTGTTGACTAAAGGCATGGGTACGCAGTGTGATGATGTATGGAAGTGAAATCAGACCAGTGTTATTCGAGGACATGCGTCGCATGGAGAGAAATGATATAAGAATGATACAATGGATGTGTAATGTGAGTCTTCAAAAACAGGCTTAGATCTAAAGACCTGAGAGAAAAATTAAATCTAGGCAGTATAGAGAGATTCTGATGGCCATGTTGAAAAAATGGATGCAAATCCTTGGGTTAGTAGATGTAGAACAGTTGATGTAGCAGGGGCAGTTCACATGAGAAGGCCAAGAAAAACATGGGAGGAAGTGATGATAGACTTGAGAGAAAGAGGGATAAATAAAGATTTGACCAGAGATATGTTAGTTTGGAAGTCAATTTCTAAAAGTCATCCACCACATGCCGGCATGTAAAACAGACGTTAAACCGAATATGTTCATGATGATGATGATGATGATGTGTCTCTTTGTATGTTCTTAGTTTGTGATGTTTATTCCTGTATTTGTGTAGATGTCAATGTGTATCTGTCTATAAATGTGGCTCTCTTTATTTATGTGCTTATGTGTATGCATGTTTATATATGCCGACATGTGCAGATCTGCTTTCATATCAAAATATTAAAAATGTCACTAGCTTATCCATTACTAGGTCTCATTTAGTTTAAAACGAGTTTGTGTCTGAGAGAAATATTTGTTTGTTTTATTATGGGTGTGTAACTTCATAATTAAATACATATGAAGAATTCGTTTTCCCTTCTGAATCAAAATCTTTTTGGATAAGTTGAATAATAATTTTCTGTATCCTAAACCAAGTTTATAGCATCGAAGAGAAAATTTAAACAATGATTTACTGTTAAACTTTCTAGTTTTCCTATTTATTCTTAAACAAAACAGCCAAATATTTTAAAGGCACCATTATCCACTACGCTTCACGTTCACTCAAATTAACCATTACCATAATACTACATACCAAGCTTTTCATTTCGAACATAAATTTAGGTCATTCTCCTCCCTTCTTTTCTCATAATGTTTTAATATAAATGCCTTTCTTCTCACCTACTTTCAATTCTATAACCTTCATTTCTTCTTGCTCATATATGTATAACCTTCATGATATAGATAGAAAAATGTTTTCTCACTAAATCTATTATAAGACTTAACAAAAAAAAACAAGTAAGATGTATGGTATTTGACTATTTTCTATTTATTTTATTTTATTACGAGGTGCTAGTGTGACTGCAAGAGTTAAAAGTGGATGGAGTAAGTTTAGGGAAATTCTGATATTACTAACCAGCAAAATTGACCATGGAAAAAATCTATTAGACATGTGTATGCAGTGTGATGATCTATGGAAGTGACACCTGACCAACCAGTGAAGATTAAGGATATGTGTTGCATGGAGAGAAATGATATGATGGATGTGTAATGTGAGTTTTAAAGACGGGCTTAGATCTGATGACCTCAGAGGAAGATTAAATTTGAACAGTATAAGGAGAAGTGTGCAGAACACAAAACTTTGATTGTATGGCCACGTTTAAAGAATGGATGTGAGTTCTTGGTTTAACAGATGTAGAATAATTGAGGTATCAGGTTCAGTTCACAGGAGAAGGTCAAGGAAAAATATGGGAGAAAGTGATAAGAATGGACTTGAGAGAAAGAATGGGATTAGTTTGGAAGTCAATTTCTAAAAGACATATGAAGCATGGCATCATTCAAAATGAATGTTAAACTGAACATAATCATTAACGATCATGAGTTTGGACTTATGCATATATAGTAAGAGCTATTTAAAAAAGTAAACTTAGCCATCTTTCTTTTGCTGATATGGAGTGCATTTTTTCAAATTTCAGATAAATTTTCAAACTAAATTTAGGTTTCAACAAAGATTTGAGCCAACATTCCTTTGTAAAAGTCTACTTTGAAATGAACATTTATCTCTCTCTCTCTCTCTCTCTCTCTCTCTCTCTATATATATATATATATATATATATATATATATATATATATATATATATAATTAGTATTTCATGTATCCACATAAAATTTTATAAGGAGATATAATTTTTTTATGTATCAATTTTCAGCCTGAAGATTTCCCGCGGGGATGAAACGCAGGAGCCTCTGTGTAGCTTAATTGCCATAAATATATTTTCATAGCTTACTATATATATATATATATATATATATATATATATATATATAAACAAGTAAAAGATGAGAATAACGATTGTATAAAATACAATATCTATTAAGTCATCAATTGTTCAAAACAAGGGGTTTAAAATAAAAGTAATTTTAATATTCCTTACTTTAAGCCATGGCTTTTCAAAAAATGATACCTTATCGTCAGAGGAGTGAAAACAGATAAGTTGGTAAATGAAAATTACCAAAAGTCATAATTTGAAAAGATATGAAAATAAAGTTAACATGAAATAAAAAAATATACAATGTAATAGAAAAAAGGTTAGAAAAGTTGAAAATATAAACAAAAGTTTACTGTTGGAAGTGCCATGAGAGTCTGTAGCAGTTTGTAGCCATGGCTTAAGGAAGGAATAATAACATTTCTTTTATTTGAAACCCCTTGTTTTGAACAACTGATAACTTAGTAGAGATTGTATTTTATACAATCCTTATTCTCATTTTTTACTTGTTTATATAATTGCTCTATCATATATCGGGCATCAGTTTTTCATTTAAAGAACAGGAAAATAAAGATATGATGTATACCTTTAAAAGTAGAACCTATCATTAAAAAAAGAGGGTAGACAAACATGTTAAAGTAGACAAAAGATGATCAACAACTCATTTTTGATGGCCTTGTACTTAATTTGTTTAAAATGTAATTTATATACATCTTTTTAATAAATAGGTCAAAGTGTAGTATCTGTTCTGATACTACATTCAACTGTTCTGTCTAGACCGAGGCAATTTTCATTTGGGGAGCTGGATTTTTGGGGAGGAGCTGGATTTTCCCCTACATTAAAAATCAACATTCTGTCTAACTCTGTTCTCGTTGGGAGGCAAGTAAGTAGAGACAATGGAAGAGAGTGACTTATTTCAGACTTAGAAAACTTATGCGATTTATAGAGCATCTATGCTCAAACTAGTCACTGCTTAACAAGGCCCAAATGCCACTCGAGGATAAGGGTTATTGAGTTTGACAGATGGACTGTGAAACATCGAGGTTAGAGTTAGTAACGATGCTTGTAACTGGTCAGAATTGATTATTTAAGAGGACGGCTCAACATAATTTTGTTTACATTGGATTTGAAAATGTTCGAAAAGTTACATCAGTCGAAACTTTGTGAGAATAATATCCAAGATGAGAACAGTAGTCCGAATAATCCAAATGATAATCCTCATCTCAAAACTTCACAAAAAATATCTTCGTCATTTCTTTGTCATCGATAGCTTTCTTCCTACAAAATGAATATTTGATTCTGGTTAGTCAGTTTTTTCACGTGGATCGTTGCAGCATGCGATTAAGAATAACATTTGGATTATTTGGATTATTCGAACTACTGTTTTAATCTTGGATGTTATTCTCACGTTTCGGCCGATGTAACCTCCGACTTTCTTCTGGTGTATTGTCGGACATGGGAATCATTGTCGAATTCAGGAATCTGTATGGAATTTTGAACGGGACCCTTTATTTAATCCATGTGGGTAGTTTGCTCTCATTTTTGTGACCGGGTAGAAGTCTTAATTCGTAATTGTATTCTTAGTATTATTTACTCCTCTCCAGGAGTTAGGCACAAGGCCAGTTTTATCCTACTCCCACAAGTAAGATGTGACCCAAGGTCGGGTCGGAAAGTGGGGGTTGAAAAGCCAGCGCCCGAGAGGATTCTTAGTATCGTCCAAAAGGCAGGCAGTTCCATTAAAGAAACTTTGTTCATGGAAGTTCTGTTTAATTTTAGGTACACAGAGGGAGAAAGGGAAATTGTTGACAGTGTTTTTAGCTAGACGAGTTTTTGTTGTGAATGTTTTACATTTTCATAGATTGAAGCTCAGTCGACCATGAAAATAACGATAGAGTAGAGAGAGACTAGCAACGTATCTTCTGTGAGAAAGAGGCTGTGGGGAGAAGAGGACATTGGCAACTAATTTTCGAAGTCGGTTTAAGTTTGAAAAAGCATTTTTATTGCTAAACACGTGAATTGAATGGATGCATCTCAAGAATATCCGATCTGTGATTTTTTGTTTGGTTTTAATCTGTTTGCAGGTTTAATATCAAATGGCATCCATTGTTTGAAAAGAGCATTGAATGATTAATTAAGTATCTGAAAATAAAGAAGTCGTTGTTTTTTTTGTTTTTATTTAATGAAAACATTGATGTGGTTCAAAAATAATCGTTTTAGTTTAAAGAAAAAATAAAATGCTTTGCTTAAATTATTTTTGGTAATAAAATTCAGGAAAAAAGAAGAAATTGAGGTCTATTTGAAGACAATAGCTATTCTTTGAGTCCTAGAAAAAGCTTTCTTTCCTTTTTTTATACTATTGCTGATTTAGGATTTTTCAACTCTGACACTTGTTTTTTCGTTTTCATTTTTTTTTCTTTTCTCTTTTTCATTTTTCTTTCTTTTTATTTCTTTTCTTTTCTTTTTATTTCTTTTCTTTTCTTTATTTTCTTTCTTTTTCTTTTTGTTTCTTTCTTTTCTTTTTCTTTTTCTTATTTCTCCTTTTCTCTTTCTGCTACTTCTATATTTTTCCCTTTCTTCTTTTCACTTTTTTCCTCTTTCTTTTCTCATCCTTTTCTCCCTTCAACAGAACTCCTACATTTTCTGACATTGAAACGAATTAACCTAAAAACACAAATAATCCTCCTTTACAAATAATCAATTTTAAGCCTGCTCATTTATATCTTAAGAATTTACTTTTTTCTCCAATAAATGATTTCTTTTGTTTTCAATTTTGAACAAATGCAATCGATTTTTATTATTCACATTATCATATTGGATGGGTTTTTTTCACAACGTTTTGGTCGATTTAATGCCGATCGTTTTCAGGTGGAATCTTTCTGTCGAACACCGGAATCTGTACGAACGAATTTCGAACAGAATCCTTTATTAAATTCAGCTATAGCCAGGTATAAGTCTTAAGTAATTCGTAATTGTATTCTTAGTAGCGCCCGCACTGAGGATTGGATCTTCAAGACTGTCACTTAAAACTGATTATCACTTACCACTTTTATCCATTGCCCACAACCTATTCTTGTTTTTAGATGTGTAGTCTTACGACTTATTACTATATATATATATATATATATATATATATATATACAGGGTGGGCCAAAATAAGGGTCCTATCTTTAAATTTGAATAACTTGAATTTGAATAACTTCCACAAAATAAAAGTTAAACTCACCAAACTTTATGTGTGTGTAGACTGACCCTTCCGAGATGTTTTGAAATAAACAAAACAAATTTTAGCCGAAAAACACTTCTTAAAACTTACAAAAACTAAAGTATTGTTTTTTACACTGTTTTGAGTTTTTTAAGCAAAAATAATGTTTTCTAAAATGAGGGTACGTTCCTTAGGGCTAATACGGCTCATGCTTGCTTCGGAAGGGGTCCTTTACTTATTCTAAAAAAAAAATAAATAAATCAATAAATAAAAAAGTTATGAATTTTAAAAAATAGGACCCTTATTTTTGCCCACCCTGTATATGTATATAGTAATGAGAGAGAGAGATTAGTTTGGTATTCCACGTATGCTTCTAGAGATACAGTTTGATACTGATAAGTCGGTGGTAATTGAAGCATAAAACAATGTTGTTTTTTTTTAAATATCTTTTTATTATTCACTATTTCAAACCCTCTGCGTTCTTCATCAGGAATGATCAGAGCAAAGGAAAAGAACCGGAAATGAAGTCGCTCATGTACAAGGTATTAATGTGTTAGAACTTGGACAGTCATATATTTGGGGGGGGGGAGTTGGCTAAGCGTTGCTAAAATATGTTTAGAGGTTATTATTTTTTTATAAAAAAAAGTGTGGTTATATAATTATTTACGTATAATTATCGGGTATATATTAACTGCGGGACTATAATGGCTGCTTCCGTTGTTTGTGAGTAATCTCATATTTACCCAAGTTTTGTAAATAAAAGCAATATTGGAATTATTTTCTATTTGAGATCATGTGTTGTATTAAGCTACAATAATTTTGCATTTTAAGTAATTTATTTAAAGGTCGGCTAAGTATTTAAATGTGTTTAGAAGCTGTTATTATTATTTTTTTTAAATGTAAGGTTATTTGATTATTTACATATAACGGTCGGATATGTAGTTTCTGTGGAACTCTAGCTGCCATTTCTGCTGTAGTTATGAGTTGTCATGTGTTTGTTTTTATTTTCAATAACCAAGGCAATGACGATGTTATGTTTGAGATCTTGTGTATTAGAATAATTCTGTATTTTAATTAATATATTTTTGAGAAATAAAAAACACTATATAATGACAAACGAGAACAGTCGTAACTTAAGAAAGCTTTATTCGGCATAAACTGTCAGTACAATGTTAGCGCTGCTATTTATATTGTTAAGACGAACAGGAGAGTTCTCCAAAGGAGAGATAATTTAGAATAGGGAAATTATTCGTAATTGTTCATTACACACTATATCTGAGATTGGATATTATTCATATATTTGCTTACATTAGTATGTGCAATTGTCGGATTAACTATCGGTTGCAGTTATGTGATGTAATCTGAAATTAACTAGTAAATAAAGCTATTCTAGTGCATGCTATTGGATTAATTTAATTACTTATTCGTGAGTCTGCCTGTGGCCGTATTTACGTAACATGCTATTAAATCTTGTGTAGTTGTTAATGTGTGTTAGTGAAATACTTAATTATTTATTTAATCACCGGGTCTGTTGTAAGTTTAATATTGACTAGTAATTAAAGCTGATTTTAACATTTAATTATTTATTTTTTCGCGTCCGTAACCATCTCTACTTATTATTTGTTAACAACCGTATATGTGTTATTGTTAGGTCACTCTGACCTGTAAGTAAATGCAATTTATTAGAATAGTTAGATCGTATGTTTTTTATATATATTATTAAATTGATTTTTGTAGGAGAACGTTTAATGATTTGTTTGTATAAGTTATAATCGTAGTAATTTTATTTTTGTCGGTTGTGGAAGTATTTATATATTTTATTATATGACATACTTTAGTATATAATATATATTATTTATATTATATTTTCTTGTCTGTTAGGGAAGTATTTATAAGGGTTCAAGACACCTAGGTCTGTCTTAAGTCCTGTGATGTGCATGTTGAATTTAAGGATCCATTTAATCTCTTTGTTTGCATATTTTCGTCTATTCTGAAAGAAGTCCAGGCTTCTACAAAGTTTATTGAAAATCTATATATTAGTTTTTAAAATGGTCTTCGATGAAAATATAACCTCTCTGTTTGAAGCTCCTTTCCACATTGGTACCTTAACTTATGAAATATACGTAATAGATTCAGAGCATTAGCACTGTAGACCGATTTTTTCTAACCTATTTTGTTATAAAAAAATGTTCTCTTTACCTGTGTGTGTATATATATATATATATATATATATATATATTATTACTTGCCACCTCACCTCCCCTCAAAGCTCCATATACCAACATCTTATAAAGCATGGCATCCCAAAGAACGAATTTAGGAACATTTTAACAAATAACACATCTATTCTGGCGGTTTCGGGTTGCAGTGTTCGCCTCCTCATAATGGAAGCATTGTTTATACGCATTAATAAACCAAACATCAACCATTCCCGTTATGAGGGTGGGGTGAAGGTGTATTGAAGTGCTGTTGAAATAATTTAAAAGTGCGCCCTCTTGATAGATTCACCAATTTATTTCATTTTGCAACCGCCTGGCGACGACCGATGTCGGTCGAAAACGTTCGCACAAAATACAGAGATTTTTTTACACTCCTTAGATTATAACATCAAATCCGTTGTACGAAGACTAGAAAAAACGGATCAAAAGCTGAATAAGCAGAAGTTGTAACAGTGAAAGAAGAGATGAACAAAAAATAATTGAAGACAATATTATATACGATATTTTTCTTCAAAACTTATCTATTTATTTTTAAGTAAATCTTTCACTTACTCTTAATAGTCTGGAATAGTGGAAAATATTTTGATATTTTGGGAGAACCCTTTTTCTTCTCGAAACGAAGGAACGCCCCAAGAGTGTTGTTAAATAACCAGTAATGCTTCAATAAAACTACCTTTTGTACATATTTTTCTGAAAATGAGATATATTAGATCCATTGCTCTTTCTGCTTCTCCTAAAGTCGGTTCTCTCTATCGCCTAAACACTTTCTCACACCTGAGACTATTCTCTATCTCTACAAATCTACTATCAGACCATGTATGGCGTACTGTTGTCATATTTAGGCTGGTGAATCTCTGTCCCATTTAAGGGTTCTTAATAAGGTCCAGAAACGTATCTGTAATTTAATAGATCCCACCCTTCTTTTCTCTCTCACAGACGTGATGTTGCTAGACTGAGTCTTTTCTATAAATACTATTATTGCATTTGTTCTTCAGAATTGTGTGATCTATTCCCTGCTTCCTTTGTTTCAGCTCGTTTGATTTGTTGGTCTAGTGGTCTCCATCAATTCACTGTTTTGATACCTCATTGTAATACAGTTTCCTATTCCAGTAGCTTTTTTTCAAGAACTGCAGGCTTGTGTAACTCTCTTCCTGCTGACTGTTTTCCTCCTATCTATAGCCTTGATCTATTCAAAACTAAGGCCAATAGACATCTCCTGTCTTTGCAATAATCATCTTTTGTTATTGTTAGTTTCTTACATCAAGTGGCTTCATGCCTTGTCTGAAGCGATTTTCATAAAAAGATAATTTGTTAGAATTCTTATAGTTGGTGAGTAGAATTTCAAGAAGAAAGTATGAATAGACAAGTGGAAGGAAGAATAGAATTGCTAAAAGCACCAAAGCTTGCAAAGTCAAGTAGTTCCAGGGGAGGAGTCTTTTAGGCTTGGAATCTCAAGCTGAATGCCTTGTCATTCAGTAACATAAGATTGTTATCTAGCAATACAGATACAATTTACAGATTGTAATTTCATCTGATTGTGTTTATTTCTATTTGGTTGGTTGTCTTCATTTGACTGGGATATAACAAGGGTACCCTAAAGACGGGTGGGGTGTCCTAAACGTTTTGAGACTGAATATGATATCTTTTACTCTGATCTTTTCCTGCTATCATGTGAGTGAGAGTCTGTAGAGTTGAAAACATTTTGCATTCCTCTTGTAGAATTCGGTATCTAGGTGAAATGTATTTTGGGTATTTTGGATCAACTGTTTAGTCCATATTTTCTTTTTGTTTTTCTTTTTAGAGTTGACATAAACAAGACAGAACTCATATACACATATTTTTCAGGCCTGATGAAGGCTTTGCTGGCCTTTTTGATTCTTAGGTGTATTTCAGAGTCTCGAGATGCATCTCAAAAGAGAGTGCTACTAAGATATATGAATGAGTCAAATACTATCCTGTGGCGTTGTGATGCCCTGATGATGCCTGGAGCCAACTCCATGATGGTATGCTCCAAACATTCATGTATAAATCCTTACATTGAGAAATATTATGAAAAAGGGAGACAGTTTAAATATGATTAAATCCCTCCAATTTGTATGCTTGGGACAACCGCCTTGCCACCCCTACACGTTTCTGTATGCCACTACTTAATGTAGATGTTAGGTGGTTCAAAATATTTGTGTCTTGATAGTGTGGTGAGCAATGACTTATTTTTCTCCAAATTGGCCGTGAGTCCAAAGAGATCCATTATTTTGTACATATTCTCCCCAGTCTTAGGAGCTTCCGCACAAGTCTTTGAAATGTCTTTGACTTTGAATTAAAGTGGATGAGGTTGAAGATTGAAGATCTTATCAGTTGTTTGGAATTTATTCAATCACTTATAGGCAATTATTTTTTTTAATTCTACAATTTTCATTTACTTTTTTTACATATTAACTGGCTGGTTTTGATGGCTCGCTACCACTTCACAAAAGTTGCTACTTGAAATACTTGAAACATTAATTTAAAATAATAAACATTTCATTCATAACTTTGTTGTAAACTAGAAACAATATCTTATTCATTTATTCATATAGATAAACACTAACATTTTGTTAATTTCGATACAACTTTGTTTATCTTTGAAATGTGACCGTAAAGATAGGAAAAGAAAGAAAAAATCAATCTGCGTCTACGGTGTAAAGTTGAATTGACTTGAAATGGGGTGTTTTGACTTGACCATTAGTTCGAGAAATGGGCTCAACTTTTGAATTTATTCATTTAGATTGTAAATTATTTGTTCCTTAATGGACAGATGTTTTTCTTGTTTGATATGTAATATTGGTTTGTTAATTATTTAAACAATAGTTTCATTCTACAATTTTAGTTTTAATATAATTTATCAGTTTGTAACTAAAGTTCTCCCTTTTTTCACGGCTTATTAAAACAATACAGAAACACGGACATATTTATTTAATTGTTATAATATAGTCTCTGTACTTTTCCATGATCTCCTTAATATTTTTAATGCCATGTACATAAGATTCTTTACTTTACTTTTTCAGTTACAAACCCGATGTTAGGTCAGATTTAGTTCCTGATATTAAATATTTCCTGTTTTGGGTCGCTTACTCTTCCGGTTATCCAAGTTTTGTACTAATTTTTATTTATTAATTCATGTATTAAATTGTGAGGTGAAAGTACAGAATAGTTAACAAAGCTCCCCCTCCCCATGTTTACAATGGCTTTCTAAATAATCTTCTGCATTTTATGGACCGTGCTGAAATAATAACGTTATTATTTAGAAAGCCATTCTTAACATGGGGAGGGGGGATTTGTTGACTATTCTGTACTTTCACCTAACAGTTTAATAAATAAATAAATTTGTGAAACTTAAACACCTGCCGGAAATTATATTACGGATGAAGCTTAATATCAGGAACTAAATCTAACCGAACACCGTTTGCTGCTGACTTTAATTCTGGTACTAAAACTGAACTCATTTTCAACTTCTTCTCTTGAAGTAAGTCTTAATTTACAGAAATGATTTTGCAAATGAGATGGTACTTTGTTTGGTACAGAATCGAGAGAATACGGATAGTGATGCATATCTTCCTTAGAGATCTTTTAGTCTTTTGTGTCTTACTATTTTCTTTTTATCAACATAGGGATGGGGCATTCTTCCAAATTCCAGACAACTGCTTGCTATTTAAAAGCTCCGAGTTCTGGATTTTGGCTGTTCACTTTAATAAAATTATTAGGATTTGTTTTGCACTTGCTCTTCCGGGAATACTTTGCAGATACATTTAAAATTCTTCTTTGCTCCTATTATAACTAGGATGATGTTGATGTTTTTCTTTAAGTTCCAGTTTCACTTCATGTCATACATGAGGCCTTCGTACTTTGTCAGCTTCTTCCTTTCGACACTCTTCAAGGCCACTGTCATGAGAAACACTCACCTTAACTTTGAGCTTCATTTAATATGTCAATGCCAGATTTTACTGCTGCATTTTCCAAGTAGGTCCATGTGGGGTTTTGTGCAGTATGAGGTCTTGTATTGTCATTAAGGATGCCCAAAAGACAAAAGATCTAAACACAATACTGATATCTCCAGCAGAATTAGCATGGCAAATTTTCTCTTTTAGCCAAAGCACTTTTTTTCTTCTTTTTTTTTAGTTACTAATGAGTAACCATTTATCAAGGCTAAAAGCTACTCGAAGATAAGGATTAATGAGATGGATAGATTTTCAGTTGAATGATGAAGAAATTTTATGAAAGGATTAAAAATGATGAAGGATATTTGATGGCTTCTGAGGACGGTTTATGACAAGTATTTATTGACATTGGATTTGAAGACGACCATGTTGTAGCCTGCAGGAAAGCAAAGCTGTGGCAATAGGTTTCACAGAGTGGAGGTTTTTTGAAAGAAACTCTTTTCATGGAAATTCCGTTTAATGTTATCCCACACAAAATAAGAAAAAAGGTTCCTTGCAGTCATGGTAATAAGACGAATTCTTGCTTTGAATGTTTTCAAAGAGCAACAAGAGATAGAAGTGCCGTTGGGCACCTTCCATGAAAATAACGATGGAGTAGAGAAAGACTAACAACGTCTCTTCTATGAGAAAGGGGTTTTAGAGAACAGAAGAGTTCATCATCCACTAGGTTGTGAAGTTTATTTTGAACTCTGTCAAGGCACGAAAGAATGCACTGTGGAAGCAGTACTTCATCCCTGGATGTATCTGACTAATATTTTTTTTTTTTTTCTATTTTTTAAAAACTTTTATTCAGCCCAAACAAGGCACATTGCCACCGAGACGTAAGACGTTACTGTGAATTAGGGGCCATATCCATAGGGACATCCTAAGTAGAGATCTGTGTAGTAAGATGTTTGTTCACATTGCATTTAAATTTATGCCTTTGGAATTCCCTCCCTGCTCACTGTTTCCCAGACTTTATCAACATGCAGAAATTAAAATTTAATGTTAAGAGACACCCCGCTGCACAACTCCACTTCGGATGCCCCTGTAAGTATGGCCCCTAATTCACAGTAGCCCTGTCTTAGTAGCAATGTTGGTGAATCAAAGTAAAAAAAATAAATAAAAATATGGTCGTTTTCAAGTCCAATGTTAACAAATACTTTAATAATCAATTTTACTAATCGTTTCCAAATCTCTCAAAGGTCTTGTTCATCACCAACTGACGATCACGTTAACCCTTATCCTCAAATGGCCTTTGGGCTTTGATAAGTGATGACTCACTAGTAAAAAAAAACAAACTCTTCTTGAAGCTGAACTTCTTTTAACAGAGGTTGAGATTCTGTCTTGATTTGTATTAGAGAGTCGGGGTGGGGAGGGGTAGACTGAACTGTGAACTTTTAGAGTAACCATAGAAACCATTATGATGACGAATAGCACCAGCATCTTTGTGTCCCGTTTAATTTGGGGTTTGTTTATCTTACTTTATAACTACACCCCCCCCCCGGCCACGCCTCCTCTGCTCTAAACTGCTTGATACAGGTCTCTGCCTGATTTGCTGGTAGAAAAAGAAACCCTTTACTCCTGCCCCAAATGGCCTAAATTAGGTAGATGAATCATGATTTTCTTTACCAGATTCACTGCCCCCTTTTTATTTAAAAAAAATCTCTATTGAATAATTAAATGAACCTACTTCCTTCATTTGCTGGTATCATCACTCTATTGCTTTCTCCATCATAAAGGAATTACTAATCTCTGTTGAAACCTACACCTACATTTTAAAGTTATTCCAATGTCTCAATATTGGTATTAAAGTGAACAAATATCCCTTACTCTATGATAAAGACCTATGTGTATTTATTTGTCTGCACACACACACACACACACACACACACACATATATATATATATATATATTTCATTTGTTTGTTTACTTTATTTGCGATACTCAAGGAATTCGACTATTCATACAGAAAAGCATTTCACCTAAATGCTAGATGGGAATAATTCTTCCCTTTACCAATGTGATGCTCCTCTATGGGGAGCGACATGTAAGTTTAAAATATAATTATCTACGAACATGTTTCGGTGTCTTACGACTCATCAGCATGGTTGAAACTAGTCCATATATATACATATATATATATATATATATATATATATATATATACATATATATATATATAGATTTAGATTTTTCACTTATAAAATAGATCATTCAGTGAAGACCGGGGTTGTTCCAATAAAAACAAGCTCGATGATACTCGATTACAGAGTACAGAGCATTTATATGTGATTTTATGAAGGCTTACCAAAGCATTCCTTTCAGGACACCAATGATCACCATTAAAGATATTTTTTCTTACAAATATTATTTATTAAAATTAAATGTTTTTTCCTACACGTGTTTCACTACCAAGCAGTTACTTGCTTGGCAGATCATCAGGGAAATTAAATGTCTGGAATACTGGTTTCAACTGCCGACAATACACAATACACAGTATTCCAGACATTTAATTTCCCTGATGATCTGCCAAGCAAGTAACTGCTTGGTAGTGAAACACGTGTAGGAAAAAACATTTAATTTGAATAAATAATATTTGTAAGAAAAAATATCTTTAATGGTGATCATTGGTGTCCTGAAAGGAATGCTTTGGTAAGCCTTCATAAAATCACATATATATATATACATATATATATATATATATATATATTACTATTTCATCTATCCGCATAAAATTTTATAAGGGGATATCATTTTTTATGTATCAATTTTAAGTATTTACTTCAACAGTGCTCGATATGTAAGTAGAGCAGGTAGTAAGTTATGAAAATATATTTATGGCAATTAAGCTACACAGAGGCTCCTGCGTTTCATCCCCGGGGGGATCTTCAGGCTAAAATGCTTTTTTTAAAAACCCAGGAGCCTCTGTGTTGCTTAATTGCCATAAATATATTTTCATAACTTATATTAGTATGCGTGTGTGTACTTCTCTCCTGTCACGTGAGTAAAAATGTGCAGTATGAAGCCATTTCAAGTGTTAGAGAGAAGAAAATAGCAATCAGACTTTCTCTTCTATCTGAAATGAATTTGAAAAGAAATCATCCACTCTATTTGCATAATATAACGTTTTTGTTTGTTTTTTTCCTTCTTTCTATACCAATTGATAGTTTTTTTCCTTCTTTCTATACCAATTGATAGTTTTTTCATTCTTTCTATACCAATTGATAGTTTTTTTTCCTTTTTTCTATACCAATTGATAGTTTTTTTCCTTCTTTCTATACCAATTGATAGTTTTTTCCTTCTTTCTATGCAACTAGATAGTTTTTTCCTTCTTTCTATGCAACTAGATAGTTTTTTCCTTCTTTCTATACCAATTGATAGTTTTTTCCTTCTTTCTATATCAATTGATAGTTTTTTCCTTCTTTCTATACCAATTGATAGTTTTTTCTTTCTTTCTATACCAATTGATAGTTTTTTTGCTTCTTTCTATACCAATTGATAGTTTTTTTGCTTCTTTCTATACCAATTGATAGTTTTTTTGCTTCTTTCTATACCAATTGATAGTTTTTTTGCTTCTTTCTATACCAATTGAGAGTTTTTTCCGTCTTTCTATACGAATTGATAGTTTTTTCCTACTTTCTATACCAATTGATAGTTTTTTTTTCCTTCTTTCTATACCAATTGATAGTTTTTACATTCTTTCTATACCAATTGATAGTTTTTTTGCTTCTTTCTATACCAATTGATAGTTTCTTCCTTTTTTCTATACCAATTGATAGTTTTTTCCTTCTTTCTATACCAATTGATAGTTTTTTTTCCTTCTTTCTATACCAATTGATAGTTTTTTCTTTCTTTCTATACCAATTGATAGTTAATTTCCTTCTTTCTATACCAATTGATAGTTTATTCCTTCTTTCTATACCAATTGATAGTTTTTTCCTTCTTTCTATACCAATTGATAGTTTTTTTCCTTCTTTCTATTCCAATTGATAGTTTTTTTCCTTCTTTCTATTCCAATTGATAGTTGTTTTCCTTCTTTCTGTTCCAATTGATAGTTTTTTTCCTTCTGTCTATACCAATTGATAGTTTTTTACCTTCTGTCTATACCAATTGATAGTTTTTTACCTTCTGTCTATACCAATTGATAGTTTTATTCCTTCTTTATATACAACTTGATAGTTTTTTCCCTTCTTATATACCAATTGATAGTTTTTTTCCTTCTTTCTATACCAATTGATAGTTTTTTTCTTTCTATACCAATTTATAGTTTTTTTTCTTTCTATACCAATTGATAGTTTTTTTTTCCTTCTTTCTATACCAATTGATAGTTTTTTTCCTTCTTTCTATACCAATTGATAATTTTTTTCCTTCTTTCTATACCAATTGATAGTTTTTTTCCTTCTTTCTATACGAATTGATAGTTTTTTTCCTTCTTTCTATGTCAATTGATAGTTTTTTCCTTCTTTCTATGTCAATTGATAGTTTTTTTCTTCTTTCTATACCAATTGATAGTTTTTTTCCTTCTTTCTATACGAATTGATAGTTTTTTCCTTCTTTCTATGTCAATTGATAGTTTTTTCCTTTTTTTCTATGTCAATTGATAGTTTTTTTCTTTTTTTCTATGTCAATTGATAGTTTTTTTCTTCTTTCTATACCAATTGATAGTTTTTTCCTTCTTTCTATACCAATTGATAGTTTTTTCCTTCTTTCTATACCAATTGATAGTTTTTTCCTTCTTTCTATACCAATTGATAGGTTTCCCTTCTTTCTATACCAATTGATAGTTTTGTCCTTCTCTTTATATCAATTTATAGTTTTTTTCCTTTCCATACCAATTGATAGTTTTTTCTTCAACTTTCCAGATCGAGACGTTTTTTAAAAATGTTTTACTTCACTAATGGCAACGTTATTTCATAGGTAAAACACTTGCACAGCATACTTCTTTTTTGTCAATTTTGATGGCAGGTGTACGTTGGTTTTAAAATAATTCCTACTGGCGGTTATTGACTAGCTGACCATTCTATATTTTTTCCATGTAAAAGTAAATCTATTTTCACTTGAGCATCAGAGGATGCGCTGAGACTTGATTCTGGTATACAATATCATCAATGGGAATGTAAACTTACTTTTCCAGGAGTTTTCACCCCAGCGCCAAGTCGTCGTCTCTGTGAGCACCCATAAAAGATGTACCATTGTTGTTTTCGACTCAATAGAAGAAAGGCAGCATTCTTTGTCCAGGTTTCTGCTTCATAAAACAACCTGCTAGAGGAGGTCGTGATGATGACTACCATATCCAGGTTCAAAGTACCCTTAGACAAACATTCAGATACTATGTGGATGTAAATATCTCCCACCTGTCTCTTTACATGGCGTATTGCACTTAGCCATTTTTTGCCAAATAAATTTGATTTGATTGAAACAAAAACAAAACAACCCCCAAATCCAAACACTTATTTGAAGTTGCTCTATAGCATTTAATCCGTTGACACCAGGGGCCATCGTGAATTATTTCTTTGCGTGTCTTTGAAGCCTGTGGTCATAAAACAGTTGTCCACTTTTTTACGCAGTCATCTGCATTATTGTTGTACTCTGTAAGATTTTTCAAGCTGCACCAGTTAGGCAGTAGAGGACAGACAAGGCAGTGTTGCATCGTATGGTCCTCTTCTCCACATTCGCAGATGGTTGGGTCAGTTTTGTAATTCCATCTAGTCATAGCAACTTTTGATCACTCTATTCCCGTTCTCAGGTGGTTGAGTGTTTTCCACCTGAGCCAAAGTATCTTTTGAACTGGGAGGGAGGGCCTCAGAAGAGAGAATCCCCATGTCATTAGGAAAGGGGTCATTCTATAGCCGTCTGGTGCAAAGCTGTTGCCTGGTCTCTTCACAAGATGTTGTTAGGGGTTCGACATGACTGAGGAAGCTTTTCCTTGACTTGAGTCGTTGAAACGTTGGTTCAAGTCTATGAAGGAGATGGCGTTCATCATTGATAGTTTTTGTGATCGCTACTCAGCTGGCAACTTCCCGTCTCACATCTGAAGGGGCAATACCAGTGAGGAGATGCAGGTTGTTCAGGTTGGTAGACTTTAGACAGCCAGTCATCAAACGACAGGTGTTGTTCAATACCGAGTCTAGCTTTTTGGCATGCGTTAATCTCTCCCAAATAGGAAAAGCATACTTCGTGAATTGACTTGACTTTATGAGCGTCTCTACATCACCACGATTCGATGAAATGCCTTGAGCCTGCTCTCAGCCTGCCAATCCATCAGGACATCTGATGAAACTTCCTGATATTTGCATATTGGTTTTGAAAAATAACATTTTATTAAGTTTTATTGTTGTTGGATATTATAATTACCCTTATTTTATATTATTTAAAATGTAAAAGGGAAAATTAAGTATTATTTAAAAAGTAAATTGACTGAGGAGTTTCATGCTTTATGGCTCCAAGACATGGACCGCATCGGCGAGCACTCTCAAAAGACTGCAGCGCAAGAAAGAGCCATGATTAGAAGGATCTTCCATGTCAAGCCGCAAGAAGACACTCATCTCTGGATTCTTTTCTCTACGCTTTGCATGAAAGAAATATCTGATGTCTTTAGGTTGGACATGTCGAGCGAAGCTCCAGCGGGATCTCCCATGTCAGAGACATGTCCATCGCATCAAGTTGGCAGGCTAGAAGACCAAAGCTCTCTTGGGATGAGCTGTGTAAACACGACCATGCAGCGCTGGGAAGTGCAAACTTTGATCCTCGCGACCGCCGAGCCTGGAGAGAAGGGCTTCGATCAAGACTGAAAGAAAGGCCCCACCCTCTTATAGAGGACTAATCAAAGGCCTGTTAAAATAAATCTGATGATGATAATGATCTACTTTAGAAAACTAAAAATACAAGGATAATAAATAAAGGTAAAGAAAACTATATTTAATTGCAAATAAAGTTTTTTGTAGTATTTTTATCATTCAGACTAACATTCTCATCTTGGTTGTTATTTTCACAACGTTTCGGTCGAAGTAACCTCCGACCTTCTTCAGGTGTATCTTTTCGAACTTGGGAATCTGTTGACCTCAGAACGTAGACAAAATTTTAAACTGAACCATTTATTTAATCAACAAGCATAGATTGTTCTCGTTCTGTCAGCCATGATTGGGTAGAAGTGTTAATTATATTCTTAGTTATAATTGCTTGAACCTTCAATCTGCAGAAGACGGCCACTTCAAACTAGTTGTTAACAATTATACCAAGATGAGAATAGTAGTCTGAATCATACAAATTATCAATCCTCATCTCAAAAATTGTAAAACAAAGTTATACATTTTTAACAGTTTGCTTGTGTCATATAAAATTTCATTAGAAATTATAATGACCTTTTTTCTCATGTAAACGTTTTAAATCTCATAAAATCCATGAGTTGGTTTACCAAAATACGTTAAAATGACACTGCTTAAAATACTAATCAAACCACAGTAACTAGTCCATTCCACCAAAACGAACAACTTTCAGGTAGATCAGACATCATCATCATCAACATCATATGGGTTTCATAGCATGCACTTACATGTTAACGTTTTTTTCTGCCACACTTGCGTGCACACACATACACATATATGTATATGCATATATCTATCTAAAGAAACAAATGCAAAAGTTTTTTCATTTATCACACTTATATTACCATCAAAATGGTTGACTGTTATTTAAATCAAAAATACAACAGTCTTTGGAAATACTGTCTATATATATATATATATATATATATATATATATAGTAGACAGAAAAGATCCAAATAACTATTTGTATGTCTAATTTGCATAACTAGTTTTTAAACAGTTTATAATAAATTAATATTTGGTGATATTCATTTGTAATTTTATTGTCCTATTTGCCTATATATATATATATATATATATATATATATATATATACACACATACATATATGAAGTTAATCCAACAAAAGATATAAGAGGCAACTAATATCTTTAATTAGTGAACATCCGGATAAAACTGAAGCTCAATATACTGGATAGAGCATTAATAGCATAATATAAAATGAAGTAATAAAATAAGGTGCGAATCAAATTTTATTAGAATTCAATGTTCAGGCAAAGTAACTTAAAGTCCTTAACTCATAAGTTTTCAAAGATAATTCTTCTCCTCAGAGGACCATTACCGCAATGACATTACTGCAGATAATAAAATTAAACTTTGAAAATATATAAAAATACATAAAAGTATATAAAACATCAAATATATAAGCCCAAAACATACTTTTTTGTTAAAACTATACAGTTCATCCAAGTCATACAATTTAAAACATATTCAGGAAAGACACCCAAGATGTTGATTGAAAAGTGATCCAACGCACCACTCTATTCAGCTTATTCACTCGAGCATGTTTGAAGAAATTTATGATTTTTTCCCTCCAACAATAAATATTACTTTTAGATCACCATCCCAAAACATACTCCATAGAGATGGTAGCAAAAATAGTTACAGTAGATAGAAAACAAAATAACCACAACAAATTCCTTAAATCAATCGTTATATATTTAAATCAAAGCCAGAGTTAGACAAACAGTAGATTTTCAATGTTCGTAAATTCAATCCTCCACCAAAATGGACACTCCGGATTGAGGTAAGATTTGCCTCAATCTACAAGTATTTTCTTTCACTGACCTTGGATCATATTTACTTGTGTGGGGGGGGGAGGAGGCAGTGGTTTTTATTTGGTCGAATAAACCGTTACTTATAATCGTAGAGGCAGCCACCAAAAACAGAAATTTATTTTGTTTGATTCAAAACATCAATAAATCTTACTTTAATGACCGAAATTACAAGGTTGCTTTCACATTCTTTTTGATGATTTACAAAAAAATGTAATTTATAATTATCCGGTCAATGCCGGGGCACGGGTCTTTCTAGTTGATATATATATATATATATATATATATATATATATATATATATATTCATTCATTAGGCACATACCAGGCTTTGCAGAAGTCCTGTTACACAATTTTTTTTGACATCCGAAACAACGTTTTAGGCGTAATCAGACAAATATTGCTATTCAAATATTTTATGTGCTTAAATAATACTATTAACCAACGTATCGCAGTGAGGACTAAGTTCAGACAGGGTCAGAAAGTTTTGTACACTTTAGAAACATAGTTTTCACCCATTAACATGCATGCAAGGTTAACAGAGGATTTCAGCTCATTAACATTGCTATGATGAATATGCAGGCTTTGTTCTCAACATGTGCCCAGTCATTTAAATTAACAAGTAAACCATTCCATCATTTCACAGGTAAGCGCTAATTCATCAGCACTAAAGAATCTTCCAGACAGCAAATGCTAAACTCCCTGTGCAATGCTTTTGAAGTCCAAAGGAAAAGCAGTTGATTCGTTCTCTGACTAATGCATTCCCACTTTTTCATTAAAGTTGTCATTCTTATATATATATATATATATATATATATATATATATATATATATATTCTCTACCTTGGCTTTGTAGATTACTCTTCTTGCTGTCCTCTTTGCATCCATATATATATATATATATATTAGGGGAGGTCGATTTTGAAACTGTAAATTATCGCACTCGAAGAAAGTTGCCAAATAATGTCAAAAGTTACCACAAGAAATATTTTTCTTCAAAATTTTGTATTTATTTGAGCATTGCAACTTTAAGATCAAATAAATCGAGATTTTTTCTCACTGCCGAGATTTCACCGGCAGATGTGTCGCCTTAAATTAAACCCGGGTTTTAACAAAAAAAAGTAATACATTACTTAATAATAAATATTTTAAAGTTTATTATTATTTTTCTTAAGAAATTAAATGTACATATTCAAATTAAAAAGGAATAAAACACTATGATATTTAATGTTATATATAAATAATAATTTGTTTACATAGGCGTTTTATTTATTGGATATTTTTTATGGTATTCACCGGTTGAAAATTCATCGGGCGAATTTGACTTCCCGTGTTGATTGTCTGTTTAATTATCACACATATATATTGAATTGTCGAGCGCTGGCTTATCTAATCCCACTTTCCCGACCTTTTGTCACACCTTACCTTGTGGGAGTTAGATAAATAAAAACTAGTTCAGCCAGGGGGTTTTACCCCACCAAATAAACCGGTATCGTCCGGGCCTTTGGGTCTGAATTCACGCCCGTCTATTGGAGCTTGTCCGTCCTGTGCAGTTCTAGGAGGTGCATCTCCCAGGTTTTGCCTTCCCTCTTTGGGGAGGAGTAAGTTTATTGCTTACTGTCTGAGGCGGCCCTACCGGGGAATGCCGACGAAGCTGCCCAGGCAATTTTTAAATGGCCAGAGTGCTCACCTCTCGAGCACTGGCTTTCTCATCCCACTTTCCTGACCTTTTGTCAATCTTACCTTGTTGGGGGTAGATAAATAAAATCTAGTTCAGCCAGGGGTTTTTACCCCACCAAATAAACCGGTATCGTCCGGGCCTTTGGGTCTGGATTTACGCCCGTCTATTGGGGCTTGTCCGTCCTGTGCAATTCTAGGAGGTGCATCCTCCCAGGCTTTGCCTTTCCTCTTTGGGGAGGAGTAAGTTTATTGCTAACTGTCTGAGGCGCCCCTACAGGGGAATGCCGACGGGGCTGCCCAGTCAATTTTTTAATGGCCAGAGTGCTCACCTCTATAGCGCAGGGTTATCTAATCCCACTTTCCTGACCTTGTGTCACATCTTACCTTGTTGGAGGTAGATAAATAAAACTATTTCAGCCAGGAGTTTTTACCCCACCTAAAATATATGTATTGGAGTTGATGGGAGAATGGATAAGGACACATTGATGTATAAGGAAATTGTGGATGAAAATAGACAGAGAATTATGAAAAAAACTAAGGGACCAGAACACCATTTAACTTTTACAAAAGAAACACCATGTGAAAGTAAATATCTGACACATAGAGTTCTTCCGAATAGTGGTGCAACAGGTGCTGTTCATGCAGATCAAGTGGTGGATGTTTTGCATGAATTCCACAGTGAGAACAGTATCAAGGCTATACTTGTTGACAACACTAATACCAACACAAGTTGCGATGGTGGAATGGTTGCAATTTTAGAAAAAAAACTTTTTAAAACTCTTCACACAATTGGTTGCTCTTTGCATCATAATGAACTACCTTTCAGAGCCCTTTTTAAAAACATAGATGGTTGCGCAAAAGGCCCTACAACATTCAGTAGCCCTCTGGGGAAATTATGCTCAAATGATTGATATGATTTACCCCAAATATCATTTTCCAAAATTGATGAAATACATGATCTTAGTTCTGACCAAAGACTCCTTTATGAATACACAGTAGGTATTTCTAGAGGTAAGGTTGACTCTAGATATGCCTCCTGGAAAATTGGTCCTTTAAACCAAGCAAGATGGTTAACTTTGGCCATCAGGCTTGTGTGTTTATGGACTCGTGGTGCATACCCACAAAGGCACACAACAAAACTACACTATGTAGTAAATTTTATTGTAAATGTGTATGCCACTTTTTGGTTTGAAATTAAAAGAAATAGTAAATTCCACAATCAGTAAGTGCACATTTTTAATATGACCCAGAGGATTAAGGAGAAGCCTCAGGAAATCCAAGATATCACATTTAGAAATATACAAGGTAATACATTTTGTTTACTGCCTGAAAACTTTCTATATTCCATGGTTAAATCTGAGGAGATTGAAGTAAGAGAAGAAGCTTTAAAAAGAATTTTGGCCATTAGGTAAGTAATATTTATTCATATATCTCTGACTCAATTATTTATTCCAATTTATAGAATGATTTTTAAAGATTTTATCTAATTTCACCATAATTATTAAAGCAGTACAGATTGGAATTTTTTAATAATTCAATTAATTAATTTGTTCTTTCAGGAGTGAGGAGTCAACCAGAAAAAGATTAAAAAGAATACTACCTATTAATTTTAATGCCACACATTGGACACAATTAATAGATTTAAAATTATGCGGCATTTTTGAACCACCAATGACGGAAGATTTTACTGAATCTGAACTTCGAGAATCGTTGATGAATAGAACCAAGCTTTACTTGCCAGATTTGCCCTCACATTCTCAGGGTGTGGAACGGGCAGTTAAGTTAATAACAGAAGCTTCACAAACTGTATATGGTTTTGAAGCAAGGCATCAACACATTACAGCCAAAGTTTTGAGTCAGAAATTGAGACCAGCATTTTTGTCTAAGGGGTCTTATATGGAGCAATTTGACTCTCTATATTAAGCTTCATTAAAATAGTGTTAGGTTTTTCCTTATTTCTTTGCTTGTTATATTTTCACTAATAACAGAAAAAAATCATTTTTTTAGGTATTCAAATATTACTGTTTAATTCATAACGTTAAAAGGTAGTTTACAAAAGCAGATACTGAAAATGAGGGGGGGGGGGCAAATTTTTAATTTGAAGATTTCTTTAATTCATATCATTTTTATAAAATAAAAGGACATTCCCTGCTTTTAAATGCTAAAATTATTTGGTTTTCACACCAATATTCAAGCAAATCTTGCAAAAACGAGGAATTTTCAGTATATTCTTGTCTACGATCTTTGATACCAAACGCTCAAAAAACCGCTGAAGTTTTTGATCTAATTTTTTGCATGAGTATTTAATAGGTCTATATACAACTTTCGGAACGTGCCTTTTTTTAATATTTAAAAAAAAGTGTAAAATCGACCTACCCTAATATATATATATATATATATACATCATTCACTACTACACTTGTTCTCCATTCACTCCGTCATTTCTGCTTTTCTTTGATACATTTCTCAGCTTCCTCATTCCACAATCCTATCACTTTAGGTCTTGTAGGCCTATTCGTCCACCCACAAGTCTGGTCTGTTACCTTCAACAGTGTATCCTTCAATGTTCTTCACTGTTCTTGCACATTTCCTGAAGTGGATCTGGTAAATGAACTCTCATTCACTTGGTCTTCAAACTAACATTTCAAGTGTTTTTCATTCAACCTCCTCACCTTTCCCTGAGGAATAAACTTTCTTTTTTACCTCATGTGCTTTCAACTTAAAGTCACAAATAAATGGTTCATGCTGTATCACAATTTCTTCAGGTATTACTTTCATATCACTCAAGAGCTTTCTATTCTTTTTCCTAACCAACAGATAATTTACTTGTCTTTGGTGTTTCAGATTCATATGTGAGGAGATGACTTTCCCCTTTCGTAAAAATGAAGGTTGTTCATTTCAATTGTTAAAATATTCTTACAAAGGAAATAAGAAATGCTGAAAATACAATTTCTTTGTAAGAATATAAATGCTAAAAATAAATGAACTTCGAAACAATTGTAAAAGGTATTGTATGATATTTTATTTTGAATAGCTTAAAAGTTGTATACAAAAGATTAATGTCAAAAATATTTGAATATTTAGATATTTTTTATTCGTTGAAATACAACATATGCTTTTCAAAATAAGTATTTTTTAAAAGAACAGAATTTTCGGCCGCTTCTGTGGCCTTCTTCAGTGTATTGAGAGGTGTGTGTGGGGGTGGTGGTAGTAGAAGGGGTAAAGAGTATAGCCAATGAGATTGAGAAATGTTTACATGTTACTCATGTGTTCATCCCCGTATCTCTGACCTGCTCTTGAATCTAAAGAGGTCAGTAACGTGGTTGGTGTTGTGGACATTTTCTAAAACATAAGTTGGATAAAGTGCCATGAAATGTTAATATATATATATAAATATATATATATATATATATATATATATATATATAGATTGATCAGTAAAGTCAAAAGTTCTAACTTCTGCAATGTCCTAATAAGACAAAAAGGGATTCCTTTTACTTATTTTAAAGGGTCATAAATGTACATCCCTCTCTCTCTATATATATTCTTTGGTAAGAATGGTAGAAATAAATCCAACAGAATGCCTGATTATTAAAATACAATTTTTCCCAAGAATTTTGATTTAAAATAAGAGCATAATATTTATTTATATAAATATATTTATAATTTATTTATATATGATGTTACGGAAGGCCAAGCCAACACAACATGATACTTTCGGTTTCAAGTCAGCAAGTGTTCAAATTTCACCGACTACCATCAGCCAGAGTTGAGAAGTCCTTGGACACTAACTGACTTGAAACCGACGGAATCATGTTGTTTTGACTTGATCTTCTGTAA
Source organism: Sepiola atlantica (assembly GCA_963556195.1). Taxonomy (NCBI): domain Eukaryota; kingdom Metazoa; phylum Mollusca; class Cephalopoda; order Sepiida; family Sepiolidae; genus Sepiola; species Sepiola atlantica. The sequence goes on along the minus strand of OY744515.1, from coordinate 234,393,068 downwards.
CATCGTATATATGTATATATATAATAAACCTTATGTCTATAGTCCTTTTTCCAATTTTGATCAAAATCCATTACATGATTTTGATTCTAGAACATCTCTAAAATTAAAGGCTTAAGCTTAAGGGGTCTTAAAAAGAAATTGAAATTCAGGGAATCTTGCTTAATTTGTGTATAATGACTATGGATCAAATTCAATGAAAATTTTAAATATTTTAATTTTTAAATGGGAAGTTGTGCCCAAAGAAACTTCAAAGAAACTGGAATTTTGGAAAATTTATTCATTGATGTCTAACACCTATTGTTAAAATTTCACAAAAATCAGACGTATCTAAATTCTTTTAAGGAAGGGCTTTCACCCAGCTTTGCCCCCTTTGTGTAAAACTAAATTAAACTAAATATTGCCTACATTACAACCCCTTATACCTAGCAGCTGTGTTCCAAAATTCATAATGATCAATTAATTAGTTTAGGAGTAACTCCTGTACATAGAAATATATGAACATATACACATACCTAACTTTATATACATATATATATTTATATATATATATATATATATATATATATATATATATATATATATTATTTGTAGCCCCTTCTCAGCTGGGCGTTTTAATGATTAAATAAAAGAAGCTGTCAAAAGCTATAATGCATGTTCCTTACTGTTGAACACTTATGACGGCCGACTATAGCTGTCCGCTTCTCTTGACATATATAGGGTTTATTTCTCATCTCATAGTCTCATTGGTTAGCACACTAGGAATTGGAGTTAAATATGACTGTTGTTCCGGGGTTTGAATCGTGCGACTGGCGTGAATGGTTATTTCTACACTGATGATTCCACAAGGATAAAACCTATACGTATGTAGATAATATTTAAATATTTATTATTAAAATAATTATATATATATATATATATATAGTAAAAGCGCATTTAAAACTACGTAATGTCCACCAAAAAAGAAACAAATCATCAGGATTCGAAAACAAACTAATTCATATAATAAACATTTTAGAATTGAAAAAAAAATTAAACAAACAAACATTATCATCAACTCTTCAAAAATGTTGGTAAGAGCAGATAAATCTATGAAGATTTACTAACTCGATCATATGTATAACAATCAACAACAGCGTTACAAAATTCTATAAAAGAGAAAACCAAAACAGAATCCGACATAAATAAGAAAGCAAAATTAATTTCATTCAAACTAAAATTTGATAATAAAGTGTATAGCTAATTCAGAACATTTATTATGCTAAAAGACCACAAAATTAATTTCATTCAAACTAAAATTTGATAATAAAGTGTATAGCTAATTCAGAACATTTATTATGCTAAAAGACCACAAAATTAATTTCATTCAAACTAAAATTTGATAATAAAGTGTATAGCTAATTCAGAACATTTATTATGCTAAAAGACCACAAAATTAATTTCATTCAAACTAAAATTTGATAATAAAGTGTATAGCTAATTCAGAACATTTATTATGCTAAAAGACCACAAAATTAATTTCATTCAAACTAAAATTTGATAATAAAGTGTATAGCTAATTCAGAACATTTATGATGCTAAAAGACCACAAAATTAATTTCATTCAAACTAAAATTTGATAATAAAGTGTATAGCTAATTCAGAACATTTATGATGCTAAAAGACCACAAAATTAATATCATTCAAACTAAAATTTGATAATAAAGTGTATAGCTAATTCAGAACATTTATGATGCTAAAAGACCACAAAATTAATTTCATTCAAACTAAAATTTGATAATAAAGTGTATAGCTAATTCAGAACATTTATGATGCTAAAAGACCACAAAATTAGTTTCATTCACACTAAAATTTGATAATAAAGTGTATAGCTAATTCAGAACATTTATGATGCTAAAAGACCACAAAATTAGTTTCATTCAAACTAAAATTTGATAATAAAGTGTATAGCTAATTCAGAACATTTATTATGCTAAAAGACCACAAAATTAATTTCATTCAAACTAAAATTTGATAATAAAGTGTATAGCTAATTCAGAACATTTATGATGCTAAAAGACCACAAAATTAGTTTCATTCACACTAAAATTTGATAATAAAGTGTATAGCTAATTCAGAACATTTATGATGCTAAAAGACCACAAAATTAGTTTCATTCACACTAAAATTTGATAATAAAGTGTATAGCTAATTCAGAACATTTATGATGCTAAAAGACCACAAAATTAGTTTCATTCAAACTAAAATTTGATAATAAAGTGTATAGCTAATTCAGAACATTTATGATGCTAAAAGACCACAAAATTAGTTTCATTCACACTAAAATTTGATAATAAAGTGTATAGCTAATTCAGAACATTTATGATGCTAAAAGACCACAAAATTAGTTTCATTCACACTAAAATTTGATAATAAAGTGTATAGCTAATTCAGAACATTTATGATGCTAAAAGACCACAAAATTAGTTTCATTCAAACTAAAATTTGATAATAAAGTGTATAGCTAATTCAGAACATTTATTATGCTAAAAGACCACAAAATTAATTTCATTCAAACTAAAATTTGATAATAAAGTGTATAGCTAATTCAGAACATTTATGATGCTAAAAGACCACAAAATTAGTTTCATTCACACTAAAATTTGATAATAAAGTGTATAGCTAATTCAGAACATTTATTATGCTAAAAGACCACAAAATTAGTTTCATTCACACTAAAATTTGATAATAAAGTGTATAGCTAATTCAGAACATTTATGATGCTAAAAGACCACAAAATTAGTTTCATTCAAACTAAAATTTGATAATAAAGTGTATAGCTAATTCAGAACATTTATTATGCTAAAAGACCACAAAATTAATTTCATTCAAACTAAAATTTGATAATAAAGTGTATAGCTAATTCAGAACATTTATGATGCTAAAAGACCACAAAATTAGTTTCATTCACACTAAAATTTGATAATAAAGTGTATAGCTAATTCAGAACATTTATTATGCTAAAAGACCACAAAATTAGTTTCATTCAAACTAAAATTTGATAATAAAGTGTATAGCTAATTCAGAACATTTATTATGCTAAAAGACCACAAAATTAATTTCATTCAAACTAAAATTTGATAATAAAGTGTATAGCTAATTCAGAACATTTATGATGCTAAAAGACCACAAAATTAGTTTCATTCACACTAAAATTTGATAATAAAGTGTATAGCTAATTCAGAACATTTATGATGCTAAAAGACCACAAAATTAGTTTCATTCAAACTAAAATTTGATAATAAAGTGTATAGCTAATTCAGAACATTTATGATGCTAAAAGACCACAAAATTAGTTTCATTCAAACTAAAATTTGATAATAAAGTGTATAGCTAATTCAGAACATTTATTATGCTAAAAGACCACAAAATTAGTTTCATTCAAACTAAAATTTGATAATAAAGTGTATAGCTAATTCAGAACATTTATTATGCTAAAAGACCACAAAATTAATTTCATTCAAACTAAAATTTGATAATAAAGTGTATAGCTAATTCAGAACATTTATGATGCTAAAAGACCACAAAATTAGTTTCATTCACACTAAAATTTGATAATAAAGTGTATAGCTAATTCAGAACATTTATGATGCTAAAAGACCACAAAATTAGTTTCATTCAAACTAAAATTTGATAATAAAGTGTATAGCTAATTCAGAACATTTATGATGCTAAAAGACCACAAAATTAGTTTCATTCAAACTAGAATTTTATAATAAAGTGTATAGCTAATTCAGAACATTTATGATGCTAAAAGACCACAAAATTAGTTTCATTCACACTTAAATTTGATAATAAAGTGTATAGCTAATTCAGAACATTTATGATGCTAAAAGACCACAAAATTAATTTCATTCAAACTAAAATTTGATAATAAAGTGTATAGCTAATTCAGAACATTTATGATGCTAAAAGACCACAAAATTAGTTTCATTCAAACTAAAATTTGATAATAAAGTGTATAGCTAATTCAGAACATTTATTATGCTAAAAGACCACAAAATTAATTTCATTCAAACTAAAATTTGATAATAAAGTGTATAGCTAATTCAGAACATTTATGATGCTAAAAGACCACAAAATTAGTTTCATTCAAACTAAAATTTGATAATAAAGTGTATAGCTAATTCAGAACATTTATGATGCTAAAAGACCACAAAATTAGTTTCATTCAAACTAAAATTTGATAAAGTGTATAGCTAATTCAGAACATTTATTATGCTAAAAGACCACAAAATTAGTTTCATTCAAACTAAAATTTGATAATAAAGTGTATAGCTAATTCAGAACATTTATTATGCTAAAAGACCACAAAATTAATTTCATTCAAACTAAAATTTGATAATAAAGTGTATAGCTAATTCAGAACGTTTATTATGCTAAAAGATCACAAAGTAAACTCCATAAACAAATCGTTTTGCTGATGATCGATCCCGACAAAAAGAAAAAAATAAGCAAATAAATATTACAGAAAATAAATATAAATATATTTAACTTGAATCTCTAGAAAAATACTAAAGTTTCATTAAAATCACTGACAACTCAGCTTTTTTGTATCTACATTTTGTTATTAAAGCTATTCCAAGCAAAGATCTTCACATCTAAATGAATAAATTTGAAAGTTGCGCCCATTTCTTGCACTAATGGTCAAGTCAAAACGCCCTATTTTGGGTTAATTCAACTTTACAGAACGGACGCACCATCTTTTTTTTTATATACTGCTTATGTATATGTGATATCAATCGTGACGTTAACAGAGTTGCATATTGGTTTTGAAAAAGGACATTTTATTTATTAAATATCATTTGCTTTTTGTTTTTTTAATTCAGTGATTGTTTTGAATTTAATATAACAAATAGTTCTGTTCTAGAATATTGTTTTTTTTTCTAGACCAATATTTAATATTTATGTTCAAGTGTTCCTTTCTTTAGAGAGACCGACTTGATTTCCAACGAGTTATGATCTATTTCTAAATTGCAAGTGAAAAGGCAAATTAATTTTTCTTTTCTTTACGGTCACATGTAAAAGTTAAATAAATTTGGTATCGAAATTACCAAAATATTACTGCTTATCTATCTATATGAATAAATGAGAAAAATTTTGTCTCGTGTTTACAACAAAGTTATGAATGAAATGCTGATTATGTTAAGTTAATGTTTCCAGTATTTCAAGTAGCGAACTTTGCGAAGTGATAGCAATCTAGCAAAGTCAGTATGTCATACATAAGATTAGTGTATATCCGTCATCAAAAATAATGGTGAGAAAAAATGCTTCGCCACTGTTCACACAGGTATTTAAATATATTACTAAAATATTCAAATAAAATCATAGAATTACGTTATTTATTTAATTTTTCATATATAAATTATCATTTCTGATGACCTAAAGAGAAAAAAACATCTGCTATTGACTTTTTATTATAGAGTAAAGGATTTCTCTCTGAATTCATTTCAAATGGCCGGCCATGTCTGAGATGGTTGTCTGATATGCTATTTGCTTTCTCGCTTTTCCTCATCATTTGAAAGTGGTTTTATCTAGGAGCAAGAAAAAGACGCATGTTTTACTTGCTGACTTTTGTGCCACAGAATGGAAGTACATACATATATATATATATATATATATATTGTGTATTTCGGCAGCATATTTTCATTTAGGCAAACATTATTAAATAACATGGAGTGTTTTTGCTTGATAAGACTTCTTTATTTTTTCAATTTTTCTAATGTAATTGCTGTATATAAGTTCCATATGTTTCTTGTTCCATTTTCTTTCTTTTTTTGCGAATACTTTCGATTTGATTCGTAAATCATCTTCAGGCGGTGTTAATTTTGGTTTCTTAAAGATATGTCTTTACTGTTGAGTTTTTTAAATTATTATAACGGCCAGTAATTTACAACTTAAAAGGAGGGTGATTACGTTCTAAAAGCTTGCAAGATTCAAAAGTTTGATTGCTTAACCGTTAAGAATTTGATTTAAAAAAAAAAAAGGTTTATCAAGCAAAAACACTGTTATTTAATAATGTTTGCCTAAATATATATATATATATATATATTATATATATAATTAACTTGTTATAAATATCCAAGGAGTATAAATCCGAAGAAAGTTGAAACCGGGTTCATGAGAGTGCTCAATAAAAATTCAGAGCGAAATATATTTTTTGTTGATAGTTTTATTCCGTTTGCTACATAATATATTGTGTTTCATTGAGTATATATATATATATATGTGTGTATGGGATTAAAAATGGTGGCTTAATTGAAATTCTGTCATTCTATTATCGGGGGAGGGGTTAGATCACGCGTGAGTGTTGTCTATTTTCTTTTTTATTTCTATGAATTTTCTGAGTGCTATAACATCTTTGTAAATGCATTTTAATTTTGGTTTCTGAAAGGCAGCGTGTAATTGCATTTAATTGTAACATATTGCACGTTGTAAAACAATTGTAAGACCATCGTCAATTTTTCCATTGCAAAAATTAAATGATATGAATAAAGACTGAATTTTGGTCATTGGAATTTAAATAATCACTAATATATATATAACAAATAAATACACATTGATCTTTATTATAGAATGGAGGATTACTTAGTCTCTAACCCAGAGATGAAGCTTATATTTATTCAATAACTTCAATTACTTCTAAACACTTTTAAAGTAAATGTTACTATTGGCAACATAAAAGACTTTAAAAGAAAATACAGTTGGGAAATTAGTCCCAAACGATTTATTTTAGTTTACCCACTAAATTGTGACATATTTGCATTAAAATCTTTTAAATATTTAATAGAAAATATAAGCATGTGAAGTTAGTGTACGTATTGGTCGTGAGTAAGTTATCATTATTTCTTCCGGAAGTAGGGTATACGACCGAACCGGAAGAGACTAAGATAAATAAGCTACGAATGATAAGAAAAGTTAAAAAGTATCAAAAAAATTAAATCAGCTCACAATTAGCCTGTAAAATGCTTAAACCTGTCTCGACTAATAGAAAGTTATCAAGTGTTTTGCCTGAAGAAGGCTCAAGAGTATAATATGCATGATCTTTGAAAATAGGCACACCAATCTGATTGTAAATCATAATTCCTTATCTCAGAAATTCAGACAGAAAGTGAGAGAGAAAAATGTTTTAAAAACATGTCAGCCTTCACCGAATTCTCTGTGGCAAAGAATATTTAAGTGATGATATCGTAGGCATTGGGCGGCGCTTGTTTGTCGGGGTCAGTGTCACCGAAAACTTTGTCTCCACATAGCTTTCTGTACATTGTTTACTATTCTGCTTTCTTTCTTGTCTTTTTTCCGCCAAAGTCTGCAAATTCCGTTGCATTAAGTTACTAAAGACATTCATTCTTCCTTTCTTCAACTTGTCATGCTTTCTCTTGCTTCTCTTAAACTCACATCTCCAATTGCACGCTCGTTTGGCTTTTTTTTTCCTGCAATGTTTCAACTGCCCCCCCCCCCCTTTATATGTCTGGCTTTTGTCTTCTAGGGTTTTTTAGGGCACCCATTTTTTTTCAGATATAAGTCGCTTAGTTTATGCTCGAACCCTATGGTTCGTCCACTTCGTTGGGATTTAAAAACTAATTTCTTAAGAGTATACATTTTAAACAATCCTGTAGGGGAAGAGAGCAGCTGTCCACATTCCCAACTGTCCTCTTTGGTGGTTCAGACGAAAGAAACTGATTCTCTCTAGGAATTTGCCAAGTCCGTTCATTGTGTCTGCGACATCACAGCCAGGACACATAACTTTCTTCTAATCTTAATGGAAAATTCCACATGGAAATGTACGATACTAATCCTATTCTTACACACCACCTCGAATATTGCTACCCTTTCCTATCTTAATTTTTGTCTTCACATAAAAAACAAATTAATATCATTTTTCTTAAATAAAAAAAATAGAACAAGAAGTGATATTTTTTTTCATAATGAGTAACCACTTGTCAAAGCAAAAATCCGTTCAAGGGTTAGGGTTAATCAGATGGTTAGGGTTAGGGTTAATGAGATGGTTAGGGTTAATGAGATGGTTAGGGTTAGGGTTAATGAGATGGTTAGGGTTAATGAGATGGTTAGGGTTAGGGTTAATGAGATGGTTAGGGTTAGGGTTAATGAGATGGTTAGGGTTAAGGTTAATGAGATGGTTAGGGTTAATGAGATGGTTAGGGTTAGGGTTAATGAGATGGATTGGAGGTGGAAGTGGTGAAGTGGATACATACAGGAACTGACGACCTGGAGTGTCAAGTTCAACTCCTGTCAGTTCCATAGCACCATTTTCACTATGAATGTCATCAACCTTCATGTGGTCCCTCCTATGAGTACCTGATTCTAGAGAGAACTGTGGAAACCAATGCCAACAACAGAATCTAGCCGATCAATAATATTATAGCATGCTGATTTGTAGGAGTTTCAGGTGTCCGTGATGCGTATAAACCATTCTACACCCATTGTCCTCGGAAACTCAGGTTCTAGATGGTCTGTGAATATAATCATTTGGACGCCGATATTTAGTTTTTATAAGATGTTTATTAATCCAGACAACTTGGAATATACACAAACAGTGAAATATCTCTGGACTTTAACAAGTGTGAGCTGTCCTTCGGAGAAAGAGAGAGGAATAGACAGATAAATTGTCTCATTATACCAAGCTGCATTAACTGAGGCTCTTCAGGAAAGTCACCTGATTTCGTTAACTAAAGGTTAAATTATTACCTCCCATCCCTCAATCATTTCTCATTCAACTAACGGCTTTCGCTATGCATCATCGGTTTAATGCCCACTTAAACAGAATATGATGATGATGATGATGATGATGTTACAGATGAATACATTTTTTTTAACGTATCTCTTCAATCTGCTAGTTTAGTGGGGAGGTGCCGCTCAGAGCACTCTTTCCTGCCTTGACAGAGTACAAAATCGACTTCGAAATCTAGTTGGGGATGTCTTCTTTTTTCCCTACAGCTGCTTTCTCACAGAAGAAACGTTGCTAGTCTTTCTCTACTCTATCGTTATTTTCATGGTAGGTGCTCGACTGAGCTCCAATCTCTGCCTCAACCCCTGATAAAAAATTGATAATAAAAAAATCATCTAGCTACAACCACTGTCAATAATTTTCTTTTCTTCTGTGTACCTGGAGCTGAAGGGAACCTCCATGAACAAAGTTTCTTTCCAAGAACAACATGTTGTGGAACACAATACCAGGAGGCTGTTTCCCAACTAACTCCAACATGGTCGTTTTTAAATCCAATGTTAACAAATGTTAATAAAAGGGGTTAAGTGTTCAGATTGACGTCATAACAGAATTCGATTAAAAATTGTGTATAGGCGATAAAAATGTTTTTGTTTTTTTAAATATTATTAAATGAGAAACCGTTTCAGGTTAAAATCTTTTTAGGATTACACATGTAATATGAAGAAAAACACGTTTGAAATGTGTAAATATGCTAGAATTTAACAAAAAGGAACTGGCGCCATGTTGTTTTTTGTATCGCTCAAAACGAAAAAAGTATTAAAACATCTTTTTTTTTCTATTACTATGTAATACTAAATTGATTTTAATTCTTAATGCTATAATCTTTAAAAATATATATATATATTTTATCGCCTATACACTAATTTTATTCAACTTTTTGAAGAAACTGTTTATGTCGTCAATCTGAACGTTAACCCTTGAGGGATAAGTGAAGACCTGGCCAGAGATAGGTTTCTTTGGAAGTCAATTTCTTAAAGCCGTCCAACGCATGTTAGCAAGTAAAACGTACGTAAACCAAATATGAAGAGGAAAGATACTAGGACGCATCTGAAATACGATTTACATTCAATCTGTGCATTTGATAAAAATACTAGGACGCATCTAAAATACGATTTACATTCAATCTGTGCATTTGATAAAAATACTAGGACGCATCTGAAATACGATTTACATTCAATCTATGCATTTGATAAAAAATACTAGGACGCATCTAAAATAAGATTTACATTCAATCTGTGCATTTGATAAAAAATACTAGCACGCATCTAAAATACGATTTACATTTGATATGAAAATATTATTTCAAACTTTAACATGACAAACCGACAGACAGACGGACGGACCCT
>OY744515.1:234280437-234377937 GCA_963556195.1 Sepiola atlantica | reverse complement strand
AATAGGAATGTCAATTAGTCAAATATTACAATTATATATTCCTGAGAAATTTAAAATGGTTACTTTATGTTTTTCGCTTTTATTATTAAAGACAGAAAAATGAAGATAAAACTAATGACGATTTTTAAAAAAATATGAATCTATTTTTTTTTTTTTTTTGTAATTTATAAAGCTTTCATAAATTAAAAAGCTTAGAGGAAAAGGGTTTCTTTATTCTGAGAGTATGATATCATGTTGAACTGACTACATGCAGTGACCTCAGGGAGTAAGTAATGTCTGGGAACATGATATCATGACTAACGAACGCTCCAAAATGTAGAGAGTTAATACCTGGGAGCATGATATCATGACAACAGAATGGAGAGTATGCTACCCCCCCCCCATACACACAAAAAGAAGGTAATCCTGGGAGGATGGTATCGTGCCCCCCCCCCCCCAAAAAAAGGAGGTGATGCCTGGGAGGAATGTATTATGACGAATTAAAATATACTACACAGAATTAAATAAGCATAAACCCTTTTAATGTTAATATTATTAGGTTAGGTGGAGAAATCTTTCGCCTATGATTCATTTAGATGACATTAAAAACAATGGCAAGTTTCGTTGTCCATCTGAAATGCCGAAATAAAAATTGTGCTGAAAAATATAGTCGCCATCTTTATTAACAAACAGAATATGCTAAGGAAGAACGATGAATTCCTTTCATAATTTTCTAGTTAAAAAATCATGTTTATAAACTTTAATTCTAGTTCTTCTTTAGCTAGCCTCTTTCTCGACTTGTTTAGATGGCGACTATATTTTTCCGCCCTAATTTTTATTTCGCCGTTTCATGTGTACAGTGAAACTTGGCATAACAAACAAAACATTAAAAAACCCTTAATTTTTGTTTTTATTTACTAAAACATGGTTAAGTTAAAAAAATATATAAGTTGTTTATAAGTAATGCTGAAACCTATTTCACTTTAAATAATTTACGTGACTGAAATAGTAATTAACCTATGATAAGGAAAGAAAAGCCAGAACGGCTGTTTTTTGTTATAATTAGTTATTCATTGGGGGATGTTTATAAACGGATGTATTAAGTGAAAGTACTTAATTAAGTGAAAATCGTTTTAATTTCAGACTATGTATATTTATTATTTTTCATGAAAAACTGTTGAGTGCTTACAAAGGAAGTGATTCCTAGGAGGACTATAGTATCTGTTCTCCACATCTCAGCAATATTTGATGGAAGTTTCATGTAAATTGTCTCCCTTGAAAATAAAATTCTAAAAGTTTTTAAAAATCTATCAATTTTTTAAAATATATTTAAAAAAAATTATTTTATTAATAATTAAAATAATATTATGGTAAACCGAGACGCGATCTGGTGTGAATTGTTACCCCCTTTCTTTCTCTGCTTCATTGGGTACGCTTTCCTTTTCACGCGCCAAAACAAACAAAGGATTTCTCGCAGAAACATGTTAGCTTAGTATAGTTCAACCAATCAAAAACTGGCATGTCGATGTTAAATTAGCAAGCCGATACTAAAAAAGAACGAAAGAATAGGCAGAGCTTCTCTTTTCACCCAGACAGACCACGAAAGAACGCACAAGAAGTTTGTCGTCCATTCTATCCCTTTGGTCCTGTTGGCCGGGGTGACTAAGAAGAAAAGGACACTTAAAAACTCAACAAGCTATCCTTGCCTTGCGCGCACCTACTTACGCACAGAGTAGAAGAACAAGGTTACAAACCTATACACACACACAGTATTACATTGCCACTTACACATGCTTTATGACTCTCACACTAACATATAGACATACACATGCTTTAACCCCTCATGTTTTCCTAATTACAATGAACATTTCTAACAAAGAACATGAGTTGAGTAAACTTTACAAAGAAAATTTTCACTCATTGAAACTAACCTTCGTATTCCATATAAACTTATAGCTTTATAAATGCCTTATCTAAAATAAATTGTTTTGTAATTAATATTTTCTTTCATTTTTAATTCACTAAATACTATTCCTGTTTGTAGTCTTTTTCTTTAGTTCATTCACAAAACACCATACATGTAGAGTGACCACTTGCTTGCTGGTGACCCTATATCTCCTTTAATATATTCATATCTTTCTTTTTCCATTTCATTTCATTTCCATTTTTATTTACTATGCATGTCAAACAAGTCATAGGCACCACAATATTATAGATAAAACGATTGCATGTATAGAAGAAAATTTGACAATAGAAATTAGAAATGTATATTAGAAAATATTAATTCATCAGAAACTTAAAAATAAATAAATATGCAAATGAGCAATATCGAGATTTGTTTGACATATATTTAGATTCCTATATATATGATATGTGAAAATATTCTTGTCATTAGAATGAAATAAGCCGAGTCAGTTTTGATGTTTAATATAGTTAGGATAGATGGAAAAAACTTTTGCATTTATTCATTTAGATTATATATATATATATATATATATATATATATATATATATATATATATATATAGCATTTGGTTTTTTAAGCATCCTTGAATTAATTTCTTGACAGTCCTACCAAATGTAGGTCTCTATACCTTATAAGCTTCGAAGCTGTTTTGAATTATCAGTTCCGGCAGATGGTATCAGCCAAGTAAGAAGAAGAGAAAAAGATTAAATTCTGATGAGTCATCTGTGCTATTCAGTCCGGGACCTTCCTGGTAGCTTACAAGTTGTCTTATCTCCTAACCACCACCCCCACGCATTACAAGCCTTGCCAGATGGAATTATTTTTTGGACTAAGAAAACTGCTAGTTAAGGTTAGGATGATCTGTAGTTCGCATACAAAATAACTGAGCGTTGACTCAGTAATTTTTAAAAAAGTTGGATATGCATAAAATAATTGTCTTTAAATATATTTTATGGTTATCAACGAAAACCTGTGTAATCTGATTGTTTTTAAGCACAGTTTTTTTTATCATCGTCATCATCATCGGTTTAACGTCTGTTTTACATGCTTGCATATGTTGAATGGCTTGAAGAAATTTACTTCCAAACTAACCTGTGGTTAAGTGCCATTTGAGTTATCCTCCCTTTGCAGATTGGCTGTTTGGAGTCTCTAACCACTAGATGGCTCTGGTAGGGAGTCAATTTGCATAGGAGTGTGGTTTAACAGTATAAAAACTGTACTCTTGATTGAAGAGGTTCGTTGCTCAGTGAGACAACTCCATAAACGGGTATTGTCTTGGCCTTCGGGGCAGTATTTACGCCGGTCTATGGGACTGTCCTGTGCAGTTCTAGGAGGTCCACCCTCCCAGGCTTTGCCTTCTAACCCTTTGAGAAGGGGTTAGTTTATTGCTAATCGCCTGAGGCACCCCTACCAGGGAATGCCGACAGAGCTGCCCAGGCAATTTTTAAAGGCACCAAGTACTCTTCTCTAGCATGCGCAATTCCCACTTTCTGACCTTGTGTCACATTCTACTTTGTGGGAAGTAGATAAATAGGCGTTGCTCAATGAGGAAAGTGAAGTGGAGAGAGAAAGAGGTGAAAAGGCAGTTGGCAGTCGGTGAAGAATACATAAATTTGATTTTTCAAGAACTTTCCTTTTATGGATAGACCAGAAGCTATTTCGGCGAACGAGTGAAATTAAGCAGTGACATTTTGAGGCCATTTAAAGGAGAAGGCGATGTGGTCACGTGGCTTAATAAGCTGAAGCTGGTTGCGAAGCTGCAAAAAATTGATGAAGTAGTGACATTGATCCCAATGTATTTGGAGGGGAATGCGCTAGCAGTCTATTTGGAAATGGAAGAGGCGAACCAGGCAGATGCTGATAGGATTGAAACAAGATTAAAGACAGCATTTTCGGAGAGTGCTTTTGAGGCTTATAACAAGCTCAGAAGAGTAACCTGGACCGGAGAATTGGTGGACGTATATGCAGCAGATATAAGGTGACTAGCGGGATTGGCCGGATACACGGGACGAAGTCTTGAAAAGACAGTAAAATTGCTCTCGTGTATGGTTTTCCTGACCGTATCTCAATAGAACTACAAAGGATGACTGACATTGAAACCATGGAAGTAGAGATCTTGAGGCATGCCAGAGTGATGGCGAAACGTCCTAGCGAACTGCGGGGCGATTGCAACCTCTACCGCAAACAAGTCTGGTGAAGAAGTGCAGATAGTGGGGAGACCTAAATTTGTTGGAAAATGCTTTAGATGTCAGGGGTCCCACCTGATGAGAGACTGTAGTGAACCAAGGCCGGGTGTTATCTGTTTCTGGTGTGGCTAGGTTGGGCACATTAGTAGGAATTGCCTTTCACTTCAGGGAAACGAGTAAAGGGGTGCTGTTGCGCCTGTAGTCGCCCCTTTACTTCTGAAAAGGCATGTGAGAGTGTACTGCCACAGATAGTTGTTACTGTCAACGGAAGAAGAGCAAGAGCCCTTGTTGATACTGGCTGTACCACTACACTTGTTACGACAAGTGTTGTCAACTTTTGGAATGGAGCCAGCAATATTAGAGCAGTAGATGGCATAGAGGTGAAGTGTTGTGGAGAGACTGATGCTTAGATTATAGTAAGAAATATACCGCTACGACTCCGAGTAATTGTGCTGGATACGCTCGTTGGGGGAATTGATGTGATACTGGGCTTGGATGTTATCGACCGACTGGGAGGAGCTACAATTGCTAAGGGTGAGGTGAAGTTCGGCAAGCAGTATGAAACTAGAATATCAAGAAGTGCGAACAGTAATAATGCCATCCGGCTGACAAAACCCAGGCCATGTCGATGACGATGAGGATTTCTGAGCCTATTTTAATGGTGACAAGTGGACAGTAGAGTGGCAATGGACCGCAGGACTGCCTGTGTTGACAAATCGGGTTAGCTGCTATGAAAGCACGCTAAAAGGAGAGATAAGACCGCAGTTTGAGAAGGAAGTTGAGAGGTGGATCGACGAAGGAATTTTAATACCATGGTCAGGGAAGGTTGAAGGAATTCTGCCACTCATGGCAGTGGTTCAGCCTACAAAGAGAAAAGTCAGGCCAGTATTGTACTTTCGAGAGTTGAACAAGCACATGGCCTGCCACACTAAAGATGGAATCGATGTATGTGAAGAAGTCACCAGGGAGTGGAGGAAAAGAGAGCGAACAACCAAAATCGTGGACTTAAAATTGGCTTACCTACAAATCCATGTGGACAAGAAGCTATGGCGGTATCAATTGGTCGAATATAAAGATCAGATCTATTGCTTGACCAGACTAGGATTTGGACTGAATTCTGCACCGAAAATTATGACTTAAGACCATGTTGTCCAAAGACGATGCAGTGAAAAGAGCCAGCTGTTCTTATATTGATGATGTACTGGTTGACGAGACAGAGGTGACTGCGGAAAGGGTGAGAGACCATGTCAAAACATATGCCATCGGAGTCAATAGAAAATGGAATGACTCTTGGATTAAAATTACAGCGGAATAAGGCAGGAACGTTGATGTTTGGAAGAGGGAACGAAATCCCTGAAGTCACAGACGGCCTAACTAAGTGAGAACTTTTCTCTGTGTGCGGGAAGTTGGTTGGTCATTATCCCATAGTCGGATAGCTGTGGACTGCATGCAGCTTTATTAAAAGGCAGACCGGTATGGACCGATGGGACAATGAAATTGACCCAGAGGTGTTGCACATGATGAAGGAAGTGATCGCGGAAGTAAAAAAGGTGGACCCTGTAAAGGGAGAGTGGCACGTAAAAAGGAGCCCGGAAGAGGTGATATGGAGCAATGCTAGCAGCCTGGCATTAGAAGCATTGTTGGAAATAGAAGGTGTAACTGTTGAAGATGCTGCCTGGCTACGAAAGAAGAATGATAGCGCCCACATCAATGTTGTGGAGCTTGAAGCCGCACTGAAGGGCATCAACCTGGCTTTGAAATGGGGGCTACAAACAGTGGACATTAAAACAGACTCGGCAACAGATGGCTCTGGTGAGGAGTCAATTTTCATAGGGGTGTGGTTTAACAGTATAAAAACTGTACTCTTGATTGAAGAGGTTCGTTGCTCAGTGAAGTGGAGAGAGAAAGAGGTGCAAAAGGCAGTCAGTGGAGAATACATAAATTTGATTTTTCAAGAACTTTCCTTTTACGGATAGACCAAATAACCTATCCCTGCCCAGGTCGTTATTTATTTCTCTTTACCTCAGGTCGATTTTTATCACTTTCTCCTATGTTTTCTTTGGCTTTCCCCTATCAACTGAACCTGCTACCTCAATTGCCCTACATCTACTAACCCAAGAACTCTCATTTATTCTTTCAACGTGGCAATACCATCGAAGTCTCCTATTCTGCACACATCTCCCTATACTGTTCAGATTTAATCTTCCTGTGAGGTTATCAGAACTGAACCTGTCTTTAAAACTCACATTACACATCCATCATATCATTCTCATTAGAAATGGGCGGTTTTACCGAAAAACCGCGGTTTTTCGGTTTCGTCTCCATACCGAATTCCGAATCGGTTTGTTTTTTTTAAACCGTAACCGTTCGGTATTGTGTTTTTACTACAGTAAGCCACCATATACAAGGAAACACGGTTGAAAAGATTTTCCGATTTGAATAAAATTGAATATTAACAAAAAATGTTATATTAGTAAGAGGACAGATTGAACAAATATATGATAAAAACATTTAATTGAATTGTAGGAAGAAATCTTTGTTTACAGTTCGTTTATCATTAACATTTTGAATTTTTAAATGAAAAAAAGAGAAATACGACAGACAACATGACATCGTATTTTTAGCATAAACTATTTTCAAATGAAAAAGAAAAAATCAAACGCGTTTCGTATGATGTCGAAAATCTATTTGATTCAACTCAAAATTGTAAAATAATTATTTATGTTTGTTTCAGAGTTATCTAAAAAAAATAACTTTAGGTGAATTAATAATCTCTACTTTTTCTACATGATAGAATTATTGTAAAAATATTGCTGATTTAATTTAACACCTCACGCATTTTGAGTTTAAGAAAAAATAAGTTGTAAAAAGTTGTTTTGAACTAATTCCCAACTTAAATTAATTTTCTTCAAAATCGATCAAATGCGTCCCATTAATCCAACAGTACATCCAAGCTAATTATTTATTTATAGAAAATTAAAGGGAGAAAACTCATGTCTGCAAAACAGAAACGCTATAAAATTGATTATTTTTTTTGTTTTTGTTGAAACTAATTTCTGTGGCATAATAAGGATTAAGCTGGGTGATTTAAAAAAAAATGAGGAATGGTCCATTTATTTTTAAGGGCGGGTCATAAATTTCCATTCCGCCAAGATATTTTGACTATAGGGCCCACCGTCTTTTCCGCTTCTGATGGGTTAAATAATTAGATAGAATGTATATTCAAACTCAGTTTTATTCTTCAGAAATCTTTCATGAACTTTTGGTCACTGTTTTAACGAGTTAACTGTTGAAAAGGTATCAGAACTTTGATTACAACAGTCGACACCTTAAAACTTATATGATTCATATCATGGAGAATGATTCAGTCATAAAATTATCAAAACAGTGGCATAATTCAACTAAACGTTGAATAATAACTAATCATCATGCAAGAGAATGAATAGTTTCCATAGTAAAAAATTTTTTTTCAAAAAAACCGAACCGTAAACCGAGGTTTTAATGGAAAAAAAACGATACCGAAACCAAAATTTCAAAACCGCCCAACTCTAATTCTCATATCATTATTCTCTATGCAACGCAGGTCTTTAACCGTCACTGGCCAGTTTTCACTTACACATGACTGATAGGTTCTTTCCTTCGTCGATCGTGGTAATGCTCTTCTGGTTAGTAAGACACCCTTTATTATTTCTATGTTAATATGGACATCGTAGTTTTAAATGAAAGGATTTCAAATGATCATCATCATATTTCGGTTAACGTGCTGGCATGTGTTGGACAGTTAACGTTTCCGTCAAGTTTCTTGAACACAATGCAGGTCAATACATCTTATCTCAAGAAACTTAATCTCACCAGACCTTCCAAAAAATCTTCCAACATTCAAACTGCGCAATCTGAAGTCCGATCAATTTTATTTGAAAGTCATTTCCTTAGTTGAGGAATTTTTATTGAGACACTATCTAAATGATTGTCCACCAAAGCTAAAGTGTGCTTCATCTGCCCTTTTCGGGTGTTTAAAAATATTTGCCCCCCCCCCCAAACAAAAAAAACTTGAATTATTCCCTGGTTTTGTGCTTCACCACCTACTGTGGAGTTCAACTTTTGTTGAAATATACAAAGGGATTACAATCACCTTGGTTGAGACTGGATACATAACCAGTATACTAAGACTGAGTATAGGTTTGAGTCGCTACTAGTTTCAGCTTTAGTACCCCAAAACTAATATTTAGTAACATGAAGCAGTGATCAAGCCGTCTTCTAGTGTTAAAAGGTTACAGGCGAGATGAACACCTGTTCTAAGAATAGTTTTTTGAGTTAGGATTAAGCTGGGTCTAACATTCCCAGTAGTGTTTAGATTTAGGTAAAACGTTTTTTTCTTTTACACATCCTTTAAATGCCCTAAGTTTCTATATTTAAAGTCGTTTACTCACCTCATTGTAAAAAAATTGGGAAAATATATTTTGTGTTATTATTTATAATGTGAAACTCCATCTATGATTGTCATTGCATTATCACGATTCTAAAGTTGACCTGCCCAACTCTAAAATACAAGTATCAGCTGTAGAGATGGGCGGTTTTACCGAAAAACCGCGGTTTTTCGGTTTCGTCTCCATACCGAATACCGAATAGGTTTTTTTTTTTTAAACCGTAACCGTTCGGTATTGTGTTTTTACTACAGTAAGCCACCATATACAAGGAAACACGGTTGAAAAGATTTTCCGATTTGAATAAAATTGAATATTACCAAAAAATGTTATATTAGTAAGAGGACAGATTGAACAAATATATTACTGCAATTACTGCTATAAACACGAGGCGATTTTTGTTTATTTTCATTCTAGAACGAATTTTAAACATTTTAAAATATGAATATAGAAAATGTTGTTACATTTTTCGTACCCAACTAGTAAATAAATTAATCTTTCATCTTTTTTATGCATTAAAATTATAATTGTACGTTGTTTTGTCTTTCGGTAATAGTAATTTTAAATTATCTTATCCTAAAAAATATTGTCCTTTTTTTGAGCGAAAGTCAACAATGGCTGCTAGTATTGCTGATATAACAATCAATCAGCAGCAGCGTCTTGTAAAGCGTTGTAAAATTCGTTTATAAACTTCTTTAAAAGTAAGATAAAAATACTTTTTGTGCTTAAAAAAGTTAATCCTATTTGGTTCTTTTATAAAAAATACTTAAAAAAATACTGGTTTTCACTCAACTTTCGAACTTCTAGTAGTAATGAATTTCTAGTCGCCAATTTAAAAAAAAAATTAAGATTCTACTTTTTAGGCGATTACGTCTTAAAGTCTTGGCGAAAAAAAGAAAAAACAAAACAACAAAAAATAGTTTAGAATTTAGAGTGGGGGATCAGTTTCGCATATAAATTTAATGTAAAATGATCTCCGATTTCCCGGCCATTCTTGTCTTTTAGTGAAATTTATAAAATAAATAATTACTCTACCATTAACTCTAGATACGACTAACAAGCCCACCTCCTAAAAATGCCATCTTGAACGTATCGTACCATTAACCTTAAATATGAGTGGCAAGCCACTCCTAAAAAACTCCCTTAACCCTAACACTAAGTCCGAATGGCAACCTCCATCCAAAACAAAACCCCTTCCTTAACCTTATCACTAACCCTAAGTCCGAGTAGGAAGCCCTAATCCTACAAAAAAGCCCATTAAAACCACACATAATCGTCTAAAAAAAAAAAAAAAAGCAGACGTCCATAAAAAAAAACGCACAGGATTTATTTGCCATAGAAAAAAATTGATTAATGCCCTAAAACGCTAGAATGGCCCGGAAATGGTGAATTATTCTGCATTAAATATATGTGAAACTAATCCCCCACTCGAAATTCTAAATGAATTGTTTTTTTTTCTTTCTGCTAAGTTTTCAGGGTGTTCACATTTAATTGCCCCTAGCCCTACCACTAACCTGAAGTTCAAGTGGTAAGCCCCCCTCCTCTCACAAAAACCCTTATAATCGTCTAAAAAAAAGAAAAAAAAACAAGAAAAACGCACAGGATTTATCTCCCATAGAAAAAATAATTAACTGTCCTAAAACGCTATAATGGCCTTGAAATGGGGGATTATTTTATGTGAAACTGATCCCCACTTTAAATTCTAAAATAATTGTTTTTGTTTCTTTCTTTCTGCCAAGTTTTTCAGGGTGCTAACATGTAATTGCCTAAATAAAAAAAGTAGAATCTCATATTTTGGGGAGGTAAGGGGGTGAGTTAGCAGAAGGTGTAAATCTACAATAATGCTAAAGAAATCTTGCAATATATTCATTTTTAAACAGTCCTAGTATTAGATTTTAGTTTCTTGTACATAAAATGTATTACAATTCAACTTTGAGTTTTCTAACTTTCTTTTAATGGATTCATGGTATTTTTAAGGTATTGCAGCATATTTATGTGCACTTAGTGCAGATTACTTGGAAACTATTAATTTCTGGAGATTTTCAGTGGCATATTCTGATTCCTTGTACAAAAATACACTTATATGGTAAATTTCATTGCTTAATCTTGTGTTTTAACAAAGATATAACACTTTTACTGAAAAATTAGTGTAAAAAATGTGACGAAACGCATATGGTATTAAAGAGGGGAAAATATCCAATTGTGCGAGGCACAAAAATAGTCATAACTTCCTTATTTTTAGTCAGATTTTAAAAATTTAAAAAGATTCTTTTTTAGATCATCAAGCTCTTTCTATATATGCCATTATTGAGATATTTTAAGCAATTGAAATTTTTTCATGTGTATTGCTACTTGTAGGAAGAAATCTTTGTTTACAGTTTGTTTATCATTAACATTTTGAATTTTCAAATGAAAAAAAGAGAAATACGACAGACAACATGACATCGTATTTTTAGCATAAACTATTTTCAAATGAAAAAGAAAAAATCAAACGCGTTCCGTATGATGTCGAAAATCTATTTGATTCAACTCAAAATTGTAAAATAATTATTTGTTTGTTTCAGAGTTATCTAAAAAAATAAGTTATTAAAATGAAAAAAAATACTTGTAAAAGTAAATAAACGAAAAGTAGTGAGTAAGTATAAACATTTAAAAAGAAAAAAAGTAGTTGCCAATGCTAGTGTCACTTTATTCGGATTTTTAAAATTATTTTAAACATTAGGCATTTCATTGTTTACTTTTGAAAAGTCACTTCATACATAAATTGTATTTTCTAGAGAACTATCTCTCAACTATACCGTTTTCTCTCCCAAAAATGGGTTATTCAAAAAGTAGACTATGCAACGATTTATATTTTACTAAATTGTTAATATGGTATTTATTTAGAGTTGACAATTTATTCGAAAGTTTAATTATTAAACTTTAATCCAAGTCATGAATTCTATGACTAAAATTACCTTAAAGCTTAAAAAATGACTTTAGGTGAATTAATAATCTCTACTTTTTTTTAACCATCCTTCCTTTTCCCTTGGCGCGGTTTTCGGGTGTACTACTAGTCTTTTACGCATGTCTATAAAGTTTTATTACCCTGTCTTAAAAACAAATATTAACCCTAACACGCACCAGTTGACAGAACTTCGAGCACACAAAATGACAGACATCCCAACAGTCAACACCGGCAATTCGAGAAGTGTATGGTGTGTTTATTTTACGCGACAAGACACAACGTCTTGCAAACATTTTCACCTATTAAAAAATTAAAATTTTTATCTGTCGAATAATTTTCACAATATTTCATTTTCATCATCATTTTTGCTTAATTTTATTTGTAAAATTATTTTGTTTGTTTAAATAAATTTTCGTTTTTTAATTTCTTGCATTTCTGAGTTATATTTTAGCTTCTGATGGGTTAAAGAATTAGATAGAATGTATATTCAAACTCAGTTTTATTCTTCAGAAATCTTTCATGAATCTTTGGTCACTGTTTTAACGAGTTAACTGTTAAAAAGGTATCAAAACTTTGATTACAACAGTCAACACCTTAAAACTTATATGATTCATATCATGGAGAATGATTCAGTCACAAAATTATCGAAACAGTGGCATAATTCAACTAAACGTTGAATAATAACTAATCATCACACAAGAGAATGAATAGCTTCCATAGTAAAAAAATTTTTTTCAAAAAAACCGAACCGTAAACCGAGGTTTTAAGGGAAAAAAACCGAAACCGATACCGAAACCAAAATTTC
This sequence comes from Sepiola atlantica, assembly GCA_963556195.1. Taxonomy (NCBI): domain Eukaryota; kingdom Metazoa; phylum Mollusca; class Cephalopoda; order Sepiida; family Sepiolidae; genus Sepiola; species Sepiola atlantica. The sequence continues at coordinate 234,365,630 of OY744515.1, read as the reverse complement.
AAAACTGCCCAACTCTAATCAGCTGTAAACTGACTCGTAATATTTTGAGCTTGAGTCTTGTTGGTTTGATGACACACAGCAACAGTTGATTCTCTCTCCTATTCTTTTTTGTTGTTGTTTTCATCTTTTTCGTCTTCTTAATATCACTACTGTAAAAGTTACTAAAAAATGAAGGTACAAAATCATCAGGGTTTACAATGCCTCAGGTTTTTATTTGTCTTCTCTATTATACAATACACATAGATAATACTCCCAAAGCACGACCATTTTCTCTTGCAGTCCAGAAAAAAGAGAGAGACCTCATCAGCTTATCTACTGTGTTCCACTTCCTGTTTGTAACATAATGTCCAAACATCTAGCCCTAACTCGACTTATAATGGAATTTCCTACTAATTTAACCTTATTTGAAAATACCGTTTTAAACATTTTTTTTTTATTTCTCCAGATGTGCAGAACAGAAACTGGTTTTCTGTAGATTGTTGTGCACAATAGAGTTTCAATCTTATACTTCAAACAAAACTTATGTCCATCCTAGTGAGTATTATATTTGGATTGCTAAGTTTTTATCCAATTATCAATTTCTGTATCAGGATTTTCATCTTTCTAGGGAAGGAGTACTTACATGTGAATCTATTAAAATTTTTTTTTTTAGTTTTGTTCACCCCAATCAAGGCATGTTGACATTGAAGCGTAAGAGGCCACTGTGATAGTGGCCAGATTTATAGGGAGTAACTTGGATGGGGAGTTGGGCAGCAAGAAGGAAATTCCAAAAACAAGCTGCCCAAGAAAAGAAGCTATTAGAGTAGAAAATCTTCTGACATTACAGTGAAGGGGTGGAATTTTGCTGCTAGTCTGGTTGATTCGGGGATATTTACATTGAGTGGGTACAAGTGCAGTAAGTTCATCAAAGCATATTCCGTGTAAGTACTTGTGAAACAAGAACAAGGATGCAACACTACAGCGATGCAATAGTGCGGCTATTAATTCTTTTTTGCACCCAATAAAACAAAACATTCTAAACACTAAACTTTCCTCATTTCTCCACAATTCATCTGCCACACTTGAACTGAATATAAAAATTTGCTTCTAATTAAAGCTTTTACGTACTTAATTTTGGTTTTCAACTAAATTCTTTTATCAGTGAACATTGTGCATATTTGGATTATTCGGACTACTATTCTCACCATGGTAATTATGTTGACAGCTTTTCAGCTGATGTACCCATCGACCTTTTTCAGGTGTATCTTTTTGAACTCAAGAATTTTCTGGTAAGTTGAATAGATCATATGGTATATCTGTAATAATGATGCAGACAATAGACAGCTTAGGTTAGAAACACTGATAAAGTCATTAAACCTCAAAGCCACGTATTGAAAAACAATAATAAAAAATCTGATCATTATTTTAAATACAATAGAGAGAAATTGGAAATCACAACATTCCTTGGACCTAATGTCAATAAGGCAAACAATGGGACAATTAGAATCTGGAGAAAAGTGAGTCCAAAATCACCTATTATGAAATTGGGTCAAACCATGAATTAAAAATATTGTTTGGAAGATTGAAGCCAAAAGATCTGATATAATATGACGTAAAACACTTATTTTATACACTTGAGAAACGCAACAAAAGAAAGATTAAGTCTCGGAGATGGAGTCTGACAGACGGAGCGAGGACGCACGGGGTCAGTTTATATAAAAAACGGGTATATTTTAGTTTTCCTGCATATGAAATGAAAAACAATAAAAAACCAACGTGTCGCTGCTGTTTTATTTCTTTATGGGGGACAACCTTACAATGAACTAACAAAAGTACAAACAGGGTTGTCTCCCTTACATCCTAATTGATTTTATAATTCTAGACAATTGAAACCTTCACCCCATAGTGTAACACACCTGCTCTGTCAACTTTCTATTAACAAAAGTGGGTTGTGATTACAAGTGTTTAGAAAGAAAATTGCCTCATCTAATATATGATTTTTTTGTCTGATTTTCTCATATTTTCTTGTCTTTATTACAGATGGATCCATGCAGTTTAATTCCTTTTGATTGGAGGTAGCCATTGGAGAGATCAGAACGACATTAAAATGTACGTAGATACTTTCATTTATATAAGAAAACTGAATCTGGTATATGCAAGAAGAATGTTGTCTTATATTGAAAACTAATAGTATTTGTGATACCATGGACTGTCCCCCCTCAGCCGAGATAATGATTCACCAAGGGACACAAAGACGATCAGAAATTGGATGGGTCGTCAGCTAGGAGTGGCCGAGTCATTTGCCGCTTATCGATCAGTAACTGACAAGAGGCCGGATTTAGGATTTCCGGTGGAAACTAAATATATTAAGGAGTAAAAGTTGTTTGCGACAGTTTTTTTTTTATTTTTACGGCTGTTCACTTTAGTTTATGGCAGTGTGCAAGTTTGTGGCAGTTTAGCGGGAGTTGGCGGTTTGGAGAGGACACAATCAGTTTAGAGTAAAAGTCGTGTAAGAGCAGCTCGGAGTAGATGAGCAGGTGATGAGATGAGCTAACGAGTGATGACGATGATGAACCAGACAGACAATTTAATCTCAGTTAGCTAAGATGTGGAAGTTAGCATTTGAAGGACCCATTTCCGCAACGGTATCACACACACACACACAGCGTACAGCTGATTTGTGTATAATGTGTCGGAGTTTGTGTTTTCTGTTGTGAGTTTGTGTTTTCTCTTGTGAGTTTGTATTGTTTGTTTTTTGTACACTTGTAAACCAGTGCTCGCGCCCTCAGCGATTGTCAGTGGAATAGACGACATGGCCGTAACAGAAGATGGATAAGAAAAGCATGGCACACATAAAGTTGTAGAGGGGCGGCACATGGTCTTGCATGTTAACTAGCAGGACCTCATAGAAATTCCCCGTTTGTTGTCTTCATCGATCTGCATAATTTACTTTTAATATGTCGTTTGAAATAATACATTTATGTAATGTTTAATAATATTAAGCAAAATTGTCTCTTTCTTCTCCCGTAAAAACAATTGCCATTGTTGGTTAAACATTCTTTAAATAAAACGAATATGTCTCATCTTTATTTATTGAAAATTCATCTTCTTTTAAAAAAACATTCTCTTTCTTCTTGATGTAAAACATATTCAGCTAAATATTTTCTATTGAATAAATAAAACGAAAGTTTTAACTGTTTTATTTAATTGATTTATTGTTACAATTTAAATTGTTTCATAATAAATACCCTTTTCCTTCTTACTGTAAAAATAATTGTCAACTGAATATTCTTTAAATAAATAAATCTTCAGTGATCGGACGATCCCATCTTTTAAACAAGGGTGTGGCAGATGATAATATACATATGAACATGAAATTGACCTAGCGTATTATTATATAGATTTATTTTTAACAGGTGTCATGTATATCTTTATATTTTGAATATAATATCCTAATAATTAAAAATCGGAAAAATTTCCAGGAATATCCTCTCCATTACAATGTAACCGATTCTTCAGTAGTAATATTCGTAATTTCAAATTGCTTGCATCGACCAGACCAGTGGCTCTGCCATAGGGGAAGATTTATTGGAAAACGAATTCCGTGCCAAAGCTTACAGTGACAAGGTTTTTTTTCTGTACTGCAGAGAGCATGGTCTCAACATCACCTGATAATATTAAAAGCCATAGTTATTAATATGTGGCAATCATCTTTGTGTAGCAGAAATAATATTCCCACGACCTTGAGAGTTGTTTGAAATTTATAAATATATATATATATATATATATATATATATATATAAATTCCTTTATATATAAAGGTAATTCATAAGAAGTAATGCAATGCAGAGGTGTAATGGATAAACACGAATTGAAGCAAATTAAGATATAATGGTGGAATGAGTTTTGCAGTTTCCATCTTTTTATTAATGCAATATATATTTTTTTATATTACAATCAATCTTACTTGCATCAGTTCGGTAAGTAATATTGATAGTAATATTAAAAAAGATATATTGTATTAATAAAAAGGTGGAAACTGCAAAATTCATTCCACCATTGTTTTAATTTGCTTCAGTTTGTGTTTATCCATTACACCTCTGTATTGTATTATTTCTTATAAATTACCTTTATATACATACTAATAATGTTTCAAGCAAACTACATTAGCATTATATATATTTTTTCATCTTCCAATGATGAAAACATCCAAATAGTTAAGAAACTTCAGCGGAAACAAATGATAACAATTGTTACTTTTTCCCCTTTGAGCTTGAACTTCTGGTAATGTTTAACACCAAACGAAAAGGACAAATTCATTCAACATGGTTTTAACTTTATAGTTAAATAAATGAGCTTTCGATTAAAACTGTCAGTTCTAAGAATCATAAACCTCAACTTCTGTTGAAATCGCTCTGATCTAACTAGTGATACTACACATTTCCAGACAAGATTAGGGTTAAGTTGGCCAAAATTCAAACAAGAATTCTTCATGTGACACAGCAGGAAATGGAGTTAGTTAACACTCTGTTATAAGCTACAATCTTTGAAGGTTAAAGGCTCGAACCATTACTACTAACTAAGAATAACATTTTAAAATGAACACTTCCATCCTGCCAGGGCTGATAGAATGAGAACAATCCACCCCTATGGATTAAATAAAGGTTTAGTTTGAAATTCCATTTAGAATTCTGAGTTCAAATATATATATACGTTGCTCGGAATTAAATGAGGATCACAAGTACTTTTTCACTATGTTCTTAATACTATGTCTTTCTTCTTCTCCTATTTCACCCCTGAATATAATCGGAAGAAGCTGAAATGTTCGAAAACTCTCTGAATTAGTGTCTTATACATGAGGTTTAAATTTCATTAAAATCGGATATACGTGTTTGAAGTTTTAAGTGTTCTGTCCCCATGGGTCCGTAGATATTCGGCGCATAGAGGGTAACGTAGAGATTCGTTGTCTGTCTTAAAAATTTTGATCCATATGATTAAAATTTCATAAAAATCGGATATATTTAAAGTTTTAAGGGGATTATGCTCTCATATCCTCAATAAGGGTGCACTTAAAGATTCGGGAACACTTCTATTGTCTTCCCCAGTAAATTTTACATGCAAATACACTTTTAGTTTTATGTAGATTCTCTAACCTTTTTCTATAGGGACCACACAAACAGCACACACACAAGAATTGAATTTTATGTATATATGTAATGTGCTAAGGTAACTTCATGTTCTTACATATGTTATCACCTGCCATCTATAACGAAAAGGTTACCTCCTTTTCTCCTTAAATAATTCACTTCTTGTCCATAACGACGCCTCCTCATAATCTGAAAAACGCCCTATTTGATTGGCCAAGCCGATTTTCTTTGACAGACACTTAATTTTGGCAGGCTGAAACCAAAAAGCCATTATTCTTCCTCTTTTTGAATCTGTTCGTAGTCAGGTGAACAAGTAAAGAAAATTTCTCCTTAATTTGAATGCGACGACTTGAGAATCTGAGCAATTCAGGGGGACGTCTATTTTGGACGTTAAACAACTCTTTTATTAGTTAGAATTCTTAAAGCCGCAAACACAATCAGTTTTGCAAGACTTTTCAGTATCATTGTTCAATTTAACAGTATTGAAACAAATTTTCCTTTTCTCTCTGTCTTCTGTGTCTTCATTCTTTCTTTCAACATTTTTCCGACTTCGGCAAGCGGCGACTGAACCGTTCTCTTGCCAAATCTCTTTACACCCCCTTTTTTAAAAGATGAAATCGATGAAAATTTATTCATTTAAATAATATTTAGCTGACAATTATTTTTACGGTAAAAAGGAAGAATATTTAATTTCAAACAATTTGAATTGTAACAATAAATAAATTAAATAAAACAGTTAAAACTTTCCTTTATTTATTTTAAAAAAAACCATTTAGCTGATAATTATTTTTACGATATGAAGAAAGAGAATATTTATTGCTTTAAAAAGATATACATTGCTAGAATTTTCAATAAATAAAGAAGAGACATATTACTTTTGTTTATTTAAAGAATATATAAATGGCAATTATTTTTACGGGAGATTATTATTTTTACGAGAATAAATTTTTGCTTAATTTTATTGAGCCTTACATAAATGTATTATTTCAAACGGAATATTATTAACAGTAAATTATGCAGTAGATGAAGAAAGCAAGCATGGAATGTTTACAGGGTCTCGCTTGCTAGTATGTAATATATATATATATATATATATTGGTATATTTATCTACCTCCCACAAGGCAAGATGTGACACAAGGTCGGGAAAGTGGGATTAGATAAGCCAGGGCTCGAGGTGAGTATTCTGGCCATTTAAAAATTGCCTGGGCAGCCCCGTCGGCAGGGCGCCTCAGACAGTAAGCAATAAACTTACTCCTCCCCTAAGAGGGGAGGCAAAGCCTGGGAGGGTACACCTCCTAGAACTGCACAGGACCAACACCCCCAATAGACCGGCATAAATCCAGACCCAAAGGCCCGGACGATACTGGTTTATTAGGTGGGGTAAAAATACAGTAGTTGTGTCAGAAAAAGGGAGATAATTCATGACGCGAAGAATAAATTGTCTGACATGTTACTTATGCTTTCTAAGTTTAATGATTTTATAACTTGATATATTATGAAAAAAAGTCCTTGAATTTAATTTTAAGTAAAAGTGTCAGGATGCTATAGGATTCATAAATTTCCTTAAAAAATTATATATATTATTTTTTACATGAATCTTATATATTTCTTCTCCATTTCTTTCTCGTGGAGTCAAGAGGTAAAACTGTTCTCTTAACTTTTCTATTTTTCTCTCTTAGCTGGTATATTAATGAAGAAGGACGATAACAAGTATGATTTTCACTTAAAATATATTTCATTTAACTGAACTGTAGGATATCTAATTTTTCGTAGCTCAGAGTCTACTCTTCTGCACATATCTCTCTCACTGTTTAGATTTAATCTTCCTCTGAGATCATCAGAAATAAGCCTGTCTTTAAGACTCGCATCACAGATCCATCATATCATTCTCATATCATACTTCTCCATGCAACGCATGTCTTCAACCTTCACTGGCCAGATTTCACTTCCATACATCATCACACTGCATACTATCCAATCCATGATCTACTTATGATGTGCCAACCCGACCTTAAATATCAAACGTTTTAAATCTTACCTAATAACCCACATGCATCTGACAGATCTTTACAAGTATATCTTACTACAATGTAATGTTTAACAAAGTTATAATTTTTCTACAATAAAAGCTTGTCTCTTATGAAGTGGATACTTCCTTATAAAATGTATTTTGACCCTTAAAATGGTTAGTACCATATTTTTTCTAAATAAATGCAAGTGTTCTTTCCAAAGATACACATTTAAAACTAACAGATGATTTTCTAGCAGATTTCAGGTTTTGTAACTGACTGATAAAGATGGAAGGTGCTCTGAAAGTTATCATCCCCAAATGGGGAATAAAAGAAATAAAGAACAAACACAATATCTTAAAACGTGCTGTCCCCCCAAAAATGTCATACAGATTAATAAACACAGTGAGTTTCAGTTCTCTGTTATTGTGTTTTTTTAAAAATTTTCTCAAAAGCTCATGTTAATATCTACATAATAATATGCTAAGGCAATATTGTAGTGTCTTCGTTTGCACAATAGAATGGAAATACGTCACAAACTCCAAAGGTCTTGGAGATAGAACCCCCCTCATAAAGAGATATATTCTGAAACTACGTCAGCCAGAGTACTTACATAAATATGTTTTAGTTTGAACAAACGTGGTGTAATAATTTTGTAGGGTTTTCTTCACGTCAGACGTCAATAGAATTGAAATATTTTTAATCACTAAAACAATATACAACAGATAAAGGAAACAACCGTGGAATTTCCAAGGGTCCTGCTAGTATATCTATTATACAAAGAGCAGTTGTGTGTGTTCAGCTAAAAGTCAAAAACTGCAAAACGAACACCCACAAAGTTGGTATATTTTTGATCGGCCTTGTCCTTGATTAATAATTTCTGAAATTAACATTTTTTTTTTCCTTCTTTAGGGATCAACCGGGCCAGGTTTCGTTGGGAAGGAGGGGTCATTTTTCTGGCCATTCTCAATGTTATCTATTCTATAAAGGAGAAATGAATGATGTATATTATTTTTAATAGAGAGGGATGGGCTGGGTAGAGGTGAAAGAGGGGTGGGGGAGAATGATGAGGAAAAACGGCAAAGGGGGGAAAGAGAGAAAGATAATGAGACGGATTGAGAAAGGTAGAGAGATAGTAGTTTTAAAAGTTTTAATCATCTTTTATTTTGTTTCTGATGGCCATGAGCAATGCCGGGTAGTCCTGCTAGTATACATATGATGTGTGCCTTTCGTGTTTGTGTTAAATAATGATTGCAACTTTCTTTTTCTTTATTCTTTAGACGATGGGAGTTCAACACTCAAAGAAGAAGAAAGAAAAGAAATGGAAGAAGTTCTCGGACAAGGTACCGCCCGGCTTGACAAACACAGATTATGCACAGTCCCAATTATATAGAGCCAAAGAAATCTATGGCCGGCCTGTGAGCAGTAGTCCAAAATTTTACTATTCCTCCCCCTCCGAATCGGGCAGCACGATAAAATCAGTAGCATCATCAGCGCCATCTGAGAGCATGCTACCGCCAATGTATAATACTGCCACGCGCCCATGGTCCTCTCCTCTCGGAAATTTTGGCACAGACACTTTTTTTAATTACAATTTGGACAACCATCCCGATGTGACTAAGCTCCAGAATGAGCAGAATGCACGTCGGGAAAATATGGAACAGCGGATTAGCAAGATACGGACAAGCGCTATTCAGGCAGCTGAGCGCCGGAAATTTGCGGAAATGTTTAAAGCAATTCCAAAAGAGTCCTCACCTCCTGCACCTTCGCTTCAGCATCGGACAACACGGCTCTTGCAAGAAGCTAGTGCTGCCCTAAATGCATTTGTGACCATGGACACATCGAAAAGCACAACTACCCTGACCACAAGCAAGGTAGGCTCTGGTTGTACAAGTGAGCCACATGGCCTCACTGTCACATCGCGGACACAGTCGGATGAGGATGATGATGATGACAAAGGAGAAATTATACCTGTACAAATTCTTACAACAGATCAAAGATTGTCCAAGGAAAATGAGGGGTTAAATTTTGGTGCCTTGAATTTTAGTAAGTATACGTTACATTGTTAATTTTATTAAGTTTTCATGACATATAAACTATTTTTAAGTATCCTTAACATGGTTTTACTTTTATAAAGTATCCATGGTATGGTTTTAAATTTATTAAGTATCTTTAATGTGCTTTTACGTTTATAAAATATCCATAACGTGTTTTTACATTTATAAAGTATCCCTAACGTGTTTTTACATTTATAAAGTATCCCTAACGTGTTTTTACATTTATAAAGTATCCCTAACGTGTTTTTACATTTATAAAGTATCCCTAACGTGTTTTTACATTTATAAAGTATCCCTAACGTGTTTTTACATTTATAAAGTATCCCTAACGTGTTTTTACATTTATAAAGTATCCCTAACGTGTTTTTACATTTATAAAGTATCCCTAACGTGTTTTTACATCTATAAAGCACCCGTAACGTGTTTTTACATTTATTAAGTATCCATAATGTGATCAGCTTTAGTAGGCATTTGTGACGTTCTAAGGTTACTCCTTGATTCAATATTAGTTAAAAATTTCAGGAGAGAATTTACTAAATTGCATCCGCTTTTATTAGCTATTTTCAAATTTTATATCATCAATGTTGATTGATATATTTTTCTATTCTTCTTTTTCAGCAGATCCTTATATGTACTTATTACTTCCGGTGCTCCTACCTATGTTCATCATTGTCTGTTTTATTCGTGGACTTGGTCAACAGTACCACCCTGGTGGTGGAGGGAGAATGATATTAGCCCCAGGAGGTCCAGGTTCTTCTTCCCTTTCGGCCCCATTGTCGTCGTCATCGTCTTCTGGAAACACAGGTTCTGCTATTTCTACAAATGCTGTTGGTATGTCTGATGGGGAATCTCTTATGTCTTCATCGTACCCACCAACATCGTCCCTGGTGGGCAACCCAGACTATCCTTTTACCACCTCAGCGGACACAACCACTACATTTTCTACCGCAGCCTATAATTACAGTATCAATGAGAATAGTATTGGAGTGCCTTCAGCTATCAAACCAAAGAAAAATAAAAAATGCAATTAACATTTCTGTCTGAAATTTGGGCATGAGGATTTGCCATTATTTGCATTGGTGCTATTTATTTTATCTACTACATTTCGGCTGATGTGTTCTTTGGCCTTCTTCAGGTGTACTGCAAATCGACAGTGATGTTTTTCCTATATTGATTTTTGTTAATCAATTATATAAAAAAGATTATAAAAGAATCTAAATGCAACGAATTATGAAACGTTCATATCACACAACGCACAGTTTTTTATTTTATTTTGTGTTATACGTGTTAGTTGGCTAGTATCATAAAACAGTAGCGGACGGAACACGTACTTGTCTCGATGCCATGTTCACTTTAGTAGATACATACAAACAAAATAAGGGAGACAACTCTATATACTGATACCAAGCGAGACAACTCTATATACAGATATCAAGGGACACAACTCCACCAATAACTCAAACTTTGACAATAAACAACTGTTAACCTATTATAACATTAACATCAAAATAATCAATTCATCTGGTTTTAGTACAAGGGAATCCTTGGTGTACACAATACACAATCAACAACGCTAAAAGTTGAACCTGGGAAAAGCATCACTGCAGATGAAAACTACCATTGCTGAAGGCTGGAGGACACATTGATAGTCTGGAAATAAATAGCAACGTGGCAGACACCAGTCCAAAGAAAAGCAATGCATATAATCAACATGTAAAACTGAAAAGGTAAATAAAAAAAACCAACAAAAAAACAAACAGACATGGAAGTGAATGAAAAACAAAAAAAATACTGATAGTATTTTTTGTTCCTAATAGTTAATTTTTTTACAAAATATATATACCCCCCCCTCCACCCAAAAAAAACCCAACAACTGAAAACCAGACATATTTTGTTATGGTCAAAAAGTCTAAATATCAAGTATGAAAAAAAAAAACCCAAATCATTTAAGTGTTGCATTTTAAAGATTTGACATAACAAAATGACATTTATGTGTTGCCATAGATGTTTATGTTTGAAAATTATCACTTACATAATTTTATGCGCGCACACAGAATAATTATAATAATTAAGCTGGAATTTTGTTCATAGGAGTTAATCCTGTGAATCCTTACTGTGTTTATGTAATAGTGCTCAATAACAAATAGAACTATATAGTTAATATAATTTTATACTTATGCAAACATTTTACCTACATATTTGTAGACATGTTTCAGCACTAGCCTTGTAAACGCTTAGCTTCTTCAGGCCAAATTGTTAGCATGAAAACAAAAAAGAGGTTAATTTTTTTTTAATTTCATGTAAACAACTTGGCCTGAAGAGGCTAAGCATTTATAAGGCTACAGTTGAAACATGTCAGCAAATATGTAGCTAAAATGTTTGTATAAATAACATGTTATACTAAAGACCAAATGTATGAAGCAGCTAGTAGATATAAAGCTTGTGAAGCAAGCTATTTCACAAAAGACGACACACACACATACACAGACACATACATAAATGTAAATATTATAAGGTGTTAAATTATAAACATAATATGACGATATATAATATCAAATTCATAATAAAATAAATATGAATATCACATTGAATATGAGTTCAATGAAATAAATCTTTAACTTATAAATATGTAGGTTATAAAACTAATATGATATAAAAAAAAGGTAGCAGATTGTTTAAAAAAATGAAAGGGACACTTAGAGGATTAGTGATGTAATAAGGTTTCTACTATAAATCTCATCTAATGGGATCAACTCTTGCAAGGGCATGAAACAATTGTTTTTAGATATAATATCAGTATATATAACAAATATGAACACACACATAATATATATGAAGCTACATACATAGGCAACCTTTTTTTAATCCAGGAAATTAAACCTTGCATGTAATTATAAAGAATTCTATTTACCAAGCACTTAATTTGAGTCAACACTATCTTTAAAAGACAAATGCAATAATGAATTTAAACAGACTACTCAGCCTTCGGGCTAGGAAAATTAATTTCAACCAATTAGGGCTATTTTAAGTAAGGTAGTCTAGAGAGTAAATGTAGTATTGTGATGAATGCTGAAGTGAAAGTGATAGACAAATGATGAAAGAATGAATGAACAGTACATGTATGAATGGGTCAAAATGCGTCTAGTTATTAGTAGGATAGACAGGATGATCAACACTCTCCCCCCAGGGCCTTGTGCCTAATTTATAACGAGAATATAGTTTTTATTTTACTTGTGAATAAATACTTCAAAGTTTAGTATCAGTTTTGTCCTCAGTCAGAGAGGCACTATTCTTATTCATGTTGCAACACAGAGTTCCCCCTTTTGGGGAGCTGCATAACCCTCACATTAAAACTGACCCTGTGTCTAACTTTACCCTTGTGGGGAGGCAAGTAAATCGGGACAAATGCAATAATGTTGACCGGGCAAGGCAATCAAAATTACAAACTAACCCAATTTCTTTATTATTACTGAAGATAACTGTCATTGCATAAGAGCAACTTCTAAGTTTGCGGGAATATTTAGTTCGTACTTTCTTTCGATTTATTTATTAACAAAACTTGTTTTCAGAGTTTCCTTATGAAGTTAAAGTTATTTTTATTATTTCTAATTTTAAGCGTTTGTTTATTTCTTTATGAGAGAGAAGCAAACTTTCTTATATATATATATATATATATATATATGCCAAGTAAGCTACACCGAGGCGTCCATGTTTCATCCCTGCAGGGAATCATCAGGCTAAATGTTAAAAGTTGATCTTGTGCAATGACACATATTTAGCCTGATGATTCCCTGTGGAGATGAAACACAGACGCCTCGGCGTAGCTTACTTGCCATAGATATATATTCATACTACTACAAAGTTCTACTCATGTATTGAGTACTGTTGAAGTAAATACTGAAAATCTATACACTATATATTATATAACCTTATATAATATATGTGCATATACATGAAATAATAATATATAAATAAAAAGAAATATTGTTTTTCTTCATTAAAAGAAAAAAAGCTTGAAGTTAGAAATTTAAAAATAACTTCAATGTCAACATTAAATCCTGAAAATATTTATCTGAACACAAGTGTGTTACAATAATAAAAAATAAAAACAATTTTTTTATCCTGAACATTTGTTTTGGTCATAATGCTGACACCTCAATAAGACCTAAGCATATATATATATATATATATATGCATATATATATGTAAAATATAATCATCTACAGATAGCTGTTTCGTCTTTTCATGAGTCATCAGTATAGCTAGACGTAATGAGCACACCAGCCCCGAGTTTTGAATCCTAGACTTTTGTCACTACCGATCATGACTGCTGGATGCCCTGCCCTCTTAGTTAACGAACTTACAACTATAGTCGAAAAAATTATATTTAAACGATATTGATATACTAAACGATTCAATTATTTTTTTACGGCAGAATCTAGTTTTACGTTTAAGTGGAAACTATCATTTTTTTTTTTTTTAAATTTTCTTATCTTTTTATTTTTGCTGGAGATGGGGCATCCTACCGGATACCAGATATTCACCCACTATTTCAGAAACTCCAACCAAGAGATTTTTTTAAAGATTCTAACTGTCCTTTTAAGCACAATTGTTTGTATCTCTCTTGCACTTGGTTCACCGGGTATACTAACCAAGTAGTTTTAAACTTAAAAAAATGATGCACTGCACTTACAAGTTCAGTCAAGATGAAGTAAAATCTATAACAGTGCTCAATATCATAGAATTGTCCATAGCAGAGTAGAATATAGAATTTTTAAAAAAAAGCATTAAAAATTGCCTAGAATGATTAAAGTTTTATATTCTAGCTCCAAGGCTCACCTGGCATTTCCAAGTAATAAACGAGGACCCTTGTCGACTCCTCCTACCAGCCGTGCACCCTATAGTACAATTTTTATACTTTCCAAGTTTTCTTTATTTATCCAGTTATTTATGTATGTCATCCTCTTTCTTTCCTCTTACCCTTCTACTTCCGCTATTCCCCTTCTTCTACACCTTTCCTCACCCGATTCCACTCTCCACACCACTTGTTTCATATGCCCTTCTTCCCACCACCTAAAACCTTCCATGTGCAAACAAGTAAGCAAGATGATCAGAATTTTAGTATTATATATATGAACAATTATCAGGTGAACATGAAGCTTTAAATAACACAATCATGTTGGTTGATTTTTGCATACATTTATTACAATTATAAATTTATTTATTTATTATAAGAAAAAAATAGAAGAATAATACCATATATTTATTAGCAGTTATACAAGTTGGGGTCTAAATAAGCTACTCTTTCTAGTTTTACACACACGCATATATATATATATATATATATATATATATATACATATATATGGATGTCTAAAAATGTAATGTTTGAACAAAAAATTTAAAATGAATGTAGGCTCAGACTTATTTTATCCTTGATACTGTGACAGCGATAGAGTTTATCTATCAAATATCTCGAAATAACGGTGCACTATCACATGCATGTTACATGTTAGATGATTACAATAAAGGATGTTGATTGGTATTTGTTGCAATGGCCGATATCTCATAAACCAAGCGTTTTCAGACCTATATACTTATATAGAACATAATCCTGAAGTTATGCCATTGATTTTTCAAATACCCTATATATTATAGTAGAAGAGATAAATGAATATTTTAATGTAAACAAAAATACAGATTTAATAGTGTCTCGGCAGCAATGATTAAATGTTATAGTGAACCACATGTGCACACACCTCATCCATTTATTAGCAGTCATCCGAATTTGCCTCTAAATAATCCTGTCTTTCTATTTTTACACACATATACATATATGGAAGTCTAAAAACTAACATTTGAATGAAATAGTTAAAATGTAAGTTTATAATATCACATTTATGTGGAGGAATATTTTTTTCATAAATGCAGAGCTTTTTTTTTTCCAAAGTCACAATTTATATGTAAATAGTTAAGAATTTCAATGAATGCTGTGCCAAAATGTTTTTATAGTGCAATCGAATCTAAATAATCGAAACAAATGTATACAATTAAAGTGCTACAGGCCATTGTAAAATATGTATATAGTATAAATATATATATATATATACAAAAAACTGAAGAATAATAGAAGCAATTATGTGGGAAAGATACTGTATTATATATTTTTTTTCTCGGACAAAAAAATTAATCGATGGTTCATGAGTTTTTTTTTTGTTTTTTTTAAAATTATAACACCTCCATATTTTGACAAAACTGACCATTTTATCTTGTGCTGTTGACTGAGTACGTAAATGGTACTTGTTAATGTTCAATAACAAAAGCTAGTCGAACCAAAACTCCCTGATACAATTCTCAGAAGATAAGTCCACTATTAAAGACGTGGAGAAGAAAAATGAAAGAATACGAGCACACGTTGCATGTGTGTTTGTTGGTTGTTATTGCTCAAAAGTAAATAATCCTTTTGTACCATGCATACAAATTGTCAACTTCTGCCAATTTGTAGAGTCTAAGATTCTAGAACCCACTTTCCAGAGGAAAGCCACTGTAAAAAAAAAATTCCTTTCTTCCTCTGTGTACCCAAAACAAAACGGAACTAACATGAACCAAGTTTCTTTTCAAAAACTTTCCATCTATGGAATACAATACTGCAGGGTTGCTTCCCAGTTGAGTACAACATGGTCGTTTTTAAATTCGAGGATGCTGTGTTGTTTCAAAAGGATCTCGATCAGATCTACAAATGGACGGAGGACAATAACATGGAGCTAAATGACGTGAAATTTGAGCTTCTCCGCTATGGTAATAACGACCAGCTAAAAAGCGAGATATCATACCACACTCCGTCAGGAAAAATGATAAACATAAAGCAAGAAGTAAAGGACCTCGGTGTATCTATGTCTAGTGATTGTCTTTTTAGCAATCAAATAAACAAAGTTGTGGAAAAAGCCAAGAACCTCATTGCCTGGATCCTGAGGACATTTAAAACCAGAGAATATCGTGCAATGGTCACGCTGTATAAATCCTTGGTCATTCCAGTTTTGGAATACTGTTCTGTCTTGTGGAACCCAAGTAGCCCTAGGCTCATCCAAAAGCTTGAAGCCATTCAGTGGTCCTTTCTACGGAAAATTCAAGCTGATCGGAACTACTGGTCATGTCTGAAGAAGACAAAAATGTTCTCGCTGCAAAGACGACGTGAAAGGTACCGGATAATTTACATCTGGAAGATATTGGAAGGAAAGGTACCGAACATTAATGGCCACATTCAAGCCCGAGACAATGAACGCCGCGGGAGGCACTGTATTGTTCCCTCGCTAAAAACTGGTGGGAAAATACGAACCATTTTTGAAACGAGCTTACCTGTACAGGGGTCACAACTCTTCAATGCCATGCCTAGGTGTATTCGGGATATAAAAAATGCTGCTGTGGAACAATTTAAGCGCCCTCTTGATGCCTACCTCGCTAATATCCCGGACCAACCCCAAATTGTCGGATACACGGCGTGCAGGCAAGCCGACACCAATTCTATCGTGCACATGCAAGCACATGCTGGTGCGGTTCCTTTGTCTCACAGGATCCTCACATCAGCCAGGGCGAGTTGAACAACCAGCAAGCCTGAACACGCCTGTTCGAAGCACCAGACAAAAAAAAAAAAAAAAATGTGAACAATTTCTTGTCGAGTCGCTCACATAAATAATCAAATTCTTACCATTTAAGCCATCATTTCCAATTAGCAAAAGGATTATATTTTTTTAGCAATATTGACAGACAAACATGCATGCAAACATGACTGTTTTTTCTTTTTCTTTCTCCAAATTTGAATGTTTTAAACACTATACTCTTGTCCATCTTAAGATATTTTGTTTATTTCAAGGTCACATGTTCAACCAATATGGATAACTTGAGATTTTTAAAAAATGTAAAAAAAAATCTGATTGAGGTGATTTTATTTTTTTAAAGAAATATGAGACATTTTTATGTTTAAAAGAAAATGTCTGTAATGGAGACTGAAACAAAGCAACAATCAAAATAATATTTTGTTTAACAGAAGAAAAAAAATCAAAGATGGAGGACAACACAGCTAAGATGAATGCCCTGATATTTATTGAAGTGTTTTATGAAGTGATGAATTTGTATTTATTGAAGTGTTGAGAAAAAAACTGTAAATGTTGGATGTCATAAATAAGAAAAAAAGTTTGGCGAAGATCTTCCAGATAAACCCTAACACTACAAACTTAATTCTTTTTTTTTTCCTTCTATTTCTTTGTTTTATGAATGTATATGCAAAAAAAAAAGTTGAATATATTTTTTCAACTGTATATTTCTATTCGGCATATTTCTCTCAGAAAATACAGTTACAACCATTTTTATTTAAAAATAAAAAGGACAAACTCTAAGCATATTTTTCTAATTATTGATTTGAAAAAGACACTCTACCCTCCCCTATGAATATTAAAATAACCGGCAAAGTGTCACCTCTGTCCTTCAATCTTACCCAAACCAGCTTTTGAAGGTCAAGAATTTAGTTGAAATTTTGACTTTTGTAAAATTAAAGAAATCCTGTATAAAATATATTTTCAGCTCACTGATATTTTTTTATTTTTTTATATTTTAACATTTTCTTTTTAACGTTTTTTTTTTTATGTATATGTAAAATAAAAAATTCTCATGTTGCCCACTTTCATCTTTCAGCTTTTCCAAAGAGGAAGTAAAATTGAATGAAATGAGAATACAAAACGTTTTTAGACAAAATAACACACACAACACACAATAAGCCTCTGGCTTGATTCTATAGATGGAGTCACTACTTAAAAACAAAAACAATATTTTTATAAAGTACTAACTTTCAAATGACATGTGTCAAAAGTTGAGCCCAATTCGATTATTAGTTTACAAATTACGGTTGTTTAACTAAAGCTACTGTTGCAAATTTTCAAAATAATAGAAAAATCTTAATTTCATATATTGATAAAGTGTTGCTTTCTGATGGGAAAAATACTGTTCAAACAAAGCAATGGCTTGATAAGTGTCATTCAGACTCTGGTCTGTCGCAAACAATGATTAAGAGGTGGTATGCTGACATTAAATGCAGTTGTACAGACACATGATGCTGAATGCTGAAGTCGTCCAAATTCAGCAGTTGTCACAGAAAAAAAGAAAAACAGTTCACGATTGTAAATTGAATAAGAGAGTTGAAGATATCAGAACGCAATATATTCACCATTTTTCATGAAAATTTGTCAGTTAAAAAGCTGTTTGAAGTGGGTGCCGCATTTGTTCACAGTCAATCAAAAACAACATGCATCAACGATTCAGAGTTTTGTTCGCAACTGTTTCAACAAACAGAAGAATTTTTGCATCAATATGTGAAAATGGATCCATCATTTAACTCCAGAGTAAAATCTGTAGTCAACTGAGTGGGCAGCAGATGAAAGCCATCCAAAGCGATCTAATACGCAAACATCAGCAGGCAAGGTTTTGACCTCTGTATTTTGGGATATGCAAGGTATTTTGTTCATCGATTACCTGAGAAAGGAAGAACTATCCAGCATTATTAGTGCATTTGAAGGAAAACGGATACAAATGAAGAAAAAAATGCACCGTTTCACAAGTCAATCGCAACAATGGCAAAACTACATGAACTGCACTTCAAATTGTTTCCGCACCTACCCTATTCTCAAGATCTAATTCTCAGCGACTACTGGTTGTTTTCAGACCTCAAAAGAATGCTCCAGGGAAAGATATTTGACTCCAATGAAGAAATGATATCAAAAAATGAGACATATTTTGAGGCCAAAGACAAATCATTCTATAAAAAAAGCATCGAATTGTTAAAAAAGCATTTGAATATGGGTATCACCCTAGAAGGAGACTGTTGATTAATGAAGTCAAATTTAGCTTAAAAGTTGTTATTTTATTAGTTTGAGCCGGGACTTATTTAGTGATGTGTTATTTTCTGATGTCCTCCATTGTGTAATTGAGTTGCTACCATGAACAAAGTTTATTTCCAAGAACTTCCAATGTGTAGAATATAATACCGCAGGACTGCTTCTCAGCTGAGTACAACATAGTCGTTTAAGTTCGATGTTAACAAATTCTTGGCAAGCCGCCTACTTAAATAAAAAAGTTCTTACCATTTAAGCCATCATTTCCAATCCTCTCAAAAGTGTTGTTCATTGCCAACTTACAATCTTATTAACACTTATCCTTGTGTGGCCTTCAGGCCTTGATAAGTGGCGGATCATTAGTATATAAAAACTTAATAAAAAATCATGTGCTCGCTGTGCCTCCTATCACTGAATCAATTATCTGCAAACATATTTACATACTTTCCCTGAAAGAAAGTCAGTTTAATGTGGGGAAATCAAACTCACCATGGAGGACTTCAAAAGGGTATAAACTTAGCCATCAACAGCATGTTTGCATTCCTTGGTTTAAAAGAGTCATGCTACCAGCAATAACCGCCCTCCCTTCCAGAGGAGATAATACCTGGGAAGATTGCCTCTGAAGACTGAACCGAATCATACCACATTCAGACAAAGAAAGAGCAAGATAGTGATTAGGTTGTTCGAATAAGCCAAGGATTCTTCTGGCCAGTTATGAAATAGGAACTGAAGACATCCCTCTGAGATAACTCTGCTCCCAAAACTATTACAGAGATACATATTTCATTCAAAACAAAGTCTTGTTATATTTTATTGTCATACAAGGAATACTATTCTCTATAAAAATTAACTAGTACAGGGTGGGCAAAAATAAGGGTCCTATTTTTAAAAATTCATAACTTTTTTATTTATTGATTTAAAAAAAAAATTTTTTTTTAGAATAAGTAAAGGACCCCTTCCGAAGCAAGCATGAGCCGTATTACCCCTAAGGAACGTACCCTCATTTAGAAAACATTATTTTTGCTTAAAAAACTCAAAACAGTGTAAAAAACAATACTTTAGTTTTTGTAAGTTTTAAGAAGTGTTTTTCGGCTAAAATTTGTTTTGTTTATTTCAAAAAATCTCGGAAGGGTCAGTCTACACACACATAAAGTTTGGTGAGTTTAACTTTTATTTTGTGGAAGTTATTCAAATTCAAGTTATTCAAATTTAAAGATAGGACCCTTATTTTGGCCCACCCTGTATGATAAAGTTCTGACCATTTAAGCTATCGTTTCTACTTCTCTCAAGGGTGTTGTTCATCACCAACTGACATTCTAATTAACCCTTATCTTCGAGTGGCTTTTGACCTTAATGTAATGATTCATTAGTATTAAAAAAATGAAAGCAGCACTATTTTCACTTGCTTATCACTGTCAGCTCATTTACATTTTGTCTTCTCCATAAACAATAGTTCTGTCAATTAGGTCATTACTTTTGATCCCATTGATGTGCCCAAATGATCTGCTGAGTAAAAGAAAATATGTGATGTCCAGGTCCTAAAAAAGTATGTTCTTCAGACTACTTATTGTCTCTAGCAGAGTATGATGGATACGCAATTTGCATATAAATTAGTGAAACGATTATTTTCCTTTTTAGCACTGTTGATAGGCAAACAGGCATGCAAGCATGACTGTTTTTTTTCTTTCTCCAAATTTGAATGTTTCTTAATACAAGTAAAGAGGTTGTAATAGCAAGACTCCGTATAGGACATACACATATGGCTCACAAGCATTTATTGAAAGGTGAAGTTTCCAATGTGTATATCAAATCAAGAATCTTATACAGTCAAACATATATTGATAGACTGTCATCATCTTCAAAATAAGCTGAAATTAATACTACAATTCGAAAATTTAAAGGATCTGTGTAGACACAAACACAACTAAAATCTTAGACTTTATCAAAGAAGTTAAACTCTTCCAAAAAATTTAATTTCAATTTTTTTTGCAAAACCATTATAACATAATTATCCTACCTATAGGATTCCAATTGACAACTTTATTTGGCATGAAATAGCTCCTAGTTTATATGTCATAAACAAACCAATCCTTAATACAATTTGGGCATGCATCGAGGAGAAGAAGAAACACAGTTCGATTAACGTATATAAAGTAAAGTCAGTCTCTTTATTGTTTCTTTGTCATCAATAGCTTTCTTCATACAAAATCAATACTTGATTCTGGTTTGTCAGTTTTTGTCTTCTGTTTCGTACATCCCCTTTTTTACACAAGAGACGTTGCTAGTCTTTCTTTACTGTACCGTTATTTGCATGGAAGGTGCTCGACTGAGCTCCAATCTCAGGTTCTTCCTTATAAGACATTCACAGCAAGACTTGCCTTGCTATCGCCATGAAAATAAATTTACCTTTATTTTTCTATGTGCTGAATGTCAGACGGAATGGCAAGGCTAACCATCTGTGGAACAGATTACCGTGAGGCTAATTCCCTGCAGATTACAAAAGTGTCGTTTTCAAATTCAATGTTGATGGATTCCTGTCACAAAACCCTTCTCTACAAGCATTCGAACTTGATCCACTTCATCAATCATTCTCACTTCTCCCATAAGAGTCTTAAATCTCTCAACTGATAATCATTCCATCTCATTAATCCTTATCCTTGAGTGGTGAACTATCTAGTAAAAAAGAATATGAATAATGAACCGGTCTAAAGATAGAAACATCTAACTTTTATTTTTGTTTCATTGAATAATGTACGATTTGAAACATATTATTTTGACACGTTTTAATCCATACAGAAATATAATCAAATTAACGCTACAGAAATAATCGTCTCCCCTTCCTTTCAACAGATTGCAATTTACGTCCAAATACTTCAATTTAAAAAGTAATGTGTGAAAACAAAGAAAGTATCAACAAGGGGAAGTAACTCAAGCAATCAAGGGAAATAATTCATTATACAATTTAAAATTACGTTCGGTACAATTTCAATAACACTGTTTTTTGTTCACTGCCGAAAAACAGAATATGAGAATTATTATATATACATACATATATATGTAAAAGAAAAATGTATTTATGTCATCATAATTTAGATAATTCTAACGACTGTTTCGTTAAAAAGAAATTATTTTCACGTCATAAATGCACCACGTATTTTCAAAAATTATACTTCTATGTTATTTCTCCAAATCAGTCATCTTGAGAAAGTCTTTAAATAAAGACGAAACACTGATGAATATATACATAATTTTAGTTTTTTCGTTTTTCATGTTGGAATATTATTTCCATAATTATCAACACATATATATATATATATATATATAGTCATCCACATACAGACTGTTTTGCAGCTCATCAGTGCGGCTAGACCAGTTAGTGCCTCAAGCCGGGATCGAAACGCAACCGTCGAGCTGACAGTCGGCGATGCTAACCCCTACGCCATCATGCGACACTAACTGAATGTAAGGAATATCTCAATGAAACGAAATGTAAACATTGCAAATGACCGGAGCTCGAATCAGTTTTACCTAATGAGCATTGCCTTAAAGCTAATGGCCGTTGACGATACCCTTACAAAATAAGCTCCACCCGGAGGGAGCTTTTTATAGTCATCCACATACAGACTGTTTCGCTGTTTCACAGCTCATCAGTGCGACTAGACCAGTTAGTGCCTCAAGCCGGGATCGAAACGCAACCGTCGAGCTGACAGTCGGCGATGCTAACCCCTACGCCATCATGCGACACTGATATATAATATATATATACTAGTGCGCTGGCTTCTCAAAACCACACCTGACCTTGTGCCTAATCTCTTTGCAAGGAGGGAAATAACTTAACTTTTTAAAAATTTTATAGCCAAGATTAGAAGTTCAGAATTTTTCATCCATTTGTGATTTAAAAAAAAAAAAAAAAAAAAAAATTGTGTTTATGATGATGATCGATATTGGCTAAGAAATAACTAGAACGTTATAATAAAAACAAAAATACAATTGTCTAATGTGAGATTCGAACCCACAGTAGCATTAACTATTTGAAGTGAAAGCAAACGCTTATCTACTGAACAAACGAAAATATTTTGTCTTTTAAACTACTTAAATGAGTTCAGGATAGGGAATTTTTACCCCTCCGCATAGATCCAAAAGAGTTCGATCATCTAAAGAAATAAATATAAAATAAAAAATTCTTAAAGTAAAAATACATTAATGAACATTTATTAAATACTTTTATCCATTTTTAATAAATGTTTTCTCATCAAAGTAAACAATACGTCAAATAAATTTGTTTATAATGTTATTTTTACGTACTTTTAATATTGAATAATGAGTTTTAAAGAGTTCAAGAGATTCTGGCATTAATAAGGACATCAGATCGAAGGTGTTGACCTCAAACTGGCTCTTTGATCAACCATTTAACTCTGATGCAACAACACACATAGACGACTTTGCTTTATTTATATATATATATATATATATATATATATATATATACAGTACCGTCCAAAATTAAGAAACAAAAATAAAATCTTCCTAATCTCAAATAAATTATATTGTAATATTTGGGGAAATTTCACCAAATATGTAAATTATGTAGTTGGACTTTTACTGAGATTTTCAAATGAATTAAAATAATAGTATTAAAGTTATCCACCATTTTACATATTTCAAGTGTCCAAAATTAAGCAACATTAAGGAAAAATAATTGTTTAAAGTTTAAAATAGTAGGGTTTTTTTGTATAAAAGGAGTAAAATAAATATTCTAAACTTTAATTATCATCACTGCTGCAAGTCACGCAATATCAATCATGTCAAAAAGAAATAAAACTGATTTAAGCGACAAAGCAAAAATCGTCAAATTAAGAAAGGAAAAGTTGACAATAGAAGAAATCGGAAAACGTGTGAAACGTTCAAAAAGTGATGTAAGCCGAATTCTCAAACTCTATAAAGAAACTGGAAGGTTAAGTAACACAAAGAAACCTGGTAGACCAAGAAAAACAAAAGAGAACAGTTATACAACGGCGAGTGTTAAAAGACCGTTTCCTTACAAATGGAAGGTGTCACGAATGTTTCACGACAAACTGTATCGAGAAGGTTGCACGAAATAGGTCTTTTTGCAAGATCTCCTCGAAAAAAGCCGCTAATAAGTAAAAAAAAACAAAGCAGCTAGATTGGCGTTCGCAAAAAAGCATGTTATATTGTAAGAAAAAAATTGGAAAAAGTTTATTTCAGAGACGAATCGAAATTTAATGTATTTGGCAGTGATGGAAAACAATTTGTAAGAAAAATAAAAGGTGAAAGTTTGGATCTAAGCTGCATAAAAAACCTGTTAAATTTGGTGGAGGTTGCCTGATGGTTTTCGGCATGATATCATGGCAGGATACATCACCACTTGTACGCTTAAATACTAGAGTAAATGCTACTGTATACAAGAATGTTTTAGAACAGTATGTTTTGCCAGTGTTGCACAATTCTATTATCGAAAAACCTGTTTTTATGCAGGATAATGCTCCCTGCCATACGTGAAAGCTGGTCATGAATTATCTGGCTGATCAAGAAGTAGAGGTAATGGACTGGCCTGCTCAGAGTCCTGACATGAACCCTATAGAAAACTTATGGAAGACTCTAGGGCAGAATGTTATGGCAAAGAATCCGGAAAACATCAAAGCCTTGTGGCTGAAACTGAAAGATGAATGGGCCACGATAACTGTGGTCCAATGTCAAGATTTAGTGAAATCCTGCAGTCGTAGATGCGCAGCAGTTATTGAAAACAAAAGTGGAAGTAGCAAATATTAAATCTTTTTTGCCTTTTTAATGTGATTCAGTTAAAAATGATGTTTTGTTCCTTAATTTTGGACACTTGAAATCTGTAAAATGGTGGATAACTTAAAAATATTATTTTACTTCATCAGAAAATCTCGGAAAAAGTCCAACTGCATAATGTGTATATTCAGTGGAATTTCACAAAAATTAATATATAATTTTGTTTACATTCAGAAGATTTAATTTTTGTTCCTTAATTTTGGACGGTACTGAATATAGATTTCATTTTTTTTATATGTATTGTTAATTATTTGGACAAGTGTTTGTATTTTACTTAATCTTAATCGTATCTGTAACTTGACAAAACAAATAATGTTAGTATATTTAAATTTAAAGAAGTAATTCATTTCGATTGTTGATTTTGTATTTTTAAGTATGCATTAAAGAAATAAATAAAAACAATATATTCGGTTATCTTGAACTTTTCAGCTTTAAGATGGCTGTAATTGAAGCAACATTATCTTAACCAAATTAGTTCTAATTTTATCACAATTTGGTTCAATTAATAACTTATTTAATATTTAATGACAATACCGTAATAATTAGGTTATATTATTACGGTATTGTTTTGCCATTAAATTGTTAATTGAACCTGATTGTTATAAAACTACAACAAATTTGGTGAAGATAATGTTGTTTCAATGGCAATTCAGTTCATTTCACTAAATTTGGCAAAAAATAAAACTAGCATGCTTCAGTTGCCATGCAGGGAAAGGGTGGAACAAAGTTTTACATAAGAGGATACAGTAGCCCAGCACCTGTCCAAATTCGCCTTGAATTGCTGCGTCAGTGGCGCATTTACTACATCTCCTGCAAGTCTATTCCAAAGTAAAGGGATTTTTATTGAGAAAGCGTCTGTCCTTCGGTTCAATTAAAATCAGCGTTGAAACAATTTTCTGGTGATGCCAACGTAGACTTCTTTCTGGTGCAGGAGTGAATAATAGGTCCCGAGGGATATTGTAATGGCCTTTGAGGAGATTGTAGGCCAAAATCACGTATTAGATATGGAGCAGACGCCTAGACACCAAACTCTAATGGTGGTCTGATGAAAGAGACATAAAATGGGAGAAATATTTCAGGAATAAGTTTTCAGAAGGAGTGTAAATGAGAAATAGGGTCCGCATTGCTTTGTTTGCGGCTTGAATGCAATGTTTAGATGGCTAGAAGGACGAGTCTACCAGTAGGCCAATATTTTTTGTCTCATTCCCCTCCTTGAGCAGACCTGTGTTACCACCGAAAGTAAGATTCAAGTCAGAAGACAGCCATCAAAGCTGAAAAGTTCTAGATAACTATGTATTCTAATAAAGATATGGTGTTTAATCTATGTACATGTTTGCTAAATATACACCATAAAGATTATTTTATTGCTGTGTCATATATTTTGAAGTGAAAATAATATAAAAATGAAATAAGTTTAAAACGCAACATTACGAAACACTGAGTTACCTCCCTTAGATCATTATTTCATTTTATTTTTTCAGAGTAGCATCCGTAAGTATTTACACCAAAATTTAATTTTGGACTGTTTCATAAAAATAGTCTACATACAGTGTTTATGTAAACTATGAAATATAAAAACAAACATGATGAAGATAGTGCTTTTTTAAAATAAATATTCTAAAATTTTTAACGATACGTTTTTCTGTATAGAAAATGTTTAAAAATAAAACCGTGTGTCTGTAATAATGCTATGATTAAATACAATTAAGTAGTTCATAAATACTAAATAACGGTAAAATAGAAACAGTCTACTTGATGACTATTTCCGGTATTGAATTCGGAAATAGACAAGCTGTGTTTATCAGAAAACTATTACTCATTATATATTTTTAAAGAATTTTTTTGGGGGATAGGGGAAATTAATAATTTGTTTTCATCATTTTTTATTATTATTAACACATAGGACAATCAAACTTCTATTTATAAATGGATTTTTTTTAAGTTACCAATAAAAAAATAAAACTTTCTTTTTATAATTGCAATCTTTTTTAACAAATAATCAAAACTATTTTTTATAATTGTTTTTTTTTATTTGAAAATATTTTTAAAATAATAATTTTTTTTTTAATAGTCTAATAGATTTTTATAAATAGAAATGTAACAAAATTTAAATATATTAAACCTCATAGTAATAACGTATGAAAACTCGTGTTCAAACTAGTGAAATTAAAAATTCCGGCAAATTCTAAGCGTACGAAAATGATGAAGGGATGTTTTCTGATAACCACCGCTTGTCAATTTCCGAATTCAAAACCTGAAGTAGACTGTTTCTCTTTTACCAAAATAACTAATATAAGTATATGTTGCAAGCTACACTAAACAGAAAATAACACGAAAATAAGAAAAACTATCTTATATTTTCAAATAGAGATTCTATAGAACACACACGTACATAGATATATCTATATAGTCATCCACAGACAGCTGTTTCATGGTCTACGACTGATCAGTATGTCTAGACGTAGTAAGTGTATTCATGCTGAGATTCAAAACCCAAACGGGCAATCACATTCAAATGCAATCAGCAGTCAAGCACCGTGTCCATTACTCAAACCAACTTGCTAAGTAGAAGAAATTATAGCGCTATATGTATGTACTTTCTTTGCTTAAGTATATTTTTATTTTATTTTATGCTACCAGTAACTGAGGAAATCTATTCTTTACAGAAGAAAGTGAAAACCATTATCTCCTCTTCCATAAAGTTCAACTTATAAATAGCGGGCATATGTGTCGTCATCGTCATCGTCATCGTCATGTGTTTAACGTCCGTTATACATGCTAGCATGTGTTGGATGTATATATATATGCTGTTTTTATTTTTAATTATTTATGCCCGCCAACATGACCAGACACAACAGCTGCTGTTGCTTATTCTATATTGTTGTTGGTATTTGGGCAAACTCTGCCCGTCATTTCAAGCAACCTCTGATTCCCATCACCATTCGTGCAATCTCGATCCATTGCCTTAAAGTATCTGAAATATTTCTTGCAATATTATTTGAAATAAAAAAAAAATAACGGGTTCAGTCATAACTTTCAGTCATAAAATTTATATGGAATCCGAATATGGACCTAAAAAGTATTTGCCAAAATAAATTCTCGATATTTTGGGAAGGAAATAATTTGTTGAACTGGAAATTTTTTTTATATTCCCATTTAAATCCGAAGAAAAAAAAATGTTTGTTTACAAAGATTTTTCTGAAACATCACTACCAAAAAAACAACAAAAACAACCCAGCCTATTAAAATTAAAATTGGATACCATTACAAACCAGCGGAGTGTTACAACTGTTGACTTAGGGAAGATGCTGTCAGGCATGTGTATGCAGTGTAATGATGTATGAAAGTAAAACTTTCCCAGTGAAGGTTAAGGACATACGTTGCATGGAGAAACATAATATCAGAATTCTATGATAAATGTTTAATGTGAGTCTTAAAGACAGGTTTAGATATGACGACCTCAGAGCTAGACTAAATCTGGGCGGTATACTGAGATATTTGTAGAAAAGGAGATTTTAATAGTATGATTACGTTGAAAGAATGGATGAGAGTTCTTGGGTTAGTAGATGTTGAACAGTTGAGGTAGCAGGTTCAGTTAACAGAGGAAGGCTAATAAAAGCATGGGAGGGAGTTTTGGTAGGGTTTAACCAAACAGAGTTATCCCCCTTACCACAAGACTAACGTTCGCTTTGTAACCTAAACGAGATGTGAATAAACGCGGGTCAGCCATCTTGGATCCGAAACCTAAAACACTTGCTTTTCTTCGGTCGTTATTCAGTACCATAACAGAAGAAATAAGAATGGAGTTAAAGGAAAGAGAGATGAATAGAATAGCTGGCCAGAGATAGATTCGTTTGGAAGCCAATTTGTAAAAGCCATCTAACGCATGCCAGCATGAAAAACAAATGTTAACCTGAATGTTATTATTAGGATGATGATGATCTTGACATAACAATCCGAGATTACGACTGTGACGACTGTTATGTTATGCAGATTTGTTATTGTTTAAAGACTATTTCAAAATTTAGAGAAAACAGTAATTTGTTTTTATTTAAAGATTTTCTAATTTTCGTAACTCTTCTAAATTAACAGTTAACACAGCTAAAATAAAATGAGTCCAGACATCTTTGTAAAATATGAACATTGTTTTTTTTTTTAGACTTTAGGGAGAATATTGAAAAAAAATCGAATGTATTTTTGCAAAAACCTTTTAGGTCCATATTCTGATTCCATATAATCTTTTATAACTGAGAGTTGGGATTAAAAGCGTTTTATTATTTATTTCCAATTATACCACAAGAAATATTTCAAATACTTCGGTCTGACAGGCAGAGATTGCCCGAATGGCGACGGCAATAAAGAATCAGCAGCAGCTGTAATGCTGGCAGATATAAACAGAAAAACCGTATATGCTAGTATGTGTTGAATGTATATATATATATATATAAAAATATAGTCATCTGTAGACTGATGTGTTTGTTTGTTTGTTTGAAGGTAAGTTATCACCTTCCACACCTATTCAAAACATGAGATTGTCTGATCACTCAAGTTGAAATACAAAATAATAATTGTTGATTATCTGGTGTTGCTGAATACTGACAATTAAGATTTTACCCTTTTTAAAATGAATTGTTCTAAAATCGAATAAAACGTCATAAATAGAATTTTGTCATTGACTTGACGGTGACATTACAAATCAGAGCATTATCCAATTTCAATGAGGTTTTCAGCAAACATCGAATTAATTATATACTTTATAAGGATAATTTTTCATGTTTAACATCGCTAAATGGATTCTGAAGATAATGTCGGTTCAGATTAATGCACGTGCTCAGTAACGTATCTTTACTATTTTTGTATATGTTGTTACTATTAAAATTGACTCTACATACATTTTTCCTCAACATTTTAAAATTAAGGGGTCCTAAACATCTACATACAAATAGTCTACATTTGATCTCTCTCTCTCTCTCTCTCTCTCTCTCTCTCTCTCTCTCTCTCTCACACATATATATATATAATGTATATTTGCAGACAGCTGTTTTGCCATATCACAGCTCTTTAGTGTGGCGAGACGTGGCAAGTGTTTTAACATTGTGATTCAAAACCTGATCTCAGACCACTCCCAACTGTGATCATCGGTCAGGAATCTTAACCCTATGCCACATCACCCAATTCTGACAGTAATACTTATGTCTTTTGTTTCACATTTGACACTACCGATTACCTAGAGATCTCTACAGTTAAGTGTATTTTATTGCTCATTATTGATATATATATATATATATATATATATATATATATATATATCTATATCTATCTATATCTAAATGAATAAATGCAAAAGTTTCTTTGAATTATCATTCCTATATTACCATTAACACGGGTTACTATTTTTTAAATCTATAATACAACATAATATTTTGAAATACTCTATATATAGTACCGACGAAAGATCCAAAGACAATCATTTGAATGCCTAATTAGCATAACTATTTTTTAAACAGTTCATAATAAATTAATGTTTAGTGTTATACATTTGTAATTTTATTGTCCCATTTTGTCTATATATATATATATATATATATATATATATATATATATATATATATGAGAGAGAGAGAGAGAGAGAGAGAATAGGTTCGTCGATATTAACAATAATTAATTAAAAGGTTAAAAAAAAATGGGTAATTTACTAAAACCTTTCTTCTAACATCACTCGCTACAATTCTTACCAACAGGCAAAAGCGAGAAAAGGTAAGAAAGCGGGTTAGGGTTAGCTGGCTGTCTTACTAACTTTTTCTCTCTCTCTCCCCTCCCATCGCCAAATTTTTTTCAGACCAATTGATTTCTTTCTTTTGATTTCATTAAGGACTTATTTAAAAGATAAATACATTTGTATCAACATTACCAAGATGTTAATGTTCTTTTATTTATATGAATAAATGCAAAACTTTCAGTTTTGTGTTTACAAGAAACTTATGAATGAAATGTTTATTATTTAAAATTTTGATTTCAAGTATTTAAAGTAGTGAACTTTGTGAACCGATAGCAAGCTGGCATATATATATATATATATATATATATATATATATATATATATATATATATATATAATGAAGGAAAAGTTTGAATGAAATCCAACAAAATGTAAAGATGAATGGAAAGAGTGGATATTCCGTCACTTGAAATAATTGACTTCTCCATATATTTATCTCTCTCTCTATATATATATATATCTTTCTCTCTCTCTATATATATATATCTTTCTCTCTCTCTCATATATATATATATATATATATATATATATATAAATACGAAGGAAAAGTTTGAATGAAATCCAATAAAATGTAAAGATGAATGGAATAAGTGGTTACACCAAAACAATGTCATCAAACTGACTCATCTGGTGAGCTTCTTAGTTGTTCGTCTTTATTGTTGAAATTCTTACTCAGAAATGAATTAAGATGTCATTTTTTGAAAAGTTACAAAAAAGAAATTCTTATATCTAAACTGTTGCTAAAATTGCTAAAAAAATGGTCGAATTCTTAAACCACTCCAGAAAGTACCGTATGCCTGATACAATCATCTACCTATGTTTTAGAGTCAGATACGTCCTAAGATCGAGTACTGCTGCCACATCAGAGCACTTTTTCTTGCCTTGGCAGAATATAAAAATTTCTCTACAGCCCAATTCTCACAGAAAATACATTGCTCATTCTTTTTACTCTATTGATATTCCCATAAAGAATTTTGTATCAAATTTCACCCTTTGTGACCAGGGCATCTTACCCCCAGCATTTCTCTCTATGACTGATGAAACTCTAAGCGATATTCATATTACTCTCTGGGATGTTGCCAAACTAATTAAAAACCTTGATACCAACAAGGTAACTGGTCCAGACAACTGCAACTAGTACTAGCTCCTATTTTTTTTACAAATCTGTTCAATTGTTGCTTAAACTAGAAATGCTTCTCATCTCCATGAAAACCTTGTTGTTCTGCTCAGTGTTTAAAAATGCTGATGACTGGTCTTCTACAACTCAGTCCAGATCGATCAATCTCATGTCTGCCATGAGCAGGTGTTTGAATCTGTGATGAACCAAAAAATTGTCAATCACCTCAACATCTACTTTGCGACAAGCAATACGGATTCAGTCTTGCAAGATCAACAGCTGATGTGATATTACACAGGATCAGTGAATCTATCAATGGGAGTTTCCTTACTAGAGCGATAGCACTTGACATTTCAAAGACCTTTGATAAGGTTTGGCACAAAGGTTTACTAGCAAGCTTGCTAGCTATAGAATAACTGTCAACATCTTTGTAATCATTAAATCTTGTTACTCTGATAGATTTATAAAAGTAGATTTATGGGCAGATTTCTGAAGCACATTGAATCAATACCGATTCTGGGTTGAACACTTTTCTTGATCTTTATCAATCGTCTTTCAAATCCTATTTTGAGATCATTTGTTGATATTTATGCTGAAGACACAACTATCTATGGGAGCACTTCGAGGAGCACTGATGATCATGATTTTGCTGATTCTCTCTCTTTCGAGCTGGAGCATGTGATGCCTCTAAGACCAAACTTCTCTCCTTTCATCACCAATGCTCAGATCCTGATTTTACCTCAGTTGAAATGAATGGTTCTCTCCTTAAGGAAGCTCTCTGCTTTGATAAGCTCCTAGGACTTACTTTCACTCTCGACCTAAAATGGAAGTCTTATATCATTTATGTAGCTAAGGTAGCTGGAAAAAATGGTGGGATCACTCTTTTACTTCAGAAGGTACCTGCCTCTTGACGCAATCCTATACCTGTATAAGAGTCAGATAGGTCTTAAGATCGAGTACTGCTGCCACATCTGGGGTGGTATCATTCAGAGCACTCTTTCTTACCTTGACAGAATGCAAAACCGACTTTACAACATAGTGGGTGATGTTGTCTTCTCCTTTCTTCGGCCCTTCTCTGCTGATTGTGTGAGTTCAGCTTGTGTGTATTTTTCTCTCACAAATTGTTTTAAGTAGTGCTTATTTGATGTGAGCAGTATGTACATTGTTCAATCTGATACACGTTGTTGAATGTTGTAGCAGTGACAAGTTGCTGATATTGCTCATACTGTTTATTTACTTCCTACCCACTGAACAAAATGTGGCACAAGGCCAGAAGGTGGGGGGGGGGATGGTGCCAGTACTCTCAAAATCTCACCCTGGCTTTGCAAAAATAGCCATGAACAGACCCGTCTGCATTTTCTGGTAGGTGTGCCTCAGATGATTCTTAGTAAACCAACCCTTTTTCTTAAAAAAAGAAGATAATGCCTGGGAAGGTATACCTCCTAGGACTGAGTCGGACCATACCTCACCCCGATCGAAAAGAGGGCCTGAAACTGCCATGACAGCAACTAGTCTGTTGGATTGAATTCTTGATGTTAGACTTTTAGTAGAGATATTTTTAGCTAAAAGTATATATACTTTCCTATTTTATTTTATTTGAATTTGTAGCCCATTTTGTATTTGTACAACATTTGTAATTCCCTGTTTTCTTGTTACATTTGTTAGTGTTCGCACATATACTTTACTAGTAGAATATTTATTGCAGGACGGGTATAAGCAATAATATATCACTAGTTTTAGATTTTAATGTTTTTCATTCTTTTGGAAAGGGGTATGGTATGGTTTCGGTTGTACTCCCTAAATGGTAAAGTTTACAAAAATAAATAATGTGCCCACGTTACTCATCCTGTTTCCTAGAATATATATTCCATAATTCATAATGACCTTTTCAATAGTTTAGGATTTTACAAATCACATATATATTATTGACGTTCAAAATCCTTTCAAAATTTTATTACTTAATGTTACTCAAAATTTGACGTAGAGCAATTCCTTTCTCTATTAAATGTTTTATATCTAACTTATTTTAAAAAGATTTTGAGGGGCGGTAGCGAGTTTGAGTTAGCGCACTCACTAAATGGTAAAGTTTTTAAAAAAGAATAATGTGTCAATGTTACTCACCGGGTTGCCAAGAATATATATTCCACAGTTTATAATGGGTCATATTTTAGTTAAGGAGATTATCTTGTAGATATATAAATATATACACATACTTTCATTTTTATATAGGGGTAAGGAAGAGACGTTTTCAAATTCAATGTCATAGCAAGTTTAAACAGAATTCTGACGGAATTTCACTTTAGACTAGATTAATGCAACGTTTTGAATTAAATATGTTCTTACTGTTAAAAGCGACTCTGTATTATTTTTCATGACAATATTTTGAGTAACAGGACACAAAAACAAAATAAGGAGGCCTCCAGAGAGCTACTGAAATCATACCTTCCTTGACTCTCAGCAAGCTTGCTCATCCCGATGGCGGTTTTGAATGTTGTGAGCACTGACTCTGGAGACAGCAATAACTTCCTTGCCAAATTATATATCAGCGTTTAAATCTTCGTAAATATCAAATTAGTTCTTATTTTGTGATTTTTCTGAGAAAGAGAGAGAAATAAACTATCAAATACCGGTTAGAACATAAACTCTATTTCAGGGTTATTAACAATCTGTGATTGGAGCTGTAGCATCGATACTGATCGAAAAATGTATATGCAGAAAAATGTTATAAACAGGAGAATGTGAACAAAAAAAAATCGCCCACTTTTTTTTTTATTCTTGGTCAGAAAATATTGCAAGAAATGGAAAAAGTCAATTGTTGACATTTTGAGGAAAAAAGCTTGATTTCTGCTGAACGAATAACATTATTTCCTCTTTTATTTCTGATCTCAATTTCCATTTGATGCAGAAAGTAATTCTTCTGCTATTTTACTCCAGCAGCCAAGTTTCATATAAGTTACTAGCCGGATTATCCGTCCCAAAGCGGGTTCATTATATCTCTAAGAGGACAAATATAACAGGGATACCCATAGGGTAGGTAGAGTAAGTTATAATAATGATACTAATGTTTCATATAAGTTACTAGCCGGATTATCCGTCCCAAAGCGGATTCATTATATCTCTAAGAGGATAAATATAACACGGATACCCATAGGGTAGGTAGAGTAAGTTATAATAATGATACTAATGTGATAATTAGTCAGGGCTATGACGATGATGATGATATCTGTCTTTGTTACGAAAGTGGGTTATACAAAAATAGGTTAGTAAATGGAATGCAGATTTTGGTCGCATCAGAAATTAAAAACTGGATTGTTTTGACAATTTCTGATTTGTGCAAATCGGTAGATACATTTGTAAAATAGACATCTGTGTTTGTTGCTTAGAAATGAAAACAGATTTTGATAAATACAGTGAATTGAATGGGACAGTAAACTTGAGAGGGTAATTGTTAAGAAATCGAGCTAATGTAAATAGATTAATCTAGCTGTCTTCATCTAACGACGAGCAAACAGATGTAGATCACAACATCGGCTTAGGTTGGAAACAGAACCGCCCTAAATTCTAAACATGTACCATACAAAATCAAAGCGAAAATCTATAACACATATGTCCTTTATGTAATCGTATACAAACTTGAATGTGTCAACTGGACTGTAAAATTACGTCAGAAAGTAGAAACTTTCCAAAGCCGCATCATACGCTTCATTACTGATCATAAACTATCTGATCACATCAGTATCGCAGAGTTGTGAAAACTCACTGCCATCCAATCAGTGTTTTCTGTCATCAAATGGAAAGTCTTGAGATTATTTGGACACATTAAACGTTCCAGTGTGGGGCTATGCAAAATATGCGTTCAATGAATAATACAAGGAAGCCGGTCGAAAGGTAAACAAAAGAAAAGATGGATAGACAACGTTTATGAATGGACGAACATAAAAATAAACCAAACAGACACTTTGGCCGAATATCATAATGCTTGGAGGACAAATAGCCATGTTAGTGCATACTTACGGCTGACAGAGTAAACGTTTAATAAAAAATAGTTTTTAAATAATTTTGACCGATTTTAAGATCATGCTATAAAGACTGAATTGCATGAACACTATTGTGAACTTTCAGGTGAGATTTTTATAAAATCTGAACTTCCTGTGTTGTTCACCATCTCACCTCTGCAAATGCCGATGTGAAAATTTACTCGAGAAGGTCTGAAATGATGAAGGCTATTTCTCTGCTGGACGGGACATGCCTCTGGTCAGTGATTCTTCATGGGATCCTCTGTGTCCTGGGGCATTAGTTCTGTCGATTATTCCATACTATTTGTACCCAAAACATATCTTCTATTTATCATAGCTACAAACTCCGGGTTGAGAAAATGAGAGAAATTAATGGTGCTTTTTAGGTATACATTCCAGACGTCCGTCTCGCTTCGCTTCTAAATGAAATCTCCCCATTTTACTCGATCATATGCTTACTTGCTTTGCTTCTCGTCACGTTTTCAATGCATGTCCTTTTTTAAACATATTTTATCGCTTGTTATTTTACTTACGAATGTCGACGTCAGAAAAAGGGGTGGTAGCTTATTTCAAGGCCAGAACAGAATAACAAAACTGAAGGTTATATTAATGTGTTAAAAAAATAAAAAAACAAAACTGAAGGTTATATTAATGTGTTAAAAAAATAAAAAAACAAAACTAGGGGTTATATTAATGTGTTAAAAAAATAAAAAAACAAAACTAGAGGTTATATTAATATGTTAAAAAAATAAAAAAAACAAAACTAGAGGTTATATTAATGTGTTAAAAAAATAAAAAAACAGAACTAGAGGTTATATTAATGTGTTAAAAAAATAAAAAAACAGAACTAGAGGTTATATTAATGTGTTAAAAAAATAAAATAACAAAACTAGAGGTTATATTAATGTGTTTAAAAAATAAAAAAACAAAACTAGAGGTTATATTAATGTGTTAAAAAATAAAAAAACAAAACTTATGAAACAAATAAGCACATTTTTTTTTATTTAATAATACTAGTGGAACTCCGTATAAATTCCACGGTGCTTTCTACACAAATCTGTATAATTTACTGTTAATATTAATATTCTTTTTGAAATCACAAATGTTTGTTAGGTTCTAATAATATTTAAAAAATTATCTTTTCTTGTTCAGTAAAAAATAATTCCCATTCTCAGCCAAATATTCTTAATAAAACAAACGAATATGTCTCTTATTTATTTAAACATGTAGCAATTTAATTCTCTTTAAAACAATAAATATTTTCTGTTTTCTTGCCATAAATAATTGTCCGCTAAATATTCTTCAAATCAATAACACAAATTCCACTTTTGGAAATGAATTTATTTAAACTTATACTGTTTTAGTCGACAGAGTGGCATAATTTGATTTTGGAACAATTCATTTTAAAATGTGTAAAGTCAGAATTTTTTGATCTTAGTGACATCAGATTAATCAATCACTAACTTTGCTAATTGGACGATCGTATTTGGTTAATATGTGTGAGAAAGGTGATAACGTACATACGAACATGAAGTGGCTTAGTGTATTATTAATATTAAAATGGGATTACACCTTTTACTTTTTGCATAGTGTTTTTACCGAGATGCCCATACGTAGCAAGATTGCATGCACGATGTGTGAATTACGTAAAAAGAAATTTCCACTTCAAAATTAAATGAAATAAAAGGGAATTTCGGCTTCAAACTTAAATTACATAAAAGAGAAATTTAGTTAATGTGTCAAAGGAAGTTATGTAAGAATACAAGAAATCGAAGAGGAGTGATACGTGACGAATAAAGAATGTGCTTTTTGGCTTGGGTTGTTGGGGATTTCAAACCGAGCAGACATGTTTCTGAGAACTTAGGAGGATGGACCAGGAGAAGACCAACAAGATATCATGGATAAATATGTATACTGTAAAGAAAATCTTTCTTTCTAAAATGAATTCCCCAAACAGAAGAAGTTTGCATCACTTTTAGGTCCCTTTACAAAGTTTAAAATAAAGACATAATGAACGACGTGGACTGAAGACCTGGGGGTGCCGGGTTCGAATCCAGTTCGTTCCACAGGAAAAACCACACATAACTTTGTGTCTAACCTCCTGGAGAGGAGGTAAATGAAATAATGATACTAAACCTTAAATCTAGAACTTTTATTCCAATTTTGATTAAAATCCATTACATTATTTTGATTCTAAAACATGTCTAAAATTAAAACCATAAGTCTAATGGGTCTTAAGAAGAAATTAAAATCCAGGGAATCTTTCTTATTTGGTGTCTAATGGCTATGGATCAAATTCT
The DNA here is from genome assembly GCA_963556195.1 of Sepiola atlantica. Lineage (NCBI taxonomy): Eukaryota > Metazoa > Mollusca > Cephalopoda > Sepiida > Sepiolidae > Sepiola > Sepiola atlantica. The sequence continues at coordinate 234,327,527 of OY744515.1, read as the reverse complement.
ATGCAAATCTGAAATATTTGAATTCTTAAATGGAAGTTTATATCCATATTATGGCCTCTAACGAATTATTAAAAGACAAAATATGAGCTGCACAATTTTGGTTATTTTGACTACATTTCTCATCTTGAATATTATCATCACAACGTTTCGGCCGCTGTAACCTCCGACTTTCTTCAGGTGTATCTCTTCGAACTCGGGAATATTTCTGTCGAACTCGAAAACTGTGGCGCAGTGGATATAGTACTAAGTTAAATTCAGTTCCAAGTGATAGTCATCTGAAGGTTGAAGGTTCAATCCTCGGTGCGGCCGAATGGAAGAATTGCGAATTATTGAAGACTTCTCCCAGTCATGGCTGACGGAACAAGAGCATGCTACCCCCGTGGATTAAATAAAGGGTTCTGTTCAAAATTTCGTTCAGATTCCCGAGTTCGACAGAAATATTCCCGAGTTCAAAGAGATACGACTGAAGAAGACAGGAGGTTACAGCAGCTGAAACGTTGTGATAATAACACTCAAGATGAGAAATGTAGGCCGAATAACCAAAATTATGCAAATTATCAATCCTCATCTAAAAAATTCAGAAATAAAATATCAGCTGTTATTATATGTTTGTGGTTAACCTATATGAGACGGCAACTATTACAACTGTTGCTATAAAAGAAAGAGATACAGATGTAGAACCAAATTGCTACTAATGAGAAATAGAGAGTCAGACATTCTACACTCACTATTACGACTATTGCTTCAGCTGCTACAAAACAAATAATGGAGAATAACTCTATGTGTGTTGCTACGACCAACTTGTCAACAACACAGCTGTTTACATGTCCCGCCATATTTGTTGCAGTCCAAAGATGATGCGTACTGTCTATATTATACATAGAGACATAAATAAGAACAGAAAAAAGAAAGAATAATTCAACACACTTTAATACTTTAAAGGGATTAGATTCCAAAATACTTCAAAGAATTCACAAACATTGATATAGTAAAATACATTCAAAAATAGAAATTACTTAACTTAGGTTATGGACTTAAGAAAGTTTGAATTTTATAGAGGTAATGTATTTTTAATGAGCAAAATTTGCTTAAATCTTTAGAATATATATATATATATATATATATATATATATATTATACTTTTACTTATGTTTTACATCTTATAAAAATGTTGGTAATTTCGATACAAATTTATTTGCCTTTTAAATGTGACCACAAGGAAAGTTAAAAAATAAATAGAAGAAATCAATTTGCCTTTTCACTTGCCATTTAGAAATAGATCTTAACTTGTTGAAAATCAAGCTGGTCCTTCTAACGGAAGAGAATTTGAACACAAATGTTGAATATTTGCCCACTAAATAAAACAATGTTATGAAACAGGACTATTTGTTATGTTAAAATCAAAACATTGATTTAAAAAAGCAATAACAAATAATAGTTAATTAATATACACCTGAAGATAAATTCGTTTCCAAATTCTTTATTCTATTCTTTAAGGCTGTTTGAATGTTGGGGGCATTCTGAAAATATCCAAGCATTTGTGTATCCATGAATGACGCACCATGTCAAATAGCATCTTACAATCTACCCACCCCATTGCAAGGTTAGTAGTTCTTCGTTTGCAGTTTCTCAGGATCATTTTATCGATCAGAAGCTGATCTTTGGTGCCATGTTATCTTATTCCACAGCCTTTCTGTTCCTCAGGCACCAAATTGTTTTGGTCCAAATGACAATAAATACTTTCAGACAATATGCTAGTGAAAAGTTGTTCTAAAGGTTGTCACTTCACCCCCTTTTGTCTTATCTTTTATGATCAAGACTGCAGTGCCCTTTGTAAGCCATTCAAGGAAGCTAATTGTCGTCAAACAGCCATTTACCATTGCTGCAAGAAGTGGGTGAAGAGATGGAAGGTTTTGAAAGCAGTATCCCTGGACTGCGCCAGGTCCGGGTGCTTTCCAATTTGAAACTTTTTAACCCTCTCCTTTAGTATCTCAACGGTGACTGTTATATTCGTTTGTCGTTCTACTCTAGAGGACGCCTCCCTTTCAATATATTTGATCCATTCTGCATCATCTTGATGCTTTAATTATTTTTCTTAAATGCCTTTACAGAATGCATGAGATCGGTCAGCATCAGGTATAGCGTCATGCCCTCTTTTAATTCCTTCTAGTTGTTCAAAAATAAGTTTCTCGTTGTTGTCGAACAGTCTGTTTTGCCGATACTGCTCACTTCTATCGCTGTAACGTTTAACTTTGGTAGTTTTAGTTACAAAACGCTGTTTCAGTTCTTCAATTACACACTTGAAACCATTTTCGGTGTATGTTGAACTTATGGATTAGTCTTTCACAAGCACTCTGACTTTTGAGTTTGCCATTTCCAACAGCTTGCACTTTACTTAAATCTTTTCTAAGTTGTTTTATCGGCCTATTTAAATGTTTCCATCATCAAGACTCTTTCTGTACTTCGTTTTTCTGTTTTTCTATTCCGAGTAGTTTTGACACACTATTCGCAGCAGCTTTAATAACTTTATTGCACTAATCGAGATTATTTACTAATAAAAAGGTCAATACTTCATTCGTTTTGGTGGTGAGAGTTTTAAGTTTATTCTTATTGACACATCACAGGTTCGGCAGCTATTCTAAATTGCTAGCTCTTAGCTTCTCGTCTAACAATATTTTAAGATCAATATCTTCTTCTGCCATCCCATGTTCTATAATATGTTTTACGATTACATCTGTGGAAACAGCATGATTACCATTAGTTACAATATTACCGTTTTCAGAGTTAGTTGTTGTTTCTACCCTAGACTTTTCCTTAAGATGCAGCTGTTTTGATAATTGGGGGATGGCACAGTGGCTTAGTTGGTATCGACACGGACTGAGAACCTGGGTGTGCCAGGTTCAAATCTAAGTCATACCACTGAAAACGCTTCCATCAAACCCACATGACACTTGTGTCTAATCTCTAGGAGGGGGGGGGGATAAATAGAAATCACATTAATACTTGTCCATGGGTGGCCTCGGCCTTGATAAAGTGGTGGCTTCTGTTTTCTTTTAAAAAAAAATAATTGTCGTCCTTTGTATGTGCTCAAATATCTCTTTGATTCAAATTACTCCAAGTATTTTCCTCCGTTTCTTTTGGACTGTTCCTAGTGCTCCTACGATTATTGGTATCATATTAACTTTCTTCATGCTCCATATTCCTTTCAGTTCTATGACAAGATCCGTGTATTTGCTTCGTTTTTCCGTCTCATCATCTTCTCTCTGTGGTCTGCTGGAACGGCAAGTCTATGATTGGTATATATATCGTCTCAGTCTTCCTTCTATTGCTACTATTATTATTATTATTATTATTATTATTATTATTATTATTATTATTATTATTATTATTATAATAATATAGAATAAAGAGACTTATTATTTTACTTTCTAATTTACATATGTGTTTGTGGTATATACAGACACAGGATTGTAAATTTGATGACTATGTTAAAAAAACCCATCCACATTACGAACCGTCCTTGTGTCTAATTCTATCTTTGTCGGGATGCAAGTAAATAGGGATATTTAGGGTAATATAACATACTTTGTTATTTCTTGTCAGTTATACTTCAGTTGCCCCAAATCAAGGTGTTGAGGTCATGTTCCCTTAATTGTGACAATTAAAAATAATCGATCATCTGAAATGTGTTCATTTCTTTTATGAGCAGTGCGTTCTTAGAATATCGGAAAACTGAGTTTATTTGTATTTGAATTATTCTAGCATGAATTTGAAACTTGATGCCAAATCGAGTAAATATTAGATGAGTTATTGGGATGCACATGAAATGTCGGGCAACATTTGTTAAAGATTCGATGAGAAATGATATGTTTGATATTCTGGGATCTATCTGGTCCTCTCTGCCAAATTTAGTATAGTCCTACTGATGACTGGTGATGTTATTTCAAGTCAAACTCTCGCGTTTGTTATAAGATTGAATCATATAGAACACTAAAAGAACACACGTCCTAGGACGAGCAACATAAATTCCGGGAACCGAACAGTTTTACACCACTTTTATGTCCCCTTACGAAGATTAAAATCAAGATATAATGATACTAAACCTTATGCCTTGAATCTTTCTTCGAATTCTGATCAAAATTCATGACATGAGTTTGATTCTAGAAATTTGGGGTCTTTAGAAGAAATTGTTATCCAGGAAATCTTAAATTATTTATGTCTAATGACTATGGATTAAATTCAATCAAATCGGATATATTTGAATTTTCAAATGGGAGGTTGTACCCATATTATTTACTAATTGATATCCAATAGCTATTGTTAAAATTTCACGTATGTAAATGTGCCCTCAGGGCTTTCATCCCCTTTTTACCCATTTGCATTAAACTAAATTATACTGAATATAACCCATATTTGGATCCCTTACATCTAGCAGCTTTGTTCCAAAATTCATAATGATCGGTTAATTAGTTTAGGAATGGATCCTGTGCCTACAAATATATAAACATATACACATACCTAACTTTATATAGAGATAATTTGCGGTCACTGTACTAATTGTAAGTTCATTAGTTAAATGTATTGCCACGGCTGTGTGTGTCTGAGTGGAAAATGTCTCTTATGCGATACAATGAAATTGATTTCATTTGCAGTCGTCGTGCATGATTACACACATATGTGATACCTGGCCGCTTGGGACTCTCAAGCAGCCCCATCAGTCGATGATGTTTCGAAGGTAGTACGTTCATCCTTACATATAAGATTAATGACTTTTAACAATAAAAAAATGCTACTTGTTGGTGTTAGGGTTAGGGGTAGGGTTAGGAAACTTAAATAAATTTTATGAAAATAAATGTAAGAAAAAGGAAAGGGGAGGTGCTACTTTAGGATTGTAGATTCAGTCTTGTGGTGGGATGATGGCCAACAACAACAAGGATGATCGATGGTGTCTATGGTCTGGAGTGAAGGTGGCATTATGGTAGGAGGTTGTTAGAGAACTTATATCTTCAGGTTCTTTTGCCATTTTCACATTTTTGCACTTCATCAAAGAATATCATTCTTCTCATTGTAACATTTGGTGTGTGTCGTTAAAAGAGCTTTGCTATTTTTGCAACCTCGACTGATGTCTGTTCATTTAGCTTATTTGTTTTATCATAGAGAGAATAGTCGTTTTTATGTCTAATATTAATAAATTCTTGACGAGTCGTCCACTTACATAATCAAATCCTGACCATTAGCCAATCGTTTCTAATCCTCTCAAAAGTGTTGATCATCACCAACTGACAATCTCATTGACCCTTATCCTCGGGTGGCCTTTCGGACCTTGATAAGCGGTGACTCATTAGTATAAAGAAAAGTTAAATGAAAGTAAATCAATAAAGAAAGAAATTAAAAATGAAAGGGAAATTCGATAAAAAAAGAAAAAAGTGCAAATTCATAAAGAAAACAATAATGAATTACATACAATGAATGAAAGCTCGAAAAGTAGTACAAGCGAGGAAAAATAGATTAAAAATACAAAAAGTATTAAATCAACATTAAACGAAATAAATAAAAAAGAAGGAAGAATTAAAAGAAAGAAATAACAAAAGAAAAAGAACATAAGAATGAAATTCATTAATATTGAACGAAATAAATATTAAAAACGAATAAAAGAAAGCGATTAAGAATTGATAAAAAAAACAGCTGCATGGACAGTTCATAAGAATGACAAGAGAAAAGATCCACCAACATTCCTAGGCATCGCTAAGAAAAGGACACTTGAAAAGAGAAACAGAATCTCTACTGACAGCTGCACAGAACAATGCGATTAGGACTAATGACATTCAAAATGAAACGGAAAATAATAAATTATGAATAGAAGTCAAATATAGACTAAAGTTTATTTATACCAAAAATGGTTGGATTGCAGGAAAAGATTGTGAATTTTATTAACGATTCCATGTCTTGAATTTTCTTTTGGTCACTGTGTACTATAAATATATGAAAGTTATTGGCTGAGAAAGGTTTTAATCTTTTGGCTTAAATCTCCATTAGAGGATGTTAAAAGAAAAAAAGTCCTCAAGTTTGATATAGTTTTTATCTTATTAAGATTAGAGGTAAATATTGTGGAATTTGAGGAGTTTCATGTTCAATCGGTGATCTTAAGGAACAAAATATACGTGACCGGCTTAAGATTATCTACATAAGTGAGTGATCATTCCTATATTGGAAGTGCATAGTACTTAGAAGTAATTAGTGGACATAGAAAAATGCAATTTTCTTGATATATATATATATATATATATATATATATATATATATATATATATATATATAGAGAGAGAGAGAGAGAGAGAGAGAGAGAGAGAATACTAAACGTACCCGTGCCCCGTTAGGTCAAACCCCCTATCACTATTTATTCTACTTTGATTTCATTCGAAAATTCATAAACTGTGACACATCTGTTAAGATATTCTTCTTGCATAACTAAAGTCTCTTTACTTCTGTTTTATTATTATTATTATTATTATTATTATTATTATTATTATTATTATTATTATTATTTGTACTCACTAGGAGTTCTTACACAAGTCATCGTCAGTGATTGCTCACTGATAATAACCGATGGTGTTCCCTGGAGTCTGAGTGACAACAATCCTCTTCAGATTTCCAGTACTCTCCATCTCTTTTCGATAACGATTGCAAATGACTTTGCAGTATCGCAACAGCCGCTTACCATTGATTTATCGCTGATAACGACCATTGTTCTCCTCTGGGATTTAGGTGGTAATAAGCCTCCCCTAGGTCCCAGTATTCTATGCACTCTTCTAGCGGAGGTCTGGTTAGTGCTTTCTCTCCTCAGTCTTCCCATCCTCCTTGACCCTTCACGACTATTTTTTGAGGTATCAGCCGAGGCCGGTGCTATCACTATTTTTTGAGATGGGTGGGTAGTTTATGAAGTTTCTTGTAATTTCTGTTCTTTCATTAATTTGGTGGTGTTCTTCCTGTGGTTTATTTTTTTCCTTAAAATTGCAGCTGTTTTCATCATTGCCGTCTTTTGTATAGTCTCAGTGATGCCTTTGATGCATATTTCTCCAAGTCTTTTTTATACTGTTCCTAGTTCTCCTATTATTATTGTTATTATATTGACATTCTTCATGCTCCATATCCCTTTCAATTCTCTGGCAAGTTCTGTGTATTTGCTTCGTTTTTCCGTCTCCTTGATATTCTCTCTGTGGTTTGCTGGAGCGGCAAAATCTACAACTTGGTATGATTTTTTCTTCTTGTTGACTATTATGAGATAGGGTCTCCTTGCTTGTATGAGTTAATCTGTTTGCACCTCCATGTATTAAGGACCATCATTAACCCAAATACAGTCTGTTTGAATATCAGAGATAAAATCTTTAAAAGATGCATCCACAGGAGACAAGCAGTACTTATAAATCGGACTTACCGATACACATAAAGGCCTAGCATCCCCCTATGCCTAATATATAAATCCATAATTGCCCTACTAAATACCGACTTCCACTCAGGAAGATCCTCCCAACTATCACATAATATAAATAACATTAAAAATAGGAAGAAACACCTTAATCGGCCCATATCCACACCACTGCTCAAGACCAATAATTAATAACTTTCCAAATAATAATTTTTTCCAGTCATTAAGAGAGTAACACCTCCATTTCACATTATTATTACTCCCATAAGTCCCAATCTTTATATAAATTCCTTTTGGATTGATTTAAAGTCCTTTAATCCAAAATTTAAACTTGAATTTGATGGGTGTTTTTTGAACCTTTTTATCTCTTCATAAGTATACTCTTTAAACCCATTTTCTCTCCTCAAAACAGTAACAGCCAAATATACGCTACTTGTAAATATTGACTCACGGGATTTAAATATTAATATTTTTATTTTTTATATTTTTTATATTTTTTAAATAAATAAATATTACGCTCTTTATTTTAAGTTTAATTCTCAATTAATCGCGCATTCTGCTGAGATTTTTCCTACTATATTACAAAATATGTTATATATATATATATATATATATATATATATTGGCGTATTGAGAACTGGATGTTTACTCTACGACGTCCCCAAATAAAAAATGATTTGTAAGCATATGGCTCCGAACATAACATTTAATAAATATAATAAATATCAAATGTAAATATTTTAAACCAATGAACAGCTTCTTTGCTTTAAATATAAAGGTCTGTTTTCACGAGCCCATGTGGATTTATTACACTTATAAAAAAGCGACGAAATTCATAAATTAATCAGTAAGAATTGAACAGCTAAACTCGGCCGTCCCAGCTGTGTTTTCAGGAGCGCATATGGATTTATTAAGACAGCTTCACCGATTTACCCACCATCCTGACGTCAACTCCAAAGAAGTCTCACAGTAACCGCACATACTCATACGCCAGGATTTCAAAGATGGTTTAAGACTAACATTGCTATGCATTCTGTTTTTGATCACCTAAAAATTAAGATTTTTCTGCCCGTCACGTCATTCTGCCGCTCGCTCTCTTCCATCATAAACACCAAAGCGAGCTGACTTCTCTTCGACATCTTCCTCTTGTTACAATTCATTTCAAGATGTGACACCCAAACACCATGGAGAGATGGGTATTTACTCATCCATTTGACATTTCCTATTGTATCAATACTGTATTCACAGACACAATTTTATCTCTTTTTTTCTCAGCAAAGTACATAGAGGGTCAATGCACGAACTGACACAAACAATTGCAACATCTTGGTTTTTCTGGTTATATGATAGGTTGGGTATACTCTACATTATACTACAAGTCAGAGAGGATTTAATTATGGAAAAGTTTCAAACTTTGAAGTTGAACATTTTCGATTCACAAGTCATTTTCCATTACGTTTTAAAACACAAACTTTATCAGTTTTCATGATAAACAAATACATCTTGCATTTGTATCCATTTTTCCAGGGTCAATCGTTCACATGAAATGATTGCCAGTGATGTTGAATCACTCCTTATACCATATCTATGGTTACCCTTACCCCACCCAGATTCACATGTCATAATGTTTTTTCAAAGTTGTTCACACTTCCTCTTCCTCCTCATCAACTATGACTGGGGAATTTTTCATATTGTCACAGTTGCCATGTTGGCAATGTCCACATTCTAGTCCATGCATTCTGCAGGTACACTTTAGGGTACTGCATCCTTCCAAAAAGTTGCAGCGAATCATCTGAATCAGTTCATCTGGAGCAGCACCTTTGTCCGTCATCACTGGAACAATTTGTTCCCTTCTACCTTCCATCCCCACTCAGATGGTGCCATTTCATCATTACATCCCATCCATTCCATAACCTGGTAGTAAGTCTGCAGAAAATGAAATCTATATACAGAGACGGTTGGAGAGAGTCGTTCTGGTGTGGCAAACATCTTTGGCCTTGCAACTTTCTTGCAGAGCATATTGTATCTAATCGACGCCAATGAGTCCTTATGATCTCCATTGAACAGTTCTATCATTGCCTTAGAACCATTAGTTTCTACAACATCCTGCGTTTGCTTTGGTCGATAAACTGCTTTTGAACAGTTATTCATTGTCTTTTCTCTTTTGATGAGTCGCTGGAATCCCGACTTCTTTCCAATCCCGAACACCCTGGCACCGACTCACATCCTGTAAAGGTATGCAGAAACAATAGGTCATTGCGAACTGCTTCACCAAGCACCTTTTTGAGAACCTTGATATTATAGACGTAGGATTTCACCTTGTCAGAGCAGAAATAGAGTGCAGTACATTTAGAAACATTTGTATAAAACAGCAAGATAACAAGAAAATCTGTGTCTTCTTCAATAAGGCTTGTCGGTCTGAATGCAGACATACTGATGGCTGCCTTTGCAATCTCAACGTCTGCTTGAATAACATCACATCCTTTCTGCTTCATTCTTTCCATGATCAGCTAGAACAGTGCCTGCTTGTTTGCCCCATTCGACAAGAAGTCGTCCTTTTTCCCAGAAAATATTGTCGCTTCGGTAATGTTCACCTTGTTTACATTCAACTTACGACTTCGGCTCTGATGCGCACAGTCCTTTATACTTAGTCCAACCTCATAACAATCAAACACCACAGTAGCTTCATAGTTTCCGACAGTGAATGAGGCATACTCGTCTGCAATCGAACTGTAGGTGCTCCCCTTCTTCCATTTCAGATGGTGAAGAAGAAGAGACCCCAATCTAGTACGTTATGCTCTGGGACTGGAACAGTTTGCTGCACACCACCGTCTGATTTTGTTTTTACATAGTTTCTGATTGCTTCGGTACGTTGCGGTTTGTCCGCCTGACGCAACAATCCTTTTTTCTCAAACAAAGACATCAAGTATTGACACAGTTCATAGGACATGACATCATCCAGCCGAAGTCTGAGAGACTGCGAGAAATCTCGGAAACAAGAGCGCTGTGTCAATGCTACGATCTGCAGATACTTTCACGTTTTTGCTGGATGCTAGAGTCTTTACATTTAAACTTCGTGTGTGAGAGTAGTAGAACATCGATTGTCCGTCCATTTCTTGTACAATGTCCCTTCCGATTTCGAAGAGGTCCTGGACATTGACGTCTTCGTTTGCATTAATTCCTGTGATGATATTGCGTAACGATTCATCAGTTGAAAACGGTGTAACACCGTTTAGTTTTTCCGCAACTTTTCAGAGATCTATCTCATCTCTTTTCAACCGAGAGGCAGACAACTCTTCATGTTGTTCACTTGTTACTTCTTTCGGTAAGATCTTGTATGACGAGGTTGGAAAGGGATGACACTGAGTGACATGCCCCAAACTGTTCTCTGCTGCTCGGACATCCTACTCCCTCGCGTCCACCCGCCTTGGCCTTTGAGTGAGCGCATTAGTGTCTGCTCGATCACAAGATCGGAGCCAACACCAGCTCAGTATTGGTTTCTACGTGAAATCCAGAGTAGAACTTCTTATGTACTACAGGATTGTCGTCTTTCAAGGCATACATCTTCTGGAGATATAGACGAGCCGACTTCAGATAATTCGGATGGCCAGCGGCTGCGAATATTGGCAGGCAAGCTGAGACAGCACTGAGATGTCTTCCAAGACCCCATTCGATCAGCTGAAACAAGTGCCCTAGCTATAGTTAGCATGTGCTGATAGTTTATCCATAATTTGTTGGTTTTGGAGGTCCTTGCCAGTTAATCCTTTTTCTCAGTTAAAGAGTTGTGAATTCTGTCTATGCAATCTGATTCCACGGTTGATGCCTACAGCACGTTTTTCTCGAACCACTACGGTCTTTTCACCGTCTAAAGCTCGTTCACATAAAGGACAGGTTTCTGCGTTGGCTGAATTCATGTTTTACCCTGAAAATATATGTATACAGTGTATTAGTATATGCCTGTATGTGAATCGGGTTAGGAGCAACCCTACAGGGTGGGCCAAAAAAGCAGAACATCCTCCTCTTATCTCCAAGGGGGGCAGGTTTTAATAGCAAATGCACATCATATAACCTGGGATCATTACCGAAATTGCTGCACTTTTTTGGCCCACTATGAAGAGGTAGTGGTAACCTTATATATGGCATAAAAGGTGATTCAACATCACTGGCAACCATTTCATGTGAAAGATTGATCCTGAAAACATGGGTAAAATGCAAGATTTATTTGTTTATCATGAACACTGACCGAGTTAGTGTTTAAAACCTAATGGAAAATGACTTGTAAGTCGAAAATGTTCAACTTCGAAATTTGAAACTTTCCTATACTTAAATCTTGTCCAACTTTTAGTATGATGTAGAGGACGACCAACCTGACATAACACAATTTTTTTGTGATTGGGATACTTTGGCGTTATGTTGACTTTCCTAACAAACACAATACAAGAACAAACTCTCACCTTCAATTCTTTTTTATACATGTGTACAACATCTCTTTCGCACCTCACACGAAATAGATATTATTGTGTTAATGTTAGATATGCGTCATTGTTTCCTTTCACCATCATTTTTATTTCTATTTCAGTGTCTATCTTCACGAACTTCTAATACACAGTTTGCAAACAACTTAAGTTGGAAGATGGCCGCCTTTTCTCTCCACACCTCGTGTACAGAATTACGACTTTTATACGCCCATATATATTATATGGGGTTATATTCTGGAATGGACAGTTTCTTTGAATTCCACAAGTCATTAGGCAGAAATCGATAAGAAACCCAGGAATATATCCTTACAAAATAACAGTAAATTCGGTTTATGATGAACACCGGAGAAACATCACTCAAGAAGAGCTCAAATAAACAGAATTTATATGCTTAACCTATAGGCAAACTAAGAAAAATCAAATAATGAATAGACACTAAAACCTCAAGTGAGGCAAATCCCCTAAAATGGCGGATTTTGCTGGTAGGAAAATGACAAGATCATTAGGTGTGTTTAATTGAACATACTTACTAATGAAGGAAAAAAAGAAGTGAGAAAGATAACTTTGAATACATAACACGACAACCAAAAAGAAATATAGAGTGATAGAGGATAAACCACATTTCCGTTTCATTTGGCTTTGACGATGAAACATATTAGCTAACACTTTCTTAGGTTGGATAATTAAACCCTGTAATTAAGGTCTGATTGTTTTTATCACAATGTTTGGGTACAGAAAGAAGCAGAACGATCTGTAATAGAAACTATCCTTAAATAGTAATAATAAAGTGATTCCCGCAAATAGCAGTGTTGCCAACCGAGATTTTCCAAACCCCGCTAGATCGGAAAAAAAATACAGAAAACCGCTAGATTTGAACTTTTCTTACCCTATATACAAATATTACGAATATACATAATATTTTGTTTTCTATACATAATTTTTGTTTTTGTGTTTTTTAAATTGTTGTTTAATGGTTTTTGTATTTAATTTAAATGTCAAAAACAAACAAATAAGGGATTTAATTCACGAAAGAATTGTGTGTCTTACGAATCGAGAGATGCAAAGTTTAACAAAAGATTCATAAGGTCGTGGTGGATTACGGTTTATAGGGACAGGAGATACAAAAGGTATTGTAAAATATTTAATTATTTTATTGAAATGTACGACTACTACTGTTCTGCATATATTATGTATGGAAGATAGCTTAAGAAATAGTCTCACATGACGACTAAAGAGGAAATGAATGCGGAAAGTAGTTTAACTGAAACTGCGGTTTTGATAGAGGCAAATAAAATCCTCAGATTTTACAAATAAAAAAATCGCTAGCCGTTAGATCAAAATTTTACTCACTAGAATCCCTCCCAAAAATCCAGATTTACTAGGAAACCCACTAAATTGGCAGCCCTGGAAAATAGTGACACTAATAAAGCAATACCCTTAATAATGCAGTAAATATATCAGACGTATTTCTGTAATAGAAATAATAACGTCTTGAAATAATATACATAATAAAATCTATGCTTTAAATAGAATAAAACCAATCTGCTAAATATAAAAAATAAACTCAAACTCAATAGGGGAAATAATAAATCTAACTTGTCAAATAGTGGATCCCCCCTTGGTCAGTATAAATAATAAAGTCGACCCTTTAAATATTAAAAAGAAGCCAACCCCTAAAATATTCGAAATAATAAAGTTAGTCCTTCAAAGGGTGAAGCTGTCCTGGTCGAAGTCACCAAACAAGGCTACTGACAAGCTGGTCACGGCACATCAAGGAATGTGGTGCAACTGTCCTCGGCCAGTCCACAGGTCCTCGCAGCAAATGATAATGTAACCCTCACGCTCGGTCTCTTCCACTCGTGTCTGGAGCTAACACCTCTGCTGTTGATTGATGTGGCGTCGCTGACCTTGGCTGTATTCTCGGGACAAAGTTTCCACTTCTCTGCTGTAGTATCATCTATGTTGAACGGGCTGGACCTCCTTCACGTTGTGTTAATTGATCAGAAATCAAATCCCGGGTCGATCAAAGAACTATACGTCAATTGAGGAATGAAAACTCATTAAAAACAAAACAACTCAAAGAAATATTCTTAATGTCAAACATAAGAATACATATTTCCGTGGAACTTGTAGTTACGATGACAAAAGTCTTTCGCTGATTGGAGTTAATGCCTCTGATCATCTGAACTGGGTTTAGGTTCCAACTTCGACTCGCTAACGTACTGTACAGTATGTGATTACGTTTTTGGATGAAAAAAGCGAATAGAGTTTACTTCTCCGGATGAAGTAAGGTCTGCACGGCACTTCTCTTTCTGAAAAAGTCTGAAAACTCAATTTGAGAAATAAGAACTGCGCGCATTATATTAATTGGCAAGGTTATCCGGCACTGTCTGGCTAGATTCTACCTACTTTGCCCAGTAACCATTTTCATTGCTGCCTCTGAGTGTTCCGCCTTCTGCCAGTCCGGGCGTAACTTCTTCCAATGTTCGGGGCAGACACAAGCTTACGGTTTTTCCTCAGATTCCATGGACTACGTTGTTCTCGCACTCGGCTAACAACACTGTCGCCCCTAAAATAATAACAACTATCACCGGCTGTGTTTCTTAAGTTGAACGGAAATAAGTTAATTTCTGAAAACTGAAAACAATATTTTTATAAGTGCGTTTTATCTTTTAGACTTTAATTCTTTGTCTCGTCGTACACTGAGTGGGTGCCAAATATATACTAGTGTGCCAATCGTCTGCAATTCTCCGCTGGGCCCTATCATTTTGTCACAAGGGTGCGAATCCATCAAATAGTAACAATAATAAAACAAATCGCTAAATAGTAAAAATAATATATTCAATCCATCAAATAGTAGAAATAATAGTCAATCCTTAAAATATTACGTTGGAAACTAAGTTTCCGCCGTTTAATAAATTTAAATTTAAAAGGTTTAATAAAAAATAACAACTAATTAATCAATAATGTGTTCTCCCTTGTTGTTTACAACTTCTCCGCAACACTCAACAGAATTTCCAATATCTAGTTGATAGAAAAAAGAAAAACAAGCAAAATGCAGAAGGTTTCGAAAATGTTTATTTTTCTTTATTTGACATGCAATTATATGAAAATAAACAGAAAATAACTTAAACTAACTCGGAAAACAGTCCAAGAAAATAGATTACAAAATGATTCCAAAATAGAATTCTCGAAGAAATAGATCCCAAAATTTGAAAACAGCAATAGATTCCATGCGTGCATGTTGGTTTCGAAAAGGGATATTTTTGTAATTGATTATTTGCTTCTCCATTTTCTTTCTCGATATTTTATTTGACTATCATTGTTTGTATTTCATAACTGATTTTTTGGTTTAATGAATGAATTAACGTCATTTGAAAGAAAAATAGATTCCAAAATGAAAACCCCCCAAAACAAAATAGATTCCAAAATGAAACCACCCCAAAACAAAATAGATTCCAAAATGACCCCCCCCAAAAAACAAACAAAATAGATTCCAAAATGAAAACCCCTTAAAAAAAAAATAGATTCCAAAATGAAAACCCCCCAAAACAAAATAGATTCCAAAATGAAACCCCCCAAAACAAAATAGATTCCAAAATGAAAACCCCCCAAAACAAAATAGATTCCAAAATGAAAACCCCCCCAAAACAAAATAGATTCCAAAATGAAAACCCCCCCAAAACAAAAAAAAAACGGTGGGAACTTAGTTGCCATCAAACAGTAGAAACAGTCAAGTTAATCCTTCAACTCGTAGAAGTGATGACTGTCGAAGCAAATTCTTGTAATATGTCACACTCTCTCTCCGTTCACCTCTTATTCTTTGCCTTGCCAATATTGTTTTATGTTTCTGTATACCTTTCTCTATATTATTAATCTCTCAGTCATCTCTTCCTTTATACAGTTGAACCTACTCCTTCTCTTTTTCTGCACCTTCTCTCTCTCACAGATGTGATGTTGCTAGTCTCTTCTATGTACCATTATGACACGTGTTCTTCAGAATTGTCTGATTTATTCCCTGCTTTCTTTGTTCCAACTCACTTGACTCGTTGGTCAAGTAGTCTTTGTCGATTCGTTGTACTGATACCTTGTTGTGATATTTCTTCCTATTCCACTAGCTTCTTTAAAATAACTGTAGGCTTGTGGAACTTTATTCCTGCTGCCTTTTTTCCTCCTACAAATAGCGTTGGTCTTTTCAAGACTAAGGTTGATAGGCATCTACTGTCTTTGTGTTAATGAGTTTTCGTTCTTTTTAGCTGTTGACACCAAGTGCCTTGTTTGAAGCAACTTCCATAAAATATATATATACATTGTAAGACACAATTTTGTTTTTAAGATAGACAAAATGCATAAATCCAATCCAATAAATGAATTAAAAAAATAAAATGAAAATGTTAACAAAATATAATTAATTCAGACCTACCAACAAGTTTTTTGATGAGTCCTTATTAATTCTGTTTGTTTTAAATAAATAAAAAACTAAAGTAGTTTTTCATATTTTCAGGTTTCTGTTCTTTTTTTTTCATGGAAGTCACTCCAAACATTTGATGCAATGAGCTCAAAAGAACGTAATATGATTAAGTTGCATGATAACAAAACGGAAGAAGAAAGTAGAATCATTTCAAAACAAGATTATCCTTTAATTCAGAGGAGAAATGATCGAATCTAAAGCTGAAATATTAGCATGACAGTAACGGACCCAGTCATTCACATCGGAACTACTTCAAGAGATGCACATATGCACAGCATGGCACTTGAGAATATTCTGACATTTAGCGAGTGCTGATGAGAAAGTCTCTGAAGTAGCAACCCCTGAGTACAGTATCTTGTAGTATCACCCTGGAAAGTGCCGACCAGAAAAAAACACTATGTACTCACCCTCTAGTAAGGATATTTAACTACCTTCATTATCTGTCAGTTATCAGCTAAACCAAGTCTGAATCCCTTGGACTGAAAATAAACTAGCCGAAAGATAAGCTCTTCAAGGGCCTAATAGGAAAATAAGGGGTGTCAAGGCTGACTAACAATAAAGTCTACTCCTAAATTTTCTACATTAAAAAAAAATTCCTTTTTTTAGTTGCTTACCTGTTATGAAATATTAAAGTGTATTTTCTAAAATGTCTTCGATAAATAACTATTGCTTTGTTTGATTTTCATTGTTACCATGTGATTTTTTTAGATCGATTTTTAAAAACTTTACAAATGTTGTGAGTGCCTGTGTGCCAAACTTTATGTTGTCTTGTTTCTTTTGTTTTTTCCTACTTTTATTTTCATCGCGCGTATGTGTGTTTGCAAGTTGCTATATTTGCAT
The DNA here is from genome assembly GCA_963556195.1 of Sepiola atlantica. NCBI lineage: Eukaryota > Metazoa > Mollusca > Cephalopoda > Sepiida > Sepiolidae > Sepiola > Sepiola atlantica. Next base: position 234,310,312 of record OY744515.1, on the reverse strand, counting down.
ATTTTTTTCAAATTTATGTTTATCACTTAAAAAAAAATGAAGCGTAAGGGTTACAGTTATCGGGGCCAGATTCATAGGGTAAGGAGCTGGCTTACAGATCTTTGTGCACATTGCATTTAAATTGCTGCATGTTGGTACGGTCGAGGAAACAGGGAGAAGAAAATGAATTCAAAAGGTAAGCGACCCGAGGAAAAAACTATCAGAGTCGAAAATCTTCCGTTATCTAGGGACCTCTACAGTTAAACGGTGAGATTTTGCTGCTAGTCGGGTGGGTCAAAAGTATTTACGTTGGGGGTATAAGTGCAGTAAATTCATCGGAGCACATTCCGTGGAAGTACTTGTAAAACAAAAACAGGGGTGCAACACTGCGTCGATGAGACAGTAGTTGGTATTGGGTCTTGGCATACAGTACATAGCGTCGACTCAAGCGATTATCCTGAAACTACTCCCCTCTAAAAAAGAGAATTTAAAGCCTGGAAGAACTCCACATAACCATACCTCAGCCTGACAAATGCAAGGTCATACATCACTTACTCAAAAATAACACAGACTCTGTTTAACTAATTGTCGAGGACGTATCTTTGACTAGTATGTACAAAGTTTATGCAGGCCGTCGGATATAGTAGTCGTAAAAAAGCCCTAAGCGATTGAGTTTTATATACACGTGTTCACGATTGGTCAATCCACGCGATCCTAAACTGAATAAGTATTATTTACCTCGACGACAAAAGGCTAGACACAAGGTCAGCGCACTAGCTGAAGCGCATTCGGGTTTACAAAAATGCTTGAGCAGCCCTATCTGCATTCTCTGGCAAGAGGAGATAAAGCGATTGAAGCAAACCTTTCTCAGAGAGAAGGTAAAACCTGGGAGGTGGACCTCCTAGTAGTGAAAAGAACGAGACAAACGCACCGTCGGACAAAAATGTAATATCAGAATAAATAATACACTTTATGAATGAGTAACCACGATCACATTGACCAACTTTCATGTGTCTTTTAAATTCCAATAAAACACCGACTTATGGACGGCCCGATACTCTTATCGAGATACTATTTAAAACTTAAGCATGACAAACCGATGAAAATATTTGTTTTTTACTAAAAAGTTACAGCTTATCAAGGCCTAAAGACGACTCGAGGATAAGGTAAGGGCTAATGAGTTTGTAAGGTGGACAGTGAGACGGCATCGTGAGGATAAGAAACAATGGTTTTAACTGGTCATAATTTGATTATCTAAGAGGACAGCTAAACAAGACTTTGTTTAAATTGGACTTGAAAACAACCATGTTGTAGTCGGCTGGAAAGCAGCCCTGTGATATTGTGTTTCACAGGCAGATTCAAACCTTAACAGGATAGACAGAGTGACAAACTTAGTCCCTTGTAGAGATGCTTTGACGCATCTAAAACATGGATAAATAATCTTTACGTTGAAAGAAACAAGCAGCTCATATTAACAGCCCTACGCAGGCAATTGCGTCAAGATACTCACCGATCAACGGACCGTAAAAAGCTTAAGCGTTGTAATTGGAATGGTACAGAGTTTAGATAAACATATCTTCATTCAAACCTTCGCTTAGTTGAACTAGAAACGCTTGATGCACCGATCACAGTGACCTTTGAATGGTTTCCTCTGGCGAAGATGATCATGAAGAAGAAGGAGCAGAAAAATAAACAAAGAAGAAGAGGAAAAGGGAGAAAAAGAAGAAACAGAAAAAGACGAAGGATAAGAAGGAGAAGGTGAAGAAGGAGAAGGAGAAGAAGAAGAATGGGGATGAGGAGAAGATGGAGATAGAGAGACTTTGGATGAGAGGGGGAGTAATCTTAATCGTAATAAGGACAGAAGAATATGACGTGCGAGCAAGAGGTGACTATACAGAGGCGCTGAAAACGGGGGAAGCGAGGGGAGACCCCTCTCCTCCATCAGATGAATTCTAAATCAACAGAGCTTAAAAGACAAAGCAAATTCAGTTGGCTGACCTATTGCAAATACGCAACATTGGAGCAGACATTCTGAAGGGAAGATTAAAGACGTAAACAATTATTAATCAGTTCGATTCAACACATTTTCACATTGTTATTTGTTACTAGAAAAACTGCGACCCACTGGGTCAGCTATTGTGATCGGTTTAGATTGTTTCAATCAGGAAAAAGTGTGTTTGTAAAGCCAGTTAAATTTTAAAATATAAAAAGACAAAATAAAAATAATTAGCCTATCTTTCTCTGCTCGCTATATATTGCTCTCCCTCTTTCTCTCTTTTCTTACGCAATTACGAGTTAAATAGTATTACTACTATTTTCGTGTCTCTCTACGTCGATATAGAAAGAGGGGGAAGAAAGATAAAGGAAGTGGCGACAAAGAGAAGATATGCCTTTTACTATGCATATATATATATATATATATATATATATATATATATATATGTATGGGGGAGATAGAGAGAAAGAAGATAGAGAGAAAGGGAGTGGATAGATAGCGTATAAAATAGAAGTGGGGGTTAAAACAACATACAGTGAGACGGGGTGAAAGACGTACACTTAGTAAGAGATGGGTCACTACGTAAGTTAATTGCAAATTACAGCTACTTAAAAACAAGAAAAATTGATTTTTTAAAAAACATAACTCAATCCCGAAAGTAATAATTGTTTTAACATATGTTTCGTGTGATTAAAATATATAGTTTTAGGGAAATAAACGTTTATTAACTCAGCTTTAGTATAATAGAATAGTATATCATTTCACGAATGTGCGGTTCATGACCGATTTCTAAGTGTTGGTAGGATCGTGTAGGTTCTAAAGAAAGTGCATTTTACGAGTTGTTCTCTTTGAACTTTGAATGAAATATTAGAGATGATATTTTAAATCAACGGTAGGGATGTTGTTTAGATCATTGACTGCCAGGCTGTCAACCGTTAACCGACGTCTAACATAGGTATTTACCTTGCTCCTATCGCCGGAAGATATGACGCAAGGTCGGAAGGTGGGGATCGAAAAGCCAACGCACAAGAGATGTGTGCACTCTTACCGTCAAAAATACCTGAGCAGCGTCAGGCGATTAGCAATAATCTAACCCCTTCTCAAAGAGAAGATAAAGCTTGGGAGGATGGACCTCCTAGAACTGCAGAGAACACGTAAGAATTTAATGTCCTCATATAGAATATTGTTCTCAATTCTGGTCACGATTTGCTATTTTCAGGCCTTTGAGCTATGATCAAGTGTTGTATATGTTCTATTATCAGCTAGAATAGGCGAAATCGTTGTTGACTGGGACATTTTTTAAATTTTTGTTCCGTCCAAGGTACTTCTTTTTGGGGAGCTGAATATCCATCTCATAAAAAACCGACCTTGTTTCTAACTTTGCCTCGTGGTAAAGCGTTGAAACGAGGACATAGGAATTCGGATATAATATTAAAAGTAGGTGTGCGAAGAAAACTTATAAAATGAATAACAGATCTTAATTGTGAAATGTGAAAATAGGTTGGAAGCCTTAGGGTTAACTACTTTGGCAGAAAGAACAATGAAGGAATGGATTAATTAAGATCTTAGATTGTATATAGGAACATAACCGCTGGAGTAGATGCTGATTATGAAGATGATGAAGATGATGATGCTGATGATGATGAAGAAGTGAACGGTTGCTAGCCATATTGAATCATTAAGAATCGGTTTATCATAGTGTCTGACGATGATTCGTACGGCGCTGTTTGGAATGTAGCAAAAGGTCATTATCTATGGCGCTGCTGTTAGCAAGGGCGGAGCTGCTACTAGTGACTGTTATCGCAAATCAGTATTGTTAGTTGTAGTTGTCGTAGTCGGCTGTCGGACGAGTACTGCTGTTTCCGAAGTCGTGTTTTGCCCCACCCCAAATATATGACGAGTGTAAAACATGCACCTTTTTTTATACAGGTTATCAGCAGCTACTAATAGCGATGTTTTGATGTCAATTGATTGGATGGCGCAAAGGAAGCTGCACACTGAGAGACGAAACTGTTTCTACCTCTGCCACACGCACCAAAGCCGTCGTAGGATTAACTTTCGGTTTTGTTATTAGGCATGCTTAGTTGTAATCGGGTCACAACACACCAGACATTTAGCAAGAATGAATGAGTATTCCTCTGTACTCAGCTGCAAATCCTGTACCCGTCATTACCTTTTGTATTCTTATTTTTTGGTTTCCATAATTTTCAAGTTATAAGTAAAATATAATACAGTTGTCCGACCGGCACGAACGCACACCCAAATATATTATTGTATCCCCTTTGCTAAAAATAAAATATCCCTATCCAAGTACCCTAGGTAATTTAGTTTCAGAAAATATATGATTAGGGGAGTCTATATTTAATTTTAAGTTATAGCTAAAATAAATTAACATTTCCAGCGCGAAAACGCCACGGTATTGTTGTACATCCTTCAATCGAAATGATATATACTTATATATAGCATATTACAAGATGAGAATCTATGTTTTAAATTTCATAAAAATCTGTCAAGTCGTCATTAAATCCCTGAGTATATATTATTTCAAGCGGTACTTCTCTCTTTGACCCTTTTCAAAGGGGTTCTTTCCCTCTTTGACACCCACAAATATAACTCAAAGTTATATAATTACACTTACTTTTATGTCTACTGTTTGTTCTAAATCTAAAATACATCCAATAATGTTTGGATCCATTGGCTCATTTGTTTTCCAGGGAAAGATCTGCTCCCTTTGTTCCCCTCAAATATAAATCAAACATAGTTCCCATTTATGCTAACTATCCATATTAACAAAATTCATGAAGACCAGTGAAGTAGTTCTTCTTCCTATATATTTGTGTAAAATATTGCAGCCTTGATGAACATAGAGATGAATATACAGATTTTAGTGCTGGTTTGTGTTCAATGAAATGCCACTTCCTAGGTGTTAACATCTTTTGTCAAATGTCACCCAGAAGTTAGGAGGAAACAGGAAGTAATGTCCACGAGATGGAGATCCCTGTTGGGATATATTACCGTTTGAAATACAATATTTTCGTTTTTATTTGACGTTCTCCAGGATCTCAAGAGGCAATTGAGATTTTGGTCTGAGAAAATTGCAAACATATGTTAGGGTCCATGTGTTAGCCGAAATTAGACGCTAAAGAAGAGTGGTGCGAGGACTCGAAAATTAGGTATTGTTTCTGAGCTTGTCAGAGCGAAGGGTATTGAGTAGGAGTGGATACGGTAACTAAGATTGCTGTTAGAAAGAAACCCAGAAATTAAAAGATTACTTTTTCAACCGGTGAATACTGTTGTAAGTTAGAAAATTTGAAAAATATCGAACTCACCAAATAAAAGTATTTAATTGTAAATAACACTTAATAGTAATTTCGCTGAGGATGTCGCCGTCATCGATGAGGGGAACATCCTCAACGGTGTTGCTTGGCACATCAATGCAACGTGTCTCAAGTGGCGCATTACCACCGGCGTCCTCTGTAATCGCAAGATCAGCTGCCGTCTAAAGTCGAGGATCTAACGGACTGTTGTGAGACCCGTCGCTTTATACAGCTCTGCGTGCTTACCGACAACGAGGAAGACGGAACGAAGCTTCGCCGTCATGCAAAGCAAAATGCATCGCTGGATGTCCGGAATTACACTGCTCGACCACGACTACAGCGAGGATATCCCAACGACATTGTACCGATTAAAAGCAAGATGAGGGAATGTTGGGTCAGCTGGTTTGGCCATGTGCTGAGGCCCAACAACGACATCGTCGCCGGAGAGGTAGGCCGATGATGAGATGGACAGACTCTCTGCACAAAGATCCCTGTGAAACCGGCGTTAACCCGGACCAAGCCTGTGATCGTGTCAAGTGGAGATAAAAGTCCATCATTGCGAACCTTGCCATAACTCGGGATTAACGCAGAAGTAAAAGAAGAAAAAGAAGAAGACTTGTTAATAACACAGCGTTGTCAGTTCATTTGGATGAAAGCCTTTTTATTTCAGTTTGTCAGACGCATGCGCGGCCCGAGCCGAAATCGAACACATTGGTTATAAACAGAGCATACATAACGACGATCATCACGCGCATGATCGGAGGCATCCGACCGTATGTAACATGTAACGATCACCATACCGCAAGTGTACAGATAGACAGGCGATAATACTTTATAACGCTAATATTTTAACAGTTGTTATTCTTGTATAGACAGAATTCGATTTTGGAACAATTTATTTGAAAATGAGTAAAATCTAATTTTTTTTTACCTTGGGACATCAGTAATTTTTAAAGTTTTTTTCTATTTGTATTTCATTTTTAGCGATTGGGCGATCTCATTTTTAAAATGGCTGTGAAGGATAATAACGTAGTACAAAAGTAACTAAGAGTCTTATTATAGAGATGAACGACCGCTAATCTATCTAACCCTAACCCTAATTGCCAATCTATTGTGTTCATCCTTTGTTAAAGGATTACCTTTCTTGTCCTTTAAAGAAATAACTCAGAAAGAAATAAGTCAGAAAGAAATAACTCTTTTGGTCATCAAAAATAATTGTTTGGTGTCAGTAACATCTGTAAAATAATTCAAGTATTCTATCGATCAATCACCATCTCTTGACATTTATTCATTTGATATCTATTTGTCTAATTATTAAACAACGGAAAAAAGCGAATATATTTGTTTCGCCTATTAAATGAAGTAAATATGAAAACCATAGACAAAACGAATCACTTTCTTGAATTATTTCTCCTACGTAGCAATAATGGAATCATTTCGTCCGATCAAAATCGAGACGGATGTGATTGGTTTAAGGGATAACTACATAGACTATGGGATTGAATAAGCTGAGTTCAAATTCCTTTGGGTAAATTGCCTCCTTCAATTATGCAATAATACCAGTTTAAAAGATATAAATGTACAATTTCCGTCCAGTAAAAAATACCAATACTAGAATTTTTTTGTTTGCGATAACAATAGATTTATAAGAATACATGAGAGAATTAACTGCCTTACATACATTATTTTTATTTATTTATAAATAAAGTAGTTATCCATGTTGCTGCGGCTCATCAGTGTGGCTGACTATGGCATGATTCGAAACTTTACTTAACTGTAGTTGGATTCTTTACCACTAAGCTACGAAGGTCCGATTTGAAATGCGCGGTTTTATCACCTTGAATGTTTTAGTAATTTTATTGTTTCTTTTTTTGTTTGCAATAGCTTTACGTATGCTTTATGGTGATGCACTACCTAAGTGATTGAGAGAATTAACTCCCTTACATACATTATGTCACCTCCTATTTTTGGAGACGTATATATATATATATATATATATATATATATATATATATATATATATATATATATATATATATATATATATATATAGGTGAGTCAATGAAAAATAATTAGACCTGCAAATGAAAACAGATCAATATCTTGGTCTAATTATTTTTCATTGACTAACTTCATTTTTGCTCTATCCAGTATATTGAGCTTTCCTCATCTCACAATAGGTCTAATTCTCTAAAAGTTACCTTTTAGTTAAAACCCCTTATATATATATATACGACCTGGTGGGATTGTTTATCTATATAAGCTTACATAATCGGGTGTGATTAGCATTAATGATGTAGGATGGTTTAGCTATAATTAAAAATACTAATGGCCTCAAGACTGAAATAATTAAACAAATTATACATGTAACTATGAGGGATTTAGGACTTAAAGTTGAAATCACAGCGGATATTAAGATTTAAAATGTTGTAGATGTCACTTTTAACTTTAATCAGGGTAATTATATACCATATATGAAAAATAATTACGACCCAGTATATATAAACCCTAAGTCATATCATCCACATTACGTAATATCAATTAGTCATATCATTAGTAATAATTGCTATAATGAAGACATTATAAATAAGAATAGTCATACCTACACTAACGCTTTACGAAATAATGGTTATGTTAACGCCAACATTAAATACCAAGATAGAAGGAATAAGGACATTAGAAACAGAAATAGAAATTGGCGAATCATTCGCTATATTCCCGTTTAATCTGATTGTTAAATCCACAATTGGACACATGTTTCTTAATCTCTTAAATCGACATTTCCCAATAAATCACGCATTACATAAAATATTTAATACAAACACCATTACACTTTGATATAGTTGTACAAATAACTTAGAAAAAATAATTAAAAGTCATAAAAGACAGATATTAAAAAGTAATGGTAACAATTTAATTAACACCATACGTGATAATAATAATAATAATAATAATAATAATAATAATAATGAATGTAGTTGTAGAAGCAGGAATGTATGCCCGTTGCAGAAGAATTGTTTAACTAAAAATATAGTTTATTTGGGAACTTTGTTCCTCAAAGCCAATCATAACATAAATAAATTACATAGAGGGTGCAAGTACTGATTTCAAGGTAAGATACGGAAACCACAAAGATCATTTAACAACCCTGAAAATAATAAAATATGCACCTCAATGTCCAAGTATATAATATCTCTGAAAGATAAGAATATTGCACCTGTAATAAAATGGAGTATTTTAAATAAGTCTTCGGCACCTACAAGAACCCCACCTGCTTTCTTTGTCTTAATGAAAAATTGGCTATTATTATGTTCCCTGATAAAAACTGTTGGCTTAATCACTCTGGATACGTTTGATAACAACCGAGTAAACTTTACATAAATAACTTGAAAATATAACATAAAACATGAAAGCATCTCTTGATAAGTAGAAAACTACTCCCATAAACTTTTGTAATGTAGTAGATTTTTAGTTAATCAGTCAAAATGGAAATGTTTAATCTCAATTAAATTTAAAAATAATAATACAGTTAGTATTATCCGTAAACCTTCCACTATTTAAATGCAGGGCAAATTTCAAGAGAACTAGTTAATAATTGATAAAATTTGGTGTTTTAATCAAGGCTTGTACTACTACTACTACTACTACTACTACTACTACTACTACTAATAATAATAATACTAATAATAAATAATACAGTGAATTATATGTAAGACCAACACTTATTCAAATTATACTATTCACGCATATAATTATAAGACGGTTAAATAGAAGAACTACATTCACATTGCTAGTGATAACATAAATAAGGTTTTTATGATTTCAAAATGTATTATCGAGTTCGAATTAAATAGAGTTAAATCATTCTATCAAATTTAATTACAATGGCCTTTAAATATTAAAATTAGTTCTTGGTTTAAATATTTAGAAAAATATATCTTATAAATCTAAATAAATTTTTTTTTTTCATTTTTGTTGATTTTCTTTTTCTTCTTATGTCTAGCGGGTTTCATAATTATTAAATTGCTAGTTATTGAGAAAGAGGGGAGGTTCATTTACAAGTAGGAGGGGGGGGAAGCCAGACATCAATATATAAGCGTGGTTGACCGAGTTATTTGGTCGAGTCATGAACTCCGATTTGTATTTCTTTTTTTTCTTTCTTTTCATCACTTCCTAATTTTCTTGGGACAGTTTCAACGCGGACTTTCCCTTTTTGGTTTCTTCACAGTCTTGATAAAACCGGATTAATTGACGCCGACACTACCAGTATTTATTTAATTGTATATATTTATAGATAAAATATTTATCCACGGACACGTGTTCCGCCGTTCCTAAGGTAGAGCATTACTATAAAACTTACATAAAGCTATTACTATCGCATACAAAAACCAAACAAAACAAAAAACAATGAAATTATTAAACATAAGCGGTACAACCATCATGCATTTCAGACAGAACCTTCGTAGAAAAGTAGTGCACCCGATCAGCTTCACCTTAATTTTTCTTTTATATTATAAAAGCAATTTATATTTTTGTTGATCTTACATGATAGAAAAATGCATGAGTTATCTAATGGTGTTGTCGCATTCTACGAAAAATTGTAGTAAATAAGACGCAAGGTAAAATGCCATGAAAATCCATGCCATAAACGACCCCCTATCAACTTTAATTAAGAATGTTGTCCTTATTTTAAAAGCAAACTATACTTTATTTAAATTTAAAAGATAGAAGAATGCATGAGGAATCTAATGATGTTGGTTCCATTCTATAAAGATTTATACTAAAGATATATGATGTAAAATGTTAGGAAAAGAAAATTCACTAACGCTTCCGATCTTGTTTAAATCAATTTATCTTTTTTAGTTTAAAAGAAAACTACATTATATTTCCGCCTTAATGATAGAAAGCTTCATGAGGAATTTAATAATGAAAACTACATCCAAAAATATCAAAGAGAAAAAATGATAGAAGAATGTTTGTAAACACATTTGGGGTGATAATTAGATTACTATATAAAAACAATAAAAAATACTCATCTGCAAATAAACGAATAGCAGAATAGTATTCTCTTATTCCTTATCCATTCCATTACTACATTACGATCCGTGGTGGATAGTGGCTAAGCTTAGTGTGCTGGTGATGCTTCAGAAACGTTTTACCCATTGTTTTAATATTGTGTAAAAGGAAAACAAACATAAAAAATATATACATAATTCATACATAAAACTGCTGTCAAGTTTTTAAAAACAAATTCTACTCGGAATATGAGACTAGGTAAAAAAAAGAGAGATAAATTATTTTAATTTATTTCCTTTGATCTTTTTCACATGTTTTGTTTTCAAATAACGTTTTTTTTCAAGAAGTTGGCTTTAAAATTCGATTATTAGAGTATTATTTTGGATTAACACCTTCCGCAACCCCAAGTGAGATTCTACTTTCTATAGGTGATTACGTGTGAACACACTAAAAACATGGCAAAAAACTATAATTTTAGAATTTAGAGAAGGGAATAAGGTTTACATATACATTTAACATAAAATGATCCTTTTTTGTTATGCAAAATAAATTCTGTGGATTTTTAAGGGGTAGTTCTACTTTTAAAGGTGATTACGTGTGGTTCTACAACTTTGCCATTTGGACTTAGAGTTAGTGGTAAAAAAATTAGTTAATTGTCCTAAAAAGTTAGAGTGGTCCGAAAAGTGAGAGATCATTTCACCTTTAATTTATATTTGAAACTGATCACTCAGTCTAAATTCTAAAATAATTGTCATTCTTGTTTTTTTTAGAGTGCTCACACGTAATCGCATAAACGTATACTCTCATGTTTTAGGGTGGGGAGGTATCAATCTACAAATTTACCGACTGTACTCATTAAAAAAAAATTAAAATAAAAAATAATTTATTTTCGTTTTTATTTGAATCATCCGGACTATTATTCTCATCCTCGTTTTTATTTTCACAGCGTTTTGGCCGATATAATCCAGACCTTCTTTAGGTGCAATATCTTTTCGAATTTATGAACTAGAACCTAAGAGTAAAACTTGGGAAACTGGTATAAAAAAGGTTACCTCCCTTTCTCTGTAAATAGTTCTCTTTTTGTGTATCACGACATCCCCCTATTCTGAAAAAAAAAGGCCCTGTTTGATTGGCCAAGAAGATTTTCCTTGACTAATCAACAGACACTTAATTTTATTAGGATTAACAAAAAATCGTTTATTCTTCCTCGTTTGAATACGATTCCGTCCTGACAATACGTCAGAGAAATGTTTCCTTAATTTGAGTACGACGTTTGGAACCTGAGCAATTCTGAGGGCCGTCTAATCAAATAACTTTTGCATTATTTGTGTGACTTCTTAAAGCCGCAAACACAATTAGTTTTGCAAGCCTTGAAGTATTATTGTTCAATTTTACAGTATTAATACCTATTTTCTTTTATCTCTGCCTTCTGTGTTTTCAATCTTTCTTTCAGCATTTTCTGACTTCGGAAACGACGACTGAACCGTTCTCTTGCTAAATCAGTTTACTGGACGGAAATTGTAACTAAAACCTTTATTTAATCCACCGAGGTTGATTCTTCTCGTTCGTTCCGTCAGCCATGACCCGGCAGAAGTTCTAATTTATAAATTATTATGTTATTCTTAGTTATTATTATTAGTTATTAGACACAATGGGAAACATAGATTATGAAACTAAAAATAAATAATCATAAGTAAATTGTTTATTTTTAGTTTTATAATCTAATTTCATTCCAAATTTAGACTTTAACTGCAATATTTTAAGAAGTAGTTGTATTGACCTTTACTTTTCAAGGTGTAATAACTTTCTCTTTACTTTTCTAGGTTTATTAATTTAAGAATATTTCTTGACATCTGTCCGCATTTTTCCTGTAATATAGAGTGAGTAAAAGTATTCTCTGTTGTTGCTGTTCGATCGTATCATTTGTTATTTACTCAGTGTGCGCTTTTAAACTAATACTGTTCATAATATATATATATATATATATTATATTTATAAGTAAATATTAATAATTTATTACCTAACGCAATCTTCAGTGCAGGAAGTTAATTTCCGACGGTCGGCGGGCGCGAACTCCGATCACAAATCGCCACTGCTTCGCAGTGAAGAGTGTTTTCCCGTTGGCCACCACAAACTAGTCTAGAATTAAGAAGGAATTTAACTTTGTAAATACCAAGTCGGCGGGTATTTTACAGCGAGCAGCGAAAGTGATCTACAACACCAAACTGTGTTGGATCTCGCAATACATATATATATATATATATATATATATATATATATATATATATATATATATATATATATATATATATATTGCTGTATAGTATGATATGTAATAAATAGATTATAGTCTTACAGACGTAATTGAGAATTCTTTTTTGTCCAAAACACAGAATTATATATATATATATATATATATATATATATATATATATATATATATATATATATATATATATATATAATTCTGTGTTTTGGACAAAAAAGAATTCTCAATTACGTCTGTAAGACTATAATCTATTTATTACATATCATACTATACAGCAATATTTTGATTAGCTTTTGATACGTATGCTTTCAGCAAGGAATGAGAAATCTTGTCCGTTAGGCTTAAGAATAAATGCGCCTCAGTTATCAGGCGACTGCTTAATGGTAGATGTTAACTATTGAAACTCCAATATGTATGAGATATCTTGCTCTTTATTTGTTCTGTTGTCTCCGTTCGTTTCGGTTTTAATTTTGAGATGTTTGTCCTCTTTTTCCATCCCACACACACGCACACACACATATAATATTACGATAAATATTTTAAGTTCTCATCAACAGACACATGTGTTTCATCCCTTTTACCGGGAATGGTCAGTGTGGAGGATGATTGCTCTGCTTTATTGAAAGTTTACATCTTTATTCAAATTGTACATCTAATTTCATACTGTCATTCTTTATCAACCGAATACAATCATTACTGCTATGCTACTTTTATTATAAGTTATATATATTCAAGCAAAACCATAGTTATATGTATACAATATATTAGTCGTTCATATCGGGTATTTTGTAAGTTATATCGGGTATTGAGGAAGTTAGCTTTATCGTGAACTAACAAAATCGGTAGTTTTTCATTGAGACGAAAAAAATACGGACCATTTAAAAACCGACGAAAATTGTTTTTTATTTTAATATTCAATTTTACATGTGTTTATTTTTTTGGTTTTAGTTTTTAGAAGTATTTCGATGAAGACGTGTTATTTATTAGTTTCTGAAGAAGTGGAGGTGGTTTGCAAAGCTTGTCTTGAATGCTAAGTGAAGAATATAAATGTAGGTTTTAATTATATAAGGTTGTTCAATACTATTTATTTTAGCTTTGTGAGCTATACTATTATAAACACTTTTGTATGATATTGGGTTTCAATTTTATTTGATATGATGCGGTTAGATTATTGCAATTATGTTTATTTAATACTTTATTATTATATTTTTTATTGTTATTGAAATATTGGTCATATATCAGTAACTGGAGTTGATAGTTGATCGGGTTATATATTTATATATATATATATATATATATATATATATATATAGTATGATTTTTTTATTTATACAAACATTATTGGTTACATGTGTGCATACATGTTTCAGCTGCAATCTTTTTCGAGAACCAGCTTCCTCAGACATTTTTCCAAATGTCTGAGGAAGCTGGATCTGTAACCAATAATGTTCGTACGAATAAAGAATTATATTAAAAACAGCTCTACTTGTTATTGAACACTTTTCATAAACATTGGAATTTCATTGGATTAACATTTAAAAACAACAAAAGTACATGTACTATATATATATATATATATATATATATATATATATATATATATATATATATATATATATATACATCTCGCCTACGAGTTAACCAGCGTTTCGATGTTAATACACCATCTCCATCCTGTAAGACAAACTAAATGTTAAATTTTCAATTGTTCTAAAAAAAATCAGACCGAATATAATTGGTCAGATTCCCACAAAATTATTAAAATATTAAAAAATTAACTTTTGACAAGGCCGTAGCTATTGGGTCATTGGGGTTAGAATCTTCTAAACGTGTCATTATTTCCGAACAACTGACATACACCCCTCTCAGAAGCCCATACACATTGGAAGGGCCTCGGTGTCACTCATATACATAAAATACACACACTCCACAAACTAAGCATAACACTTTCCTACCATCCCCTTACCATTGCACGCCCAGAAAATACGCATACTCGAATCAATAGAAGTAAAGCTTAATATAAATTCACACACACACTTTCTCGTCGGCCAGACATGAATAGACAACCAACCGCCCACACATACATGTCGCCATCTTTTAACTGTTTACATACACAGATTATAAGGCAACAATTTGCATTAATGCATACACACATTTACTCAATTACATATTAAAATATACCACTGCGTAATGTCTAGATGTGAGAGGGTAAGGGAAGGGTAGGAAAGTTTTATTCTTACTGCGTTGCGTGTGTGTATTTTGTGTATATTAGTGATACCGAGACTCTTCCAATATGTATTATTTGCGGACGTAGGCTGATGTCAGTTGGGCGAGTGTAATGACACTCCGAAACTACGACCTTGTAAAAAGTTTATTTTATTTTTATTTTTTTTTAACTTATTTTTTTGCTGGCCAATTTTATTCTGTCTGCTTTCTTTAGGAACAATTTAACATTTCATATTTATTGATCTTACAGCCCCAACGCTGGTTAACTCGCGTAGACTGTTCTAATATATGTATAACTTTATTTTTACAAAGCTCTACTTTGTATTGAGCATTTTCGAAAACATATTTGTTCTAAGTTCATTTTATCAATATATTTGAACTTAATTAGTTAATATATATATATATATATATATATATATATATATATATATATATAGAGAGAGAGAGAGAGAGAGAGAGAGAGAGAAAGACTGAATTTCGGTCATTGAAAATTAAATAATTACTATATATATATATATATATATATATATATATATATATATATATATTAGCATTAACTCTTTAACTAATTAACCCATCATTATGAATTTTGAAACACAATTGCTTAACGTAAGGGGTCCAAATGTCGGTATATTTATTTCTATTTAGTTTTAGGCAAAGAGGCTAAAATGGGTGGAAGCCCTTAGAGTAAATCTACATACCTTCGATTTTTGTATAATATAAACAATGAGGATTTAGTAATTTATCCCTTTCTTCATTAAATTACCTTACTTAATTACTGTTAATATCGACAAAAGTATTGCAACTATATGCGAAAATAAGACTATAAAATTACAAATGAATAACACGAAACATTAATTTATTATATACTATTTAAAATACTTATGCGAATCAGGCATAACAGTTAACTGCGCTTGTGATCTTTGATCTTTACTATATATACAGTATTAAAAAACTATGTAGTATTATTGATTTAGATAACAGTGAGTTGTTTGATGGTAATATAAATGTGAAATATGAAAAAAAGCTTTTAAATTCATTCATATATATATATATTCATATATATATATATATATATAGAGAGAGAGAGAGAGAGAGAGATTTATTCAAGTATGTATATATATATATATATATATATATATATATATATATATAGAGAGAGAGAGATTTATTCAAGTATATATATATATATATATATATATATATATATATATATATATATATATATAGAGAGAGAGAGAGAGAGAGAGAGAGTCATCGACATACAACTTTTTAGTCGTATCACAACCCTCACTTTGGCTTGACGCAGCAAGTGTTTACACGCCGCGATTCAAACCCCGAATACTAGGTCACTTGAAATTAATGTACAATCAGTTTATACGCGAAAGTCACAGCTGAATAAAAAATAGCTGTTTCAAACTATTGTTTGTTGATTTTATATTTTGTGAAATAAAATTGCAATAGATCTGAAGATGATCCAAGAATTCCAGACAATAATTATGGTCTAAAACGTTTTAAGAAAATAAGAATAACCTTAACTTAACTTTAAATTAAATAAAACTAGAGTAGACACGCTTGCGTGTGCGTTGTTGTTGTTGTGTGTGTGTGTGTGTGTTTTAAACTAAATTTACGGATTGGTGTTCGTGCTTCAACATGGACGCAGTCGACGCGAACTCAGGCTATCCTTGACCCCTTAAGGACGATGGTTGTTTCATTTAGATCATCACAATCTACAAACGATCACCATTAATGTACAGCTGTTGTGACTATTATTAGACAACGGTTCACAAATAGCAACATGAATAAATAAGTTGATGACAGTTGGAATTTTATTCAGGAAATGTAGGACTTTACCCATAAGGGAAATTACGCCAAGAAACTAATTTTTTCCCAATCATCTCGTTAATCTGTTATTTATTTAATGGATTATACACATTTCGTTCCTTTTTTTACTTTCATCTTCTTTCATGTTATTCATATTTGTGTCAACGAAAAGTGACACTGCATTCCATTGAGATTCTTTAGGTGCGAGTCGGTGCCATTGCGGATGTGACGGCTGATTGGTCACACCTTTTCCGTATTTATGTTTTAGTTCCGAAATGACATTCTTGAAATTCTATTTCTAGTTTCCCTAAAGATCGGGTTTCGTAAAATCATCGCCCTCTAAACTGTTCAGCAATTTGTGGTTGTGTTTTTCAGCGTCAATTTCCAAGACATTTGCCATTACTCTACGGGATTTATGACCCCTCCTCCATTGCCATTCTTCTTCCGATTACGCGAAAGCGAGGCCACATTAAAACACTTTTTTATCAAAATAAGAATCAACAGCGCATTGTGACTTGCAGTTTCTTGCGTTAATCAGACGAAGTAGTTGACAGCAAAGTGCTATTCATTTGATCTGTTAATTCTATGTCTACACTCTTCAAACCTTTATATTATCATATATGTGGTGTGGTCATATGAAAGCACATTAGGCCTACGTGCAGTGAAGTAAAAACAAATATTCCATATCTGTCAACTGACAACTTTCATTAGTCTGCAACATATGAATCTAGTTTGAATTACCAGCCTTAATAAGTGCGATCTTCACATGATTGTTAACCTTTATTGGAAAACATTCATAAAATTAGGGATATGATTGAATTCATAATATTTTACTAAATTTTTTTATCTTGACTATGGGCATATGTATTTTTGAGAATGACAATATATGCCATAAATAAAAAATAGATGAAAATACAAAAAAAGCTACTTTCAGAGTTAGGCGTCAATACTTTACAATATATATATATATATATATATATATATATATATATATATATATATATATATATATATATATATATATATATATATATATATATATATCTATATATAATCAATAGAAGCTATTGACCCGTAACTCTGAAAGTGATGTTATTGAACACTCTCTCGATAGTCTACTGTCTGTGTCTACTTGGCATGAATAGAATTTGATTATTTTTCTTGATGTGGTAATTTCTCGTGGCCGTTAAGTTAGAGTGCTTGCTGGCGGAGTCCAGGGTGATTCTGTAACTGGGTTTGGATCTTGCGACCGTCTGAAATTATTATCTCCTACACTGATGATAGCGGAAGCTTTAAACGCCGGCGTATGTAGGTAAAAATAATTTGACATTTGCTTAAATTAATAAATAAATAAATAAATAAATAAATGAATAAATATATATAGATATATAAATAAATAAATATATATATATATATATATATATATATATATATATATATATATATATATATATATATATATATATATGCTTAGATATTTCAGCTGCGATTTGATTGACAATCCAGCTCCTTTGAGACATTTTCAAAACTGAACTAAGATTAATAAAGAAAAATACATTCTCTTATATTGTTTTAGTTGGAGAGAAAGGGGGAATATTAAAAGAGGCAAGGTGTGTATCCGCCCAGCCCCAGTTACTTATTCATATACTCACACAAGCCCACATTCATGCGTATATACATACATATTCACACACTCTTATTCTTTCACTCATGCTTTCCCGGTTCGTATCATTTCGTTTATCTTCATGATCACTGTTCATGCCCGTGAGTTACTTCAAAAGTGTTGTCTCTTCCTATGTCTAAGCTGGATTTTGAATGACATCGCAGCTGAAACATGTATGCACATAAGTAGTCAATAATGTTTGTAAAAAAAATGAAAATATATAATATAATACGGATTTTCCTGTTATTAAGGACTATCTTATAAATACTGGAGTTTCATTAGATTAACTTCTAGGAAACAACAAGAAGACAATTACTAGCGCTAATAATTGATCATGTAATAAAGTTTACATTAGATCTATGTAATAATCGCTCCTATAGGTTTACCATTGAGCTGATTTTATAGCTGCAGTATTTCTGAACGCTTCGATAATATACCTCTGTTTTCCCCTATAACATAAGGCTTTTCGGGCTATTTTTCTGTCCATAGTGCACCTTGTCTTACTTAAGACCTCTTTAATATATATATATATATATATATATATATATATATATATACATGAGGAAATGTATAACATCTTTGAAGCACCATGTGTTTGAATAAATATTCAGACACATAGTGCTTCAAAGATGTTACCAATTTCCTTATTCAAAATGCGCCAAACCAGCGCTACAAACAACATCGACTTTACCTCACTTTAAACTATCGTCTCTAACAACTTGAGGTATTTTTCTGACTCTACGCTGGACTAGACCTCTCGGGGTTAATACCACAAAAATGAAGAAATAAAAGAACATGTCTTGCTTCTGAGAAAAATGTATCCATTTTCAAAATTCAATGTAATATATATATATATATATATATATATATATATATATATATATATATATATATATATATATATATATAAGAGAAAGAGGGATAAAGAGAGACAAAGAAGGAAAATGCATAAAATAAAAAGTGGGGACTCAAATAATATTGGGAGTTTGTTAAGCGATATTAACTTACTAAAAATGGATGAAATTGTGAGTTAAGATTGTCTTTAGCATATCTTCTATCTCTTCATCGTTAATCAACACCCGACTTTTTTCTATTCAGATTGCTTATCTTTAGTTATAACCTTATTTGGACTTCAATTCAGTAGCAACTATAGACATGTCAACGTTTTAGGTTAATCCATTTCAGAAACATAATGAAATTCATTCATTTGACATAATCTCAGCTGCTAGTAGTAGGCCTTCGGTCAGTCTCGAGAGGCAATGGATAACACCCTGTAAGAGTGCCTGAGCGGGGAGTCTGTTGTGAAGCAAGGGTTGCGCAATCCACAACCACATCTCTTCTGAACCGCCATTGCTAGAGTCTATTGACAAGGAGGAATGAAGACGAGTATAAACTATACCGGTTAACCAGAGAGACCTTTGATATACGTATTATCTAACGGTCACTCCTTTAGTCCTAAATAAGCTATACGTCGCTTAACCTCGGTGATATAGTGAGAACTGGTGAGTCAACATGATTATGTCGTATATTCAGCTGCTATACAAACGTATAATATATTATGCTTGTAAGTTAAGGACTTCCAATCAGGATTTATTTCCCACAGAACGTAGAAAAATTGGATATGGAAAAATAGCTAAAACTATTCCAATACCAAACAAAATAATTGAATTAATTAAAAAAAATAAGATGGAAGGATTTCTTCTTCATGAACAAGCGCGAGAACTTGGATTCGTAGGTAATCTATAGATTCAAAAGCCTAAAGGTCGCTTCAATAGAATCTAAAAAGATAACTCAAGACTTTCAATCAGCATATTCTTAAAAACAGTGCATCTCAAATCATATATCTTCTTTTAAAAAATAACGATAAAAAGGACGGAACTACCCTAACTAGCTTGATTAAGAAGTTAAGATCGGAAAATATCCTATATGCTTTATATTCGTCGATCATAAGTAAATCAAAATCTTACACTCCTGGATCTAAATTTTGTCAATTGTGTACCACCGAGTCTGTATTGTAAACTCCCGTTAAAAATAATACAAAATATCATAAACTCTAAAAGCGAAATCCTTTCAGCATGCAGATATAGAAGAAAATTTAAATTTAGCCAACTATTAACCCCATCAGACACACAACCTCTATCTAATAACTAAGTTGACTCGATTAATCTTAATCTTTTTTGTTTGTTTGTAATTTAACATTTTATTTCAGGACAAGAAATACAATTTCAAACCAACAATAATAATGTGAGAGGAAGAGAAGCAAAGAGACAGCTACAGACATAGGTAGATAGAGAGGCGGAGAGAAAGAAAGAACAGCAAAGAGACAGACACAGACATTTATCTTATAAATCACCATAATTCTCTTCGAGATTAATTCTTAGATTAACTCATAAGTATATTTAATACAATCGTTTAAAAATTAGTTTGCTACCCAACACTTTATTTATCCTACTTTGTAATTTCCATTTTAGGTATGAAGAGCAAATTAAATTATACCCTTGATAATATCTATCCCTTTATTTATTCCGTTTTTATTTTTGTTTAAATTTTCTCCCTTAAATCTTTTAAAAATATATTCCATATATTCTTTTATTTACCTAAATGCTCACTTTATTTTTATTTTGCATTTTTAATTTCTTAATTCTTAATGTTTTATTCCATTCATCCTGATATTTTCTTTAATAATCTTTATTATGACATTCTCTTAAATTTGATTTTCCATTATAATTCTAGCATTTATCTTAATTTACAGTTTTTTATTTATTCGAATAATAATAATATTATTATTGCATACAATTGTGCTATTTATTTTATTTTAATTACACCTTTAACTGTACGTATGCTATTTTTACACCCCTAATTTAGTTAATTTTATCTGATTAGGCTGTTTAGTCAGAATAGCACATAACTCGTACCATTTCTAGCAGTCATATATACTTCTTGAAGTTGAGTATTTCCCTTTTAACCGTATAGATTTTAGATTTCATTGATCAGTCCTCATTTGAGCTTTGTTAATTTCTTTAATTTTTAAAATTTTAATTTTAATCTAATTATATTATATGTTTTTAATCATATTACTTTATTAACTCCAATTTTTAAATCTTTCTATTTTTATTATTTGTTCAAAAATGTTATACCTTTTAACATTTTCAATTTTAAACTATAAATATTTTTTTATCGTTAACATTTTATAATACATAAGTTTGTTTATCATTCCTTCTCCCCTCCACTCATCTTTCCTCTCTTACATATTTTTTATTACTTTCTATTTTTTTTTGTTTGTAATTCTGGTCATCTTTCTATTCTCCTCCCCTTCATAATTGCCGATGTTCTTGAATCCAATTAACCTTCTGGGTTTTAGCTTGATATTTTTGTCTGGGTCATTTCCCGTTGGAGTCCTCGTTTATCTGGTTTACACGTCTTTTTTCTCTCCTTTTTGTCAGTTTCAACTTGTTTATCTTTCTTCTTTCTTTCCTATTTTATCTTTCTTTCTTCTGCATATTTCTTTTTAACTATTTCCGGGTTTTATTGTTTATTTTTGTATTTTTTCTCTATTTTTATGTTTCACTTTATGATTTCATAAACCTCTCACATTTAGAATTTGATCGTTTAAGGCCTTTAATCACACTTTTACTGACCGAAGGTAGTTTAAATTACCGGGCTGATGGATTTACGTATATTGTGAGTGTTATTTGGAGAGTTATACTCTTATATTCTTCTCTGGTGATTCGCCCATTTTTTATCAATATACTATAGCATCGGATTTGCACTCTTATATTATTATAATGTCTGGAACACTTTCTGTTATATTTGCTTGACATTCATAATATCCTGGATTCACGTTTTCTTAGAAATGTTGCATTTTTCCATCGATGTGGATTTTCTTTGCTCAAAACCTTTTTGCTCTGTATCTTTGTATTTTTATATATTTTTTATATTTCCGAATCTGTGCTAACAGTAATATAATTTTTACTGTTTTATCCCGATGATCTCCTCTGATGATAAAAGCTTTGAGTTCTGAAAATCCATTGGTTTAGCAAAAGAAAAAAATATTGATATATTCTTTATTTAAACTACTTGATGATTCAATAAATATTGTTCTTTTTTCTAATTTTTATTCTCATCATTCATTTCATTATATATATATATATATATATATATATATAATCGACATAATAAGATTTATTTCTCACCATATCGTGTATCTATTCAGATTAGCTTCATTCGTTAGGGCGTCGAGATTTGGAGACAAAGTTGATTCTTGTTCTGGGTTCGAATCGTACGACTGGTTTAAAGACTTATTTCTACACTGGTGAGTTCGCAAGAATGAAACATATACGTATGTAAATAATTAATATTTATTATTGAATAATTATATATATATATATTTTTATTTATCTTCTTCCCACAGTGGTAAGATGTGACAAAGGTCAGGAAAGTTGGATTTGAAAAGTCAGCGCCCGAGAAGATCAGCACTCTGTCCTACAAAAATGCCTGGGAAACCCCGTTGCCCTTCTCCCGTAAGGGGCGCCTCATGCAGTAAGCGATAAACTTACTCCATCCCAAAGAGCGGAAGCAAAGCCTGGGAGGGTGGACCTCCTAGAACTGCACAGGACAAGCCCACAGATTGGTGGAATCAAGACCCGAAGGCCAAGACGATAACGGTCTATAAGGTGTAGTATCCATCGGAACAGATACTACACTTTGATCTTGGCCAATATATATATATATATATATATATATATATATATATATATATATATATATATATATATATATATATATATATATATATATATATATTATC
The DNA here is from genome assembly GCA_963556195.1 of Sepiola atlantica. NCBI lineage: Eukaryota > Metazoa > Mollusca > Cephalopoda > Sepiida > Sepiolidae > Sepiola > Sepiola atlantica. The sequence goes on along the minus strand of OY744515.1, from coordinate 234,287,215 downwards.
CCGGTAAGTATATTTACGAAGCCGATGCTTACGTTTTTCTTTGTGACCTGAAGAAATTCAACTGGTTTCAAACTAGAATTTAAACTTGTCTGCAAATGTGTAGCCAAACATGTTTGTATAAATAAATGTTTCATATAAATACATAAAAAGTAATATATATATATATATATATATATATATATATATATATATATATGTATTAAAAGGTACTGATTTAGAAATAATGCGATACAAGAAAATTATGCTTTCGAATAACTTGGTTATTTTCAATGTATTTTATTTCCGGCGTCAATTCTGCCTGATTGATTTGTAGAGGAAACTTAACGAATGATGAACGTTATGTGTTTTATGAGAAATCCTCATTAATACCGGAATGTAAACAAACAATTTGTAAGGTTATCTTTCCTAATTTATTTTCAGTTAGACTTTAATTTCTTCAAGTGTAAAGGTTTGAAATACATCTGTAACCATTCGAGCGTGGTTTTACGGAATGGATTTCAATATAAAAAGAGAGAAACACAATAAATGATAAAATCATGAATTGGTTAGACTTTTAGATAGCGTTATATAAAGAATTCATGTATGATGGAATTCCCTTTAAATTTATGAATAATAAAACTAGGACATTAATTCGTAAAGTAATTTTGAAGAAAATGTGAGGCTATAAAACCATACGTAAATGCAAGCAATAATAAAATTGACGACGCATTTTTGTATCTATCTATCTATCTATCTATCTATCTATCTATCTATGCTCCAAGTGGCATTTATCCATCTACTCCATAAATCAGGAAAAATGTCAAAATGAAAATTTCACAATGAGTTTATAAAAATCTTGGATACAATGCGGAAAAGAAAAAGATGAAGAAGTTTAAGAATTTAAAAAGACATTATATCTACATTTGCAAGGAGATTAGGACCCTCAGCTTACCCCTCCTCCAAATAAAAACAAAAAAAAATGAGATCACACCCTTTTTAATCGATTACGTGGGAACACCCTGAACAGTAACAACAACAATTATTTACAATTTAGAGTAAGGAATTAGTTTCGCATATAAATAAAACGTTAAATGATATGTCCTGGCCATTCTAACTTTTTAAGGTGGTTAACTAACATTTGTAAAACCACAGTAATCGCCTTAAAATGTTAATCCCTAAGTTTCCCAAGGTTTTCACAGATAATCTTCTAAAAAAGCAGAATCTCATTTTTTCTTCTGGGGGCTAATTGAAGATGTTTATCTACAATGATACCGGCTTTTTTTGTAAAGAGCCTTATTTATTGGTTGTTGTAATACAATGCATTAAACAATAAAGCTAATCTAATCATATTATTAGTTAGTAATTATAAATTTGATTATAGTAACTGAATTCAATGAATACATAAGGACTTGTTCTGTTACGAAAATATCATTTTTATTTATTATTATTTTTGACCGCGTAGAAAGCAACAAATAACCAACACACACATTAATTAGTAAATCCCTGAAAGATAAGTGATACAATACAAAATAAATATTTATATAAAAATAAAAATAAATAACACAGAAACCAAAAAAGACAAACTTTAATATTCAATATTGTCTCTATTTAAAACTATAGTATACGGAGCATAGCCTATCCCCAACTTAGAAAAATCGATTTTATTTGCTTGAAAACAACAAACTTAAATGGTAAAAGTGTAAGATAATGAAGAGTGGCAAAAATGAATCGTGGACAAGGCCATTGTGGATGGGACGTTGAGAGAGAAAGCGACTTGATAACTTAAAAAGGAAAAGGTTCCGCGGTTTAAGCGATACTTCAAAGGTGGCGATTTCAGAAACGCGAAGAGCCGGAACGCTTGGTGATCGGAGTATCGAAGTACCGGAAGAATGGAAGTTTACCGATGTTTAAGGCACCGATAAAGCTTTATTGGCTATGGTACACAACCCCGTCTTACTGTTAGGCTTTCGTGCCTGCTGACTAAAAATGCGACTAATAAACAAGTTGGTACTGTGAAGGAATCTCCATACTCGTATTTCATCAAACAGACAATTGGAAGTGCTTGTGGAACAATTGCTTCAGTTCACGCTCGGATAGACAATGCAGAGCAAATTGCTTTCCAATCAGATGTATATATGAACGAGTTTCTGTGACCTCAGCAAGAAAAAGACTTTCATGAGACAAAAGTATGTCAAAATATTTTTTATATGTGTGTGCGTAGCCGGTGTAAATCATCTGGTGATGGGAAATAAAGAAAACCAAAGTATTCCCATATATGTTCTGTTCTTTGTCATTCTTGTTGGATCTTACCAGATACTCCGAAAGAACGGGTAATGCAACAAAAGTACAGAATAAAAACAGTCAAGAAATTGTAAACAAACAACAAAAATACAAAAACAAAACACAAATGCCGTATACCAAATGCAGTAGAATTTAATTATCTACCGACCTGTGTACTTGTAACGTGCTAAAACTGTTTATAAGTTTTTTTAATTTCAATTTTCTTTTAAGATATCTTTACGGCATACGGGAAAAATGGTCGCTTGTTGCTTAACTGTTTTGGGCTTCATTCTTGAAAATTTGAAAAAACAAGGACTTACTCTACCACTCACTCTAAGTCGAACGGGAGGGGGCGCTTGCTACGCGGATCTGGGTTTGTGGTAAGATAAGTTATTTTTTTACAATATTTTAGGAATTAAGTTCTCTCCCCAACAGTTAGACAACAAGCAGACATTTGCTTTTTCCTGCTGTGAACCTAATAAAATTACGAAAAAAAAAGCTTTAAAACAGTTTCAGCACATTAAAATATAACAGTGGGTAGATAATTTAATTCTACTGCACTTGGTATAAATCATTTTTGTTGTTTTTTATTTTTACGATTTCTCGACTGTTAACTATTTTGCACTTTTACCCAATGAGTAACCTGTGCTTATTTAAAAGGAGGGGAGCTTAACCCCTATTTAAACTAGAGAGGCTTAAACTTAGGCCCTCCCCCCAAAAATACTTAACAGAATCGATATTATTTGCTTGAAAACAACTGAATAAATCATAAAAAATGTTTATTTTAAAATATTGGCTTAGCTTTATTTAAAACTAGAGATGACAGAACCTACCCCCACTTAGAAAAGTCGATTTTATTTGATTCAAAACAACTGAATAAACACTTATTTAACACTATTGATTTTAAAATAGTGTGAAGGTGGGGGGGGTCTTAGCCTCTATTTGAAACCTGAGGTCAACTAACCTAACCCCACCCCTCCAGAACAATGGTAATATTCCGTTACCGAATTATTCTTGCTTTGTGCAATTATTTTCCATATTTATTCACGTGTGCCATTTTTATCGGTGTCATTTTTTCGTGAACCACATTCCCCATTGAGATATATATATATATATATATATATATATATATACATGAAGAAGAATGGAAACGAATTAGAGAAGCAAAAGCCAAATCATAATTCAATTCAATTACTCAGAGCAAGGTATATTCCGCAAAAAAAGGCAATTTATTCAAGTTAAATTTTCCTTTGCCTTTTTTGCGGAATATACCTTGCTCTGAGCAATTGAATTGAATTATGATTTGGCTTTTGCTTCTCTAATTCCTTTCCATTCTTCTTCATACTACCTGCTCTATCCTGGATATTGAGCTGTATACTCTTCACAATAGGTTTTACTTTTCCTAAAAGTTCGCTTTTAGTACACCACTTTATATATATATATATATATATATATATATATATATATATATATATATATATATATATATATATATATATATATAAATATATATTATACTAAGGCTGTGTTAATCAACGTTTGTTTCCTTAAGTCTTTTTCCTATATATTTATTTTCCCCAAATACCTGTTAACATATTTCTCAGTTTAAAGATTAGATTATGCTATAAAAACCTCAATTTCAATTGTTCTGATTAGCTGTAAGTCGAAATAAACTAATCAGGTGACTTATCTGTTATTAACTTTCTATCTCTTACGTATATTATATGGTATCGATCACTTCCGTTTCCGCTTCCCTCTCTCTCTCTCTCTCTCGCTCTCTTTCTCTCTCTCTCTGTTTATTAATAGTCGAAGGTAACAAAGAAAGGCAAGAATAAAACGATTAGAATAGTCCGTTATGAACTAAAGAGAATATCACCACAGAAATAATAATATCAAAACTCTTAGTTAAAGAGATTGAGAGGAAGAGATAGCGAGCAGAAAGGTCTAGTTTGTGATTTAAAAAATATATATTTAACTTGCTTTGCAAATTCGCTTCAAACAATTGAACTCGAGCACAATTACTGGCTAAACTGGTAACTTGTTTCTAGTATATATATATATACAAGGTGACCAAAAAAAAACGGGCCCCGTGTACACTTTATGTGATATCTCCTTTATTTATTCACCGATTGCCCTTATTTTTACAGGACATGGCAGAATGAACGACCGTGAGTACACCAAGACCTCAGTGGGAGCTGGGACAAAGAATACACTGTGTTAAATTTTACTACAAGACAGGCTCGTTTAAGAAAACCCAGGACAGTTTCATGCATCAGTTCGAATGTGAAAAGGCTCCATCCAAAAGCAGAATTCAGAACTGGGTGGACCACTTCGAGAAGTATGGGACCGTGGAGAACCTCAACGCTGCCAGTGAGAACCGTCCAAGCCACTCGGGACGTCCCAAGAAGCGGACAGCCGAGCGTGTCAAACGTGTGAGAGAGTCTCTCTAGGTGAGTCCGAAACGCTCTATTCGTAAGCGAAGTCAGTCCCTCCGTATCTCCCGTGAGACTTGCAGGAGAGGTCGGGTGAACGATATCAGGGCTTACCCATACAGAATACAGACGTTGCAGACCCTTACAGCCTCAGACAAGAAGCAGAGGAGCGCTATGGTAGTCAAGATGCTCGATAAGATCGAGGAGACACCACGTTTCCTTAACCTCCTTTGGACCTCAGATGAACCCCATTTCTATCTTGACGGTAAGGCGAACTCCAAGACAAACGTTTTCTGGGGGTCCTCCAGACCCAATCAAGTAGCCACCAAGCCCCTGCACTCTCCTAAGTTCACGGCGTGGGCTGCAATCTCTGTCAGAGGCATCATCGAACCAATCTTCATCGAAGAATCTGGCGCAGCAGTGACAGTCACCAAGGAGCGGTATGTGGAGGTCCTCAAAACCTTCAAGAGTGAGCTCCAGGCCCTCTACCCGTCGCTCATGAGCAAGTTCTGGTTCCAGCAAGACGAAGCAAGTTCTCACACCTCAAACCTGTCCCGAGATTGTCTGAAAGAGAACTTCGGAGGCCGAGTGATCAGTCTCAAGACTAATTTTGAGTGGCCACCCATAGCCCGGACCTAAGCCCCCCATATTTTTTGCCTTTGGTGCTATCTTAAGGACAGAGTGTACGCAGGGAAACCCAGAACCATCACGGAACTCAAGGAAGCCACCAGGGAGGAGATGAGAGCCATTCCCAATTCAGTCTGTAAGAACGTCATGGACAACTTTGTTCTGCGCCTCAAGAAATGCACGGATCTAAATGGAGGCCATCTAGAACACATGCTGTAGAACGGAGAAAAAAAGGCCAAAGACCCTAGTGTTTTGATGTGATGTTCTGAATATAATAAACTAGTTATGACCAAAAATTCATTTCATTCGGACGGAACACTAAGAAACGGGGCCTAATTAGAGTTGGGGAACGTTTTTTTTGGTCACCCTATATATATATATATATATATATATATATATATATATATATATATATATATATATATATATATATATATATATATATGTGTGTGTGTGTGTGTGTGTGTGTGTGTCTGCTGTGTTTGTAAGCAATCTGGATTAAATCTGGCAAAATGTGGAGAAATAAGTGGAAAAATTGAATAACTGCAATTATTAAAATATCAACTTAACTTCATATATATAGCTGATATTGATATCATAAGACGTCTTCGAACTGAGAATCTTGTTTGAATTGTTATTTACAGAGATATAATGATATAGATATCAAAAGGTAGGAAAGGGGAAAATCGTGTGGTGTGTTTTTGTGCTTACTATAAAAGCAATCATGGTCGGATGCTAATAAGCTAGAGTTTGTTGGTATGACTGTTTTACTGCTTATCCAATTATGTGTGCTAAAGGAGGGATAAAGTGAAGATGTAAGCGTTTAGTAATTGGGACTCTCTGTTTATATTTGAAATGTATTATGAATTACTATGGGGGCGTGTAAAGGGAACACGCATAAATGTATGTCTCTATTTTTGTTTTTATTCATCATTTATCAAAGTAGATGTTGTCTTATTGGATTATAATTTAACTAAACTATATGTGATATGACAGAAACCAATGTGCTACTTCATTATGTGGTTACATTGGGATATGATGGCTGACTGCGTAAAATGGCGGAGGTTATTATTGTGGATTTACTTAATTAATGAGACCTTAGAGAAGTTGAAGGTTTGGTCGTAATCCGACATATGGGGAAAGATATCGTTTATTGTAATTGTTGTTATGCTATATATTCTTTGATATAATTTACGTTGCGTTTCACCTATGTAGTTTTTATTGCATTACTTGGTATATATGTTTTGATTTGATAGTAATATTTTTTATAACTAATGGAGTTATTTTCATTTTAGTTGATGTCGATGTCACCTACGATACGTTACGTTAGATACCCATCATGGAGATGAGATTTACTTGCAGGTAACTCATTCATGTGCAAAATCGTTAGAAAAAAAGCAACAAACACTCCGATTAGGTGTCAATTGTTCTGTGGTTTCATCACCTGTGGTTTAGCAGAT